>UXGC01000121.1:0-309804 GCA_900480045.1 Eurytoma adleriae
GTCTTTTTCTCTCTCTCTAAAAGGATCCGTTGTGTCATCTGGCGAGCAGCTGAGGAAATACTACATGTTATAATCTAGAGAGCGAAGTTTCGAAGTATAATTGGCCGAAGCGCGCGGACACCCGCTACTCCCGTAATTAAAAGCCGGGCGCGCGACTCGGAATCCGGACGCACGCGACTCGTTTCGTTTTCTTTAAGCGGCGCGATTTTTTTCCTCTGGCGAGGAGCCGACCTTTTTCGCAAATTTTGTTTTTATGCAATTGTTTTGATAAGTCAAATTTTCGTTTCGTTTTGTAGTTTCTGTAAGAATAAGAATTCTATATGTCTGTAAAAATAATTTATGATTTTACGCGGATTTTTGAACGGTCACTTTCAGCAAACTTTAGAACAGATTTTTCTATTGCGCAATTTTTTAAGGAAGTGGGTGTACATTTTCACAGTATTGTTGCGATTCATTAATACGGATTAACGTCTTATTTACAAAAACAAAAATTATATATGAAAGAAAATATAAAATACGCAGGATATGCTAAACGCCTTAGCAGCATTCAATAACGTAACATAAATAAACGCGTTTTTTTTACTTAATCGTGCAATTTTTCAAGCAGATAAAAAGGCCCGACAAATATTTAAAACGAGCGTTGCATTTTTTCGCAATAAATAATGAATTTAAAAAGCGGTCTTTTAAAAATCGTCTTCGCACACGCGGGCACGCCTGATTCAACTCTGCAGGCGCGATCTCGGTGGTGCCTTTTGAGTGACGCCCTTCTTACGGTAAATCAAGCACACTCGGATTCCCGCCCTAATTAGCACAATTAATGTGATAAACTGGTTGATTAATTCGCGAACGCCGAGCCATCGATCAGCCCGCATTCACGCGATGCCGCGTGGGCGCGCGCTCGGAAGCAAATGCGCCCGCACACGTATCTGCTTTCAGAAATTAGCTCACATACTTTTTTATGAGCAATTTCGTTTCGGGAAGTATTCTACTTCTTTTTGTATAGATGAATTCTTACGTATCAGAAAATATTAGGTACGGTATAGACGAGAGCAGGTGTTACTAATTTTACGTTAGCAAATGTGAATGCCGCGTTTAACGAAAAAGAATCGCAGATGTAACATACGATTCTCCGCTTTTGAAAAAAACTTGCCTTCTCATGAACTTGAGGTTCCCACTTAAGGCTTTTCATACGACCGAATCAATTAAATTTATCGTAAAAATTTGCATAATAATAGAGCTCGCGACAGGCATGTGTAATGAAGTTCGTAAATGCGTGATTATGCAGCGAGCAAAGTCAGCGATATTAAAAATAAAGTAATAATGATTACGTGTAGTGCGCAACTGAGGTATTCGCGCGTCGCTTCCATGTGCTTTATTTTGATCAACTCGGGGAGGCGGGAGGAAGCGGGCCCCGGGCGCGTCACGGTTTAATAGCCGAAACGGGACTGCCCACCGCGTCGACGAAATTTTCGATTACGACTATACAGGGACCTTTTTTTACATCTCAATCGATAATGAAAAATCTTCTTTGATCTTCGATTTTAATATCGATGTCTTACCTGCAATTTTTGTGTTTACGTCAATTAGTGATCGCGAGATTTTTGTACTCGATACCATTTCACCTGTTGATTACTAATACTGAAATTTATAGGGATTAAGTTTAAAATGACAGTCGTAACTAATAATAATTTTCGAGGCGAAAATTTGAATGCTATCGTTAATATCCCCGCTGAGAAAACTTTAACATGTTCGGAGGACGGGCCGGCCTCATTTATATTGGTACTTTGAGATACATACGAATAAAAAAAATAAAACAAGTATGGACCTCCACGTGATCTAATCTGGAAGGTGAATTTTAACGATGTTCCACGATAATCTATATTCGTTTTATCCGAAATTCCAGTTCGACCACTCCAGTGATTCCATTTCACCAGTGCATGAAAAGGTCCATTTTTGGACATTTCCGAAGCTTCTTTGAAGTGAGAAGAGAGAAGAATCCTGATTGCCTACATGTCCTTACAATAATAATTACATTAAATATTTTTAATAATTTCCTTCGAAAAAAAGTAATTATTATGTATTGAATTAAAAAAATACTTTTTTTGTATTTTTTGTATACACTTACAAACTTTTTCTTTAATAAACAAATGTCCAACCGCGTGTACTAACGACTTTTATCATCCAAAGTCATTTCACCATTCCCCCATTCGCCTTGAAACGTCACGTCGCAACGACGCCCGCGGAAACGCATGCAAATACACGCACGTCGAGAGCCTGCTGTAGGTAAATTGGCGCCCGCGGATCGGGCGTATTACATATTTTCGGAGCGAGGCTCGCGTTAATTCTCGTTTCAACACCTCCTACCACGGCCCCGCCGCGTGTCCCGTCTTCGAAACGCGGCTCTTTGTCTTGCCGGCCCCGGGGACCCTTATCTCGGATCCGTACAAGACGAGCGGGTTTCGTGGCGCATTACTTTCGCCGGGTACACCGCGATATTAACGCTCGTGCGTTACGCGCGTTTTTTCCTTCCTTCCCGGCGCGCGTATCTTATCGCGCGTATAAAAATTAATAAACGTCACGGAATTAAATGCGCGAAAAAATGATCGCGCCTTTTACCGCTTTTTTCGTCAATGAATCGCACTTTTGCGGAGATAGCGCTTACTTGACGTCGCGCACCGGACGGCCTTTGAATGTACGTTTCCATTGTGCAATTTTTTTTTTCAATAATTGCATTAATTCGATAATTTTTTTCAATTGACCACAGTTTAATCGAGAATTGTACAAAGAAAGCCAGTGATACTAAAATGTGAATTACCAATAAAATTTGTTTACACCGTCGGAAATAATAAAGCAACGCCGCGTAAAGTTTCTTTATCGCGAATTTAATTTAATTATGAATTAAAGTCGAATAATCGTTGAGCGATCGTAAAATCCTCCCCCGATAACGTAGGCACTTTACAGTTGCGACCGCGCAGCAAGACGCAAAAGTGACGAGGACGAAAAATGAACGAGGGAACAATGAACGCAGGCGCGCGCGCGAAAAACCAGTCGATCCGGCCAAAAGGAGAACCTCCCGCGTCATCCTGCGAGAGGAAAGAAGCCCCGTCGCACAATGCAAATTAAGGCGCACGCGCGATTTCTCACGTCAAAAAGTGCGCGGAGCTCACAATGCCCTCTCGCCTCGATAATAACAACTTTCAATTATGGCCCTTATGCGCGAGGGGCTCGCGCGCGAAAGACGACGTTTTCACCGCTGTCCTTGATTCCCCCTGCTGCCTCTCTTTCTCTTCCTTATACGTAATGAGCGGGCCCCGCGAAACGAGGAGGAGGAGGAACGAGCGCGCGCGACGATCGCGCCGGGGATCGAGGATCGGGGCGGGGAGGGGGGCAGGGGAGCCCCACCTAGACGCGTGGGACCGACACCCACGATATCGGCTCGACAGCGCGGCGGCCCTTCTTCTCGGCTCCTCTTCGTTTTCTCCCTTTTTTTGCGCGCGACCACGAAAAATGCGAGTTTCTTCGACTCCACGCGATTCTTTTTCTGCCGCCCGGACGACTCGAGTCTTTTTCTTTATCTAACTTCGATTCTATCGCCGGGTGGCCGTCTTTCTAAAAAAAACTCGACATTTCAGAATACTATAAGAAAAAGTATGCAGTAAATTTTGAGGTCTGTTCCGCTGCGATTTTTTAAGTTATCAAATTTACGTTATCTACACATTTTATTAAATTAATTAAATTAATATAATTTCACATTTATTAAAAAGTGATTCAAAAATGACTTATTTGTGATTACATGAAATGAATAATCTCTAGCACAAAATTATCCGTTCTAAATCTCCCGCACTTCAGAATTTATAAATATATTTAGACAATCTAACAATTTATAACTGAATTATGATTAAGAATTCTACTCGCGTTATATCCCTGAAAAAGTAAACTCGCCCAGCTAACTGTAAACACAATAATCCTTTTGAAAAAAGAGTATACTCGCCGTACGCGCTCCCAGGATCCACCGAAAAAAAATCGACCCGTTAATCCCGTGGCCAAGAGTGTCACTTACGGAAAGGAGGATCCCGGTCCAGTAACGAGATATCGCCTCTGATCCGAAGCGACACCTTTCATCGATCGGTTCCCCGGGCGCGTATCGATTTCAAGCCCCGGCCGTCGCGCGCCTTAACGTCAGCCCCGCGTCACAGCCAGCATAAGGATCAGACTGTGTGCGCGCTTTGACGCAGGTTGCGCGCGGCGAGATCACAGGCCGGCGCGCGCTATATGCGCCCGCGGCGCGACGTCGCGTGCATCAAAAGCGGCGGGGGTTGCGTATACGCGTAAATAAACACTGATCGCCTGGAAGTGAGATGAGAGGTTTCAAAGATTATTATTTGATTAGCCTGATGATGGGTATAGTCACTTTGGAATTTAAAAAAAAAGTTAATTAAGAATCTGCTTTTTCTACACTTGAACTTCTAGGGTGGATAAGTAGATTAACGAATTATATAAATTAGGTTTTGGTACTGGTACAATAAAATGAAACTTCAAGTTCGTATTAGTATTAAATTCTATCTACTCTAATATTATAAAGAAATTGAATATAAATTATCGAAAATGTTTATCAGAATATACATCAATAAGATATAAGCTTCTTAAGGAAGTACATCTATTTCTACGTCAATAAATCACGAGTCAACCAAAGTTTTGTAATTCAAATCATCTCCTCTATAAATTCAAGATACCCGCCCATCACCGCTTTTTCATAAGCAAACCTGGCATCAAAGATTTACGCGAATCGCAGAAAGTTGCTTATATATCCACACCTACACGCCGGCGGCCAGCTCTCGTGTCTACCCCTCCCTCGCTGCCGATTTTCCGCCGGCGAGTGGCTACCGCTCGCGGAAATCGCTCGGAACCAAACGCATTATCTGGCAGCGAAAGAGCCGCCGCTACGTGGCGCCGTAAATCATAATTAAACGTCGGGGGAAGTGTCTTTCTCGCCGCGGAAAGAAACGCGCGGCCAATTTCGAGCTGGTGCGCGGCGCGCCTACCGCGACCGCGGCGCCCGTGATTTATCTCTTGTTTAACGCCGTGAAAACGTTCGCGCGTAGCCGCGGCGGCCGGCTAAATTGCCAGGGGGGACACCCGTATGCACTGCGTTTCTAATGTTGCGGAATTCCTATCTTTACCATTTTTAAAGAAAAAGATCGCGATTTATTCGTACGTATGGATTAATTATAATTTGGTTTTTAAAAATATCTGGTTCGAGCAAAATGTATTATAAAAAATGTATTCGAATGTTAATTTATTTATTCTGATATGAAGTAGTTGCTGATTTTTTTTTTTTTTTTTTAGAAAAAACGTATATCTAAGGTTCGAATTCTCAGTCTTTTCGTGAAAGTCGCTACGAATTAGTTATTGAATATTGTTCTCGTTTCATTTCATTATTTTAGAAAAAATCGTTAATTTCTACTCGTTTAATCAGTTATCATTATTCTTTCCCAGGTACACGATACATCTGCTGTTATCCAACTCCAAGCAAAGTCTCGAAGGCCCAAACAGGAGCTGCCAGATGCCGTAGCTTTAAAGCGAAGGACAAAACGGCGAAACCCACCCGTTGAATATTCACGCCTCGCTCACAATTCTTTCGCTGATGCAACTTACGCGAAATCGATTCGCTCGCGAGGCCTTCATCGCCGATCTCCCGCGCCCCGATCCGACTCGAATTTCCGGTTTCCATTGTCTGGACCTCACTCTTATTCTCGCTTTTGTCTTTTGTCCCTCACCTACGGACCTCCTCTCATTCCGCGCCCTTTCTTTCTCGCCGGCGCAATTTTTACGCTCGCAGCTTCTCTTTCATCCTCCCATTGCCGTCTCGTTCTCCGCTTATCCCGCTGCCTCGTGCGGCGAAAGAGAGAGAGGAGACCGCAACGATCCTCCAGACTAGATTGTAAACGAGACGCGCGTTTTTTCTTCCTTCGTTGAATATCAAGTTGTTTCTTCGGCGGGGCGTGGGCGAGCTGCTTAGAATCGGGAGATCGAGGCTAATCTTTTGGTACGTGTGCGCGAAAAATTAGTAGCTTTCATTGCAATACATCTTTGTTGGGAAGACACCCGAGGATATTATCGAGAGGGTGAAATCTAACATTGAAATATTTAAGAAAGAAAGTGTGTTTAGGAGACCGAGATACTGCACACGGAGCTGCGATAAGAGCTGCGAAGATGCCAGAGAAGATGTAGAAACTGCGCTTGTTACTTTGATACCCAATTTTGGATTCAAATGTTCAGACCGTGAAGGTGTCTATAAGGTGTTGAACCTCTCCACAGGCGCATATCGAGTTTCTTAAGAAACCCCAAATAATGCTAACCCATTTATTTTTTTGCCTGTCTGCAGAGTGCTGCAGTGCTGTCAAAATCTGATGCTTTTGGGTACGCATGCTTTGCTTCTAAACGAGAAGGTAACCCGAGCCGTGGCAGGTAAACGCGATTGAGCTGCTACCGTTAAATAAATATTCAGAAATTTGAAGTTGTTAAATGTAGAATTTATAAGATTCTTTTTTTAAGAGTTTCCAGTCAAATGTGGTTCCCTCATCTTTTTATCTCTGCAAGCTTTTACAATACAGTCCAAAGTTTTCTAAGAAAACATCTCAGAACTGTCACTCTTCCTATCGCGACTAGTTACAAAAAGAACCGAATTAGAACCCTAACTTTTTAAGACACACAATCTCAACGCTTACAAAATTCTCCAGCGTGAGCTGATCAATCAATACCAAAAAATTAGCGAGTGAAAAATCGGCCGAGCTGAAACGGAACCCGAACGATTCCCCCCGCGGAATCCATCAGCCGGCGGCCGATGAGTAATAACGCGTTGAATAATAAAGGAACAAGAGCGCGCCGGCGAGGTCGGCTAATCGAGGGCGCTTTCGAGCTCCGATCGCGATTAATCAGCCGCGCGCCGATTCCCTATTGCCCCGGGACTCGCGCGAGCTTTCGCGCTCGGTGAGAATCGGCGCGCGCCTGCTCCGCTGGCAGGGAGAAGGGCCAACAGCGAGGATCGTTCGCGTCGTGATTAATGCGCTCGTCCGCCTCGGCCCTTGCCTTTTACTCTGCGCTATTTCTTTCTTCATTTGCAAATTTTTCCTCGGTGGATTACAAAGAAAGACTCGTTGGCAATTAAGCTGGGAAAATGGTAAATATTTATTTTGTGCAAAGAAAGGATATCTTGCTTTTTGACCTACAAGATCCAATAAGGTAGCGTAAATAGAAGACATTGTTGATGCCTTAGGATATGAAGAGCAACAAATTTTATTATGCAATAGTTAAAGAAATTGTAACAACAAAAATATGAATGACCCCATAATCGAAAAGAAACGGTTACTTCTTGATATTATAGAGAGATAGATTAGGTTTCACTTTGTATATTAATTATGGTTGATATCGGATGAAGAAACCAACAGCTACCTCATACATCCCTGTCTCGCTTTTGCTGGCTTATACGATGCGAGAAAGTTTTGAGCTCTCTACCGATCGGCCCTTGGAGTCTGTTATTTCTCTGCATTACTGCGAAGGCAAGCTTGTAATTTGCAAGTCCTTACCGCGCGTTTGAACCACTTTGTTCTTCGTCCAAGTGTCGTAAAACGAAGATTCACAATGGTCCCTTGCAATTCGAACCGTCAATTTCTATAATAAGCTCGTCATTCATCATCGTCCACTTATCCTCTCTCATTGTTTCGAAAATATCGGAAAGTGTGAATAAAAAAAGAAAATAAACACTTTCGGTTCACCGGGTTCTTAAGAACGGCTCGTTGGTCCAGAGGTTCGCATTGCGGAGTATCACTCCTGACTGATTAACCGTCGAGTCGAAACGGTGGACCAGTTTTCGTGGGGTATGCGCTCCGTTGAAGGCTCGGACGAGTGAAAAGCCGGGCGCGAGCTTTGCCGCCTAATTAATTCGTAAAATTTATCTCGGGCTAGCAAGACAGGTTGCGATAAGGCGCGTGTTCTCAATATTCGTTTATCGCACCCCGAATAGAATATTGATTCGACGCGCGCTCCGTCTCGTAGTCGCTTTTGCTCGCTATCTCTTGAATGACCCTTTTTTTATAATCTCTTATGAACGTCCTGGAATAAAATATCCTACAAATATACGGGTTTTAACGGCCGATAAGATTTCTTAAGTAGATCTAATGTGAGCCTAACACCTGTTGCCCTCGGTTGAAATATTTAAGATTAAAAATACTTGTTGATGGATATTAAAGGGGAAATTGCACACTAGTAATGTACATTATTGTTAAAAAATACAAAAATTTACTACTTAATGTATTTTTTTGATAAATAATGAAGCAATTGATGCACTTATACAAGCAAAAACTCGTACCTAATGGTAAGAGATTCGTTTAAAAAACAATATTACCTTGATTCCTTTAAAATACTCGAAACGGCAAGGTAATAATAACCGCTCGAGTAGCCTGCCTTTTGTCGATCATAAATTTCTCAATTTCCATTTTCTCCATTTAAAAACGGTTTAAAACCCGTCCGCAGCTCCAGCTCTTGTACCGCGTCAACCCCTTGAAATCAATTAGACCGCGAACGGCGTGTCAATCCCGGCAACAAATTCAGCGGCGCGGCCCTTTTATTCGCCCGGCGGAGAAAAAAGAGGCGCGCAACGCGTCCCGCGAGTCCTTGATAGGACACGATAGAGGCCGCGCGGCGCCATAAATACGTCGGCGCGGGGCAGTCCGCGCTGCCGCCGGCAAATTAATGGTGGACGTAGGCGCGCCGCGCCGCGCGTCAGTCTCGCGCTGCCTCGCAATGCGAGGAGGCATTGAGCCACGCGCCGCCTTTGTGCGCCCGCCTCGAGGGGCAGCGCGCCGGCCCCGCTGGACGTTTGTATTTCTCGTCTACCAGTTTCGCCACCCACGTCACCGTCCGCCCACCCCCTTCGCTCCCCCCCGCGCGCTGACCAAGCGCTTCTTTTCTTCGTCGCGGCTTATACGCGTCGAATCTGATTTACGCGATTCGAATGATGGCCTTATTGTTCGCGCCGAATGCATCGCGTGTGCCTTGATCTTTAAATAGTAGGGCTCGATGTGAAATGCGTTTTCTGTACTTGAATTTTTAACGGGTTCGATCTTTTTCGAGGTGTTTATTTCGCGGAAAAGTAGATTTGACTAATAATAAAAGAAACGAGATTAGGTTTGTTAGTTTCTTAGTAACTTTTACAAAATAAGGAAACATTGTGAGAAAATACAATGTTGAAAATTTTAATTTTCCACTCGGGAAAAAGATTGGACAAGTAGAATGCAAAGTAGATGATTCGCGTGCAAACCAAATTTGTCGATAATAGTAACGTGGGCTTTCGACAAAGGGTCGATTTCCCACCCTCGTGCGCAAAGTAAACTTTGCTCCCTTATTAAACGGAAACTAATATTAGTCTACTATTGCATATTATAGAACATTTTTTTAAGCCACAGTGCATAAGGATTGACTAATATCATACGTCGAACTTATGTAACTCTGACTGAAAAAAATAATAAACTTTTTCTACTTTTGCATAACTTTGAATTTAAAAAAAGACAACATGCATTTCAGTGCCCACTCGATCCAGAAATTCTCTCCAACAAAAACACGCGAACAAATGGCAGCTGTCAAAACTGAACGACGCTGTCAAAACGAATGGACGACTAAAATCGCCACGCCTCGAATGAAAGAAAGCCCTGGTCGGTCCGCACTTCACATATCATCTCCTCGTACGCGCGAGGTGGAAGCGTGACCGATTCGCCGAAACGAAGTGGCCGCGGGACGATCGGGTGCCGGTGAATCGGGCATCGGGGATCGGCGATTCTCCCCGGCCCGTAGAGAGACTCGTCACGACGACGGGCGCGTCGAATCGCGACGTCGCGCGAATGAGCCGCCGGCTGCCGGCCCGTTTACGGCGCTCGATCGGATTCCGTCCGAGGACCCGCGCGCGAATAAAATATCCCCGTCGTGATCGGTAGGCCCGTTCTCGGCGAGGGCACGATTTATCGGCTAATATATTCGTCTGATTTATCTTTTATGACTTTTTGATTGCTCGACGGGTTTCGGGGTAAAATTTAAAATTGTCCATCGCTTACAGTTGTTTTTGTTTTGTTGATAAGTTGGTTTGTTTTAAAAATATGGATTTTTCATTGGAATTGGAATTATAGTAAATGAGCTTGCACGTAAAATTGTAGTTTTATTATGTGCTTTTTAATTAGCACACGGGAATAAGATCATTTATAAAATTTTATTGATAATATCCAGAATTGATTTATAAAGTATCTGACAAATTAGTGCAAGAACCAGTTTTCTAAAAATAAGCGAAAGAAAAACAACAAACGAGAATCTAGAAATACCAGCTATATTGTTTTGTCATCTTATCAAATTTACAATTCTAATGACGCGAAATAGATACTTAACCGGCGTGAAAAAGCAAAATATTGACGTTTCTCAATGATTCTTTTAAAATGGAAATGCAGAAAACACAATCAATCATTATTCTTCTTTTTACCAGCCCTGAAACTAGCCTCTTCCTTATCGAAATAAATTAAACCTAATAAATTTAACATATATTACCTTCTTATAGCGACGCAATATATACTGTTTTAATTTCAGCGATGTCGCTAAAATAAAAAAGTACCGATTTTCTCCGGTAAATTAAAAAAAATCGTTAAGTGACTTGCGGTTATCTAATCCCCGTAAACGCGAATAATTCTTTTCACCTGGCTACTTCGGTACTTGCACGCGCGCAGAGGCGCATTCTCATGCCACGAGAATTCCAAAAGGAGGATCGACTTATTTGCAAAGCGGTATACTTACTTGCGCGTTGCTCCGCCGCAGAACCTGAAAATGAGGAAGGAGGGAGGGAGTCGCCTTTTTTACGCTAGTAACTTTTACCGATAAGTGATTTTACACTTTTTAAATGTAAATTTGATAGTGGTATCATGCGCAGTGTACTAAATTAAAAAGTCGAAGATTATCGAAAAACGAGGGTCGATTTGCCTTCGAAATAATACCGTAAAGTAAGATTTTTATTTTGTACAACTATAATTTTATTTAAAAAAAAGAAGAGGATAACGCAGAAGAAACAATTTAACATTAAGATTAAAAGAACGATATTCTTATAGCGCTATCCAGTCTTTCTTCTCTCGAAAATGTTCAACGACACGATTATCAAGCCGACCCGATAGGCCGATCTCACGCTGCCGTGAAGGCACGCGGCGATTTCCGGAACAAGAAAAATGCACGCGCGCGTGCGAGAAAGAAGCCAAGCGTAGAAGGGGCGAGGAGCGCCGAGTTGCGTGGGCGGGCCACGCGACCGAACGGGTTCTGGCCGCCCCACCTTCGCCGGCGGAGTGCGCCTCGTGGCTTTCTTTCCCTTTCTCTCTCTCTCTCTCTCGTTCCTTAAGTCGGACTCGCGCGAGGATCCCCCTGCCTCCCCCCTCCGATGATGCAGCCGGCGACGGGAGGATGATGCGCCCAAAGAAGGAAGAGCCTGCGGTGGCCGAGCTGCGCTTCGCCGCTCCTGCAGCCTGCAGCGCGAGTTAAATTTTTCGGAGATAAGCGATTTTTAAGATGCTTTTTTTTAGAGAGCAAATTAATTGATTTTTTTTCTCATATAAGGGTGCAATGTTTTTGAGAATTGAAATAAATATTTAGATCTTTAAAGACGAAGTTGTTCTTGAAAGTATTGATAACATTTAATGTGCATTTTAAAACCAAGCTATATTCTTAATAAGGTTGAATCAAAATAAGTTAAGAAATAATATTTATGATTAGTAGAAATTGATTAAAGGTACCTACTTTGAAGAATAGGACCGAAACAGCTGTAGTCCAGTTCACTTTAACATAATGAAATTATGACTTATTTGAAAAGAATTTCGATTGGCATTTTTCTGTTCACTTCCCAGCATTAACGCATTAGTAACAATTTTTTTTTATTTCTTGATCATCATAAAAATCATAACATCGAGGTCATCTTATTCACTGGAATCATCTGCACACATCCTTAATTTGCAGTGTATCGAATTTTAACGTTTACACGGATTATTTACACGGATTATTAAAATTCCTATGACGATCTTAAATACGAGCACGCAAATCTTTATTAATCTAGAAATGCCCTTGGGTACATTATTACGTTGCTGCGTATTAATTACGCGCGTTTAAAGATATCGCGACGATAATGAACGGAAGCTTATTGCCAAGTTATTAACAGTCTTCGTTTAATTAATGATCTTGCTCTTTGCACGAAGTAATGGTCTTATCTTGATAAAAGCTATTCTCAACACTATTTCGCAATCTTAAATTATTGATATTTAGGCTAGTGCAAAATCAAAATAAACGTTTTTCAATTTACATTTGCATTTATTGACATTAAATTAGATAAACGAAAATGCATTTAATTAAATGTAAAACCAGGAGTATCCCGGCATCACCAGTAACCAGTGTAATTTTGATAATTTTGATAAAACCTAACCACCTAACGGTTTGTAAATAAAATTTGCAAAAACCACAGAGAAATAAAATCCCCGCGGCGTCAGCGAGCAGTTCGTAAAAGCGCATTATCCAATTACCGATCTCCCTTCCCAGATCTGAAAAAAGAACACCGCAAGTCCCACCGATAAAAAGACCGTGCGGGCACAATATTCATTGTGACGAGCTTTTGCAACGTGTCTCGCAATCCTCCGGCGGTGGGGGTAATAAAAGGGGAATCTCGTGGACTCCTCTGCTCTTTTTTTGCGCGTGCGCGCGTGCATGCGGGACGGCGATCGTTTTCGCCCCGCTGATATATATTGCAGCGCTTTACTACCGTGGTAGCAGTGTTATAGCTTATAAATTCCTTTGCCACGCGCGACTTATTTTACTCTTTCGATCTCTTTCTCTCATTGTCGATTTTATTTGCTTTGCGCGCGCGCGCATGCGGCGACGCAGCCCAGCGGCGTTAAGGTCTCGAAAAATCCTGAGAAGTAGGTGTTATTACTTGCTGATAGTCGTTTAAATTATAGCGATAGTTTCAGCGTTTGAAATGGCTCGTTTTATTTCGCACTCTTCTATTTTGAGCTATAATTTAGCATACATTTTTTACGCTTTATATTTAAAATAATAGAAGAACTGTGTAGATATTTTTCAGGGCATCGATTAATTATAAATTTTTCTAAACCTCAATTTTCAACCTCCTCTACATTATCACCTACACGTTTAGCACTCGCTGAAGGTATATGCACGTGGGCTGTCGGTACGCCGCCTTCTAAGTGCATCTACCGGAAGTCGAGCAAGGCGTTCGCGGGCGCTTTTGGGAGCGGATGCGGGAAGGCAAAAAATCAAATTTACCGCCTTTCAGCGCCCGCGCAGTAACGCACGGCAACATCTACTTTACTACCCATCCTGAGGACCGTTTCATTGTTAGTCGCGCAGTTACGGGATAAATTCATGAAATTTATTATAAGCGAGCGACGTTATGTACTGAAAAGAGCCTGGAAAAATCTTGTGCGTGCAGGTGACTGCTGCTACCAAGCCGCGGTTCACAAATTGTTAATTTTATTGGTAGTATTAAAATTCCGTTTGGAAAATCGCTTCTGATACGACGCGGCAATATTACTTGTTACCGATGGTTATTTTAAAACGAAAAATTTTTTTTAATCAAGGTTGCTTCGAGCGAATAAAATAAATTTCATTTATAAAAAAAAGAAAGGACAAAATTATGACGGGTCTTTTTGAGCATAACAGACCGTGAAATTGTACAAAAATTAAATTTTAAAACAAAGGCAAAATTCGAAGGTGAAACAAAATGCTAGCCCCTTAAAACAAAATCTCTTTCGTCGAAGTTTCTCTGCGCCGTTGTACGCTAATGTCATTAATCCGCGGCCGCCGAGATAAGTTTCGAACGAGTTCGATGTTGCTAATCCGTTATAATTTATTAAGCGAGCGGCTCGCGAAAAAAGGCCGGAGCGCAGCTCGCGCCGCTCGATTAATGAGGAACAAGAGCCGAGCATTAACGCGTAAATCATCGCGCGTCGGAGGCAGCTCGAGCATGTGGCGCCAAATACCTTTTTTCCGCAGGTATGCTGCTATCGACACGGGCCTCCTTTGCCTTGCGTCAGCGAGTCCGCTTCCTCCTGGTTACGTTTGAGTAATGCAGCAAGGATTTTTCGTTTGGTAATCGCATTCGCAAAAGGACAAAGACGTCTCGATTACTAGAGGGGAGAGTCACCCAGTACGGACTCCCACCCGCCAGGTGGTAACATTTGCGTTAGATCAATTGGCACCTTTTGAAGGTTGCGTTTTTTTTTACTTCCTCATTCTAGGGTTCCAGAATTTCGTGACATTCTGATGTTATGATAACTGCATAGTCATTAAAAAATGAGAACTGAAATTATTTATGCTAATGTAAAAAACTGCATAAAATCTCTAACTGGACACATCTAAAATATCAACTTATTAATCTATAAGTTAATGTGATTGTTCCACTTCGAATAAAATATAATTCGCCTATTAGTCTTCGATCAATCGTATTCTAAATCACACTCGAATAAGCATATAATGTAGCAATAACACCTAAGTTTCAGCAGTTACCTGATTAATGGTTCCATTGAGGCGAACTAGTGTGTATAGGGGGATGGTGAAACGATATAGAAATTTCCGGCTATTGTGTTAAGCCAGCCTAGAAACGTAATCGAGGCGCGCGCGCCTCACCTTCGTAAGGGAAAAAATCGCAGATCCGGAAATCCTCGATCGTTCCCTGCCAACAAAGACATCCAATACGTTCCGTCGGAAAGAAGAACAGTACCGCGAAACCTCGAGCTTTCATTATCCATCCGTCCGCCTCGCATCTACGTCCTAATTACTGGGTACTCCTCCTCCCGAAGTTTCGCTCGGATAGCAACATCAAAGTCTAATGCGCGATTAAGCGGCAACAGTTATTATCGCATCGACGTTGCGAAAGATAAAAATAGATTTCAGGAAAAAACATTTTGAGTGGTACCACTAAACAGTCGATTTGCATGTAAGCCGCAGCCAAATAGCGCGGAAGGACCGGTCTAATGTGTCTAATCTGAATTTCGCGAGGGAGCAGCCGCCTACGGTGCCGAGGGGGGAAATAGATTCCCGGAACGATGCAGATGCTATCGGCTTGTCTATCTCCTAGGCGGCATCGAATCCCGGTCACGGTAATTCCAGAGGCGGTAGGCTCGAAAGTCGCGCAGGCGTCGAAGATCCTATCGCCGCTCGAAATTCATAAATTCGCCGACGGACTTCAGAAGCGCCGCGAGCCACGAACGTCTTCATATTAACGTCTCGCCCGGACACTTCTACGCTGATTCTTATCTGCGCGAATTTGCTTCTTTTGGTCTTCTTAGAATTTAGGTGTTTTTTTATTCGCTTTCTTCGTAGCAGCATACAAGATTTGTGTATATTGCGGATCATTTTAATACATAGCAGAGGTCGCAAATTTATTTTTCTTTTAAATTTATAACTTTCAGATAGAATAATATATAGTAATAGGTTTCGGTAATTCCAAACTTGCGAAAATTTTCATAAAAAAGAAATGCGGGAATCAGACTAATACCACGTGAAAAAAATTTTATTCTTCAAAATAAAAAATAAGTTACAAAAAATGATATCAGCAGAAAAATTCTAAAACCCTGAAAAGCACTTTTTTACAAACTTGTCAGTTGCTGCAGCAATGCCCTTGTAAATCTCAGTGGACACCAGGAGCAAGAATAATCGTTCCGCGTTCCCGAGTCTTGGTGCCCGGCGATCGGGCCGGTAACAGCCCATAAACACTGCGATAAGATAAACGAAGCCGCTAATGAAGCGTCGGAACGGCGCGCGGGGAGCTAAGCACGATCCCTCGCGCTCATCAAAAGGCTCTTTTTTTACGGTGACACGAGTCCTGCCACGCACTCTACTGCCGCGCCTTTATAGCTCCCTGTGTAATCGCACCGACGATGACGCGCGAGGCGATAGGACGCGTTAATGATCCAGTTCCGCGATCCCCATTGTCAAGCTACAAGCTGCCTTGTTAGCCGCTTTTTTTTTCGTTACCTACACCCATTATACTTTAGTAATTGCAAATTTAACGAATAGCTGGAGATAAGCGGGAACAAATTTAGAGTTCTATTATTAGCTAAAGCGAACCTGGAGAACAGCCCTACCGGGAATTCACGAGGCAAATTATTATAGAGGGAAAGAAGAAAACTCCCGAAGAATAGTTAGGCTCTCCGTCGCGAGGGACGTCGGGCGCAAATTATGCATTTGTTTTTACGAGGAAGGCCTCGCAGCGGGGGAGGCGCACTCGCTCCCTCGCGCCGCGCGGCAATAAAGTCCACCGCGGAATGCCGTCGTCGTCCGATTTCGATTCGCCGCGCGAGCGCCAACCCCCCAGCCTCCCGGACTCTTCCACGCTGGATGTCCGAAACAATGCGCCGGCTCGACTCTTGCGTATATTATACACGCGGCATTGAATTTTGCTTTTTTCCTCCGGAGGATCACTGGGAGATGTTTTGATTGCCGACGCAATCAATGAAGCCTTTCGAGCGGGACACTCGCTATAATTTTGCGGGAACGACTTTATGCGGGAGTCCGTTGCCACTTTTTGCATGGACGAGAGATTCGGAATCTTGTGTTTGCTCATACTGCTTAGAAACTGCGCGGGGTTTCTTAGTTTATTGCGGCCTTTTGTGGTACTTTGTTTATGCATTAGTCTTCTAAGTCACTTCAAAGGTAATTTGCGAACGAACAACCACCGTCGGTAGACTAAGCAAATTCGCTGAATATTAATTATATTCAATAACGGGCTTGCGAGGGTCTATTGTGGAAGTGACTTTCGAATTTAAAGGCTCGCACTTTCGAAGCATCTTGCTTAGTCACTCGGCATTGTACTTATTCAAAAATTTTACCAAGAAAATTGGAAAACAACAGAAATAAAATTCATGAGTTTAAAACTGAAAGGCCTTTTGCAAAAATGTTCAAAACATTTTAACTCTGTTGCGTGTGCCACAAATACATTTTTACCTATAAAAATTTTAATTACGTTTGTTGTTTCACAAGATTGCAGACAACGATTTGCAAGCAAACTCGTCCTGCCTTATTTATTCAATTAAATTTGCATAAAAAGTTCTTTTCAACTGCGTTTCTGTTAGCTTTCATTGTTGATTTACAAACGCATAAACTGCATCACAACAAACAAATAAAATAATAAACTCGATTCAGCTCTCCTCCTCCTACTCGCACTCTCGAACCGAAAGGAGACTTACCGCGATCGCAGATCCTCGCGATACGTTAATAATTTTATTCGATTCGTTAGGCTGATCCGCCGTCGCCGACTCAATAAAACGCGCAGTTAGCGCAAGGACGCGTCGCGCCGACCTTGCGTCCGCGCCGTAGCTTTTCATCGGACGCTGCTCGATCTCCTCATCCTCGGACATTCACACTCGGTGCGAAAGTTTTATCGGTCATCCGTTACTTTTACGCGTCTCGAGGTGACGATCGAACTTGTTCGATCATGCGGGCGTTAAGTATTTGCGGGAAACGATAAACAAACGTTTGCTGAGGCTAGCCAGTCGCGGCTAATTTATGAAGTTGGAAACTCGCGGCGCGAGTCCGCGAGGCGAATGTGAAATTTTCGCGCGGATTTGCGCTGAAAATTTGCGGAGTATCGAGTGTATTTTTTTACCCCCGAAGCCTCCCGCGCGCGCGCGCTTGATGGCGTTTTAAGTAGACGCGAGTTTTATTGCGAAATTTATCGGTGATTACTTTAATTTAGAGTCGCGATATTTTAGCGAGCTTTCCGTGAACGACGAGCGAGGCGCACACCGCGACTACTTTCTAAAGTCGGCGTTTATACTAATTTAAAAAGCGCTTGGTTATTAATATTGGAAATAAAATTGAATTTTCGAGCCGTAAGAGATTCTAGATCTAAGCTGGCCATCGGCGGTGTACAGTCATTTTTTCCTATTTCAATTTGTAATTTAAAATTTACGATTGGCTTTAATACGCAACGATATTTCGCTATCTTTTGAATGTAACCGAACAAAATGTACGCCAATTCGTCTAAAAATGCAAAATAAATATATGAATTCAATGCGATTTTATCTGTACTTTATCAAGATGTAAACTTTTGGTTTATCATATAAAATCGATAAATAATTTTTTATGCAGATGTAGGTGGTCAGTCGGGGAGTTTTATGCACACGCGAATTCAAATGATGTAAGGAAATATATCAATTAATTTAATGGCCCCGCATAGCTCTTAAATAATAAATAACAATGCGCCACGTAACCTGCATTCATTTGAATCTAAATGATTCTCTCGACAAAGAAATATAAATTAACTTTTAGCGTTGAAGCGTACAGCACGAAATAAAAACGGACAATTTATAGACAATCATTCTCAGCTACGAAATCGATTTATTCGTCGCGCCCGAGGTTTTCTACGCAATTGTTTACGAATGCCAAGTTCATTAATTTTCCGGACGCTGGTCCTTTCAGCGTTCGGTAGGCATTTAAAAATAGTTTACGACACTCATTCGCTCGCATTAGTCACTCGTGGAACAAAGATAATACGCAAATCAAGCGTTTAACCTTCACTTAGAGTTCGCATTTCTCAGAGGCAAACTCATTAATTCGATTCGTCCTCGCCGCAGGACTCGGACGCCGGAGAGTAAGTGCTTCGGTCTCGACCACCGGTGCACTCCCCGGAGCTGCGCTCGCGTGCGTTCACACGACACTTTTTCCCCGGCTGCCCGTCCCGCGTCGTAATAGCCGCGACCCTAGAGGCGCAGGTCCTGCGTGGGTGGGGTGGTAATAGGAAGAGTCGCGCTTAGAAAGCGCACTCGCCGAGAGGAAAATCATCCTGACCATATTTGCAAACAGAAGCGTTAGAGGGTCATTTTGGCGATTTTCCGCAGATGTGAAATTAATTTTTTGTGAATGGTAAATTGTAGATTTTTTTTTTATTTTGTAGGACATTCGATATACAATTTAATTTTTCGTATTTTTTTTTATATTTGTTTATTTAATTAATTTTATTGTGAGGAGTAAGTAGAGTATTATTCCTTTTTGGTAGAAAAAAATATTTTTTTCTTTACTCAAACTCTCAATTGATATCTGAGGGTGTAAAAATATACCTTGAGTGTCATTGTACCTGAGAACTTTATTATCTTTTCTCTTATATTTTCTTCGCACTTGACAGATACAGACTCACGTAAAATCGAAGGATCAAAATAAATATAAATGTTTGTTAAAGAAATATCAAACTTTTGAATAGACTGGTGATCCTCGAAATTAATTAACCCGTGGATTTCTTTCCACTAAAATTCGAAAAGACTCCCAAGCCTGCCGGTATCGTTATCTTGTTTAATGTAAATAGTGTCACTATTAAGCTGATGAATTTTTTGCACCGTTTAAGAGCAATAATAAATTGAGTGCTAGCGCGTATTAACTTAACATTCTAATTATTCTTATCCGTAAGTCGGAAATTATCGGAACCCGTTGCGATAAGAGCGCCGCAATCTAGCGCTATTAAGAAAAGCACACCTTTCTAATACCCGTCCGTCCACTCGATCCCAGCCGCTCCCTTCGTCTCTCCTCGAATCCGCGACCTTTCCTGCACCGCTCCCCGCGCGTGAGATCTCCCCCGTCGAATACCCGGCGCTCGTTAAAATTCGCCCGATCGGCCGTAACGAGATCGCGACGCCAGCGATATTCGTACCCACGGAGCGTAATGTGTCGCGCGTCCACCTCGCGAGGTGTCCGCTCACGCGCATGCATTATGCATTCATAGACGCGAGCCGGTCACGCTCGCGCGCTGAGCCGTTCGCACAATGATCCCCGGGACGTTTCCACGAGACGTTTCAATATTTCACGGCGTCTCGTTTGCGCGCGCCGTACTTACGTGCCCGGCGATCGGCGCGCGAGTTTCTCTCCGCGCGCGGCTTTAACGGCCCCGGGACGAATTATCGCGACGTCCACAAATCCGCGGGAACGCCGCTCGCCTACTTTTTTTTTTCGTCCTCGCGAGGGGTCCGTTCGGCTAGATTTATGGTCTGTTTGTACTGGCTGTATCAAATCGGTTGTTACGTTTATGATTAAAGCGCCGAACGCGCCCTGCCTCGGCAACTAGATGTGCGTAATTACTTTTCACCGCGAAAAACACGGGCGTCGCCGAGGCGGGGCAAGGATTTAATTAATGGACGCTGCTTTCGTCATCGATTTAATGAGCCCGGCGCGTATTCGTGAATTATTGCTTTTCTGGATTCAGGACGGCGAAAAATCGCTTCGGTTTTCTCCGGTCGCGTGCTCGAAATTGATATATTGATTTTCATGCGTTTCTTGGAGAAAATACAATTTAATAAACATTCCTGAGAGAAGCAAGGAAACGAAATCTATTTTGAAAGTATCTAACAGAATAATTATTGTCTTGAAAAAAGGTTATTATAAATTCAAATTTAATTGAACCTTTTATTTTACAAATAATTTCTAATTTACTACGTCTAGTTTTATTTTTTATCTAGAAATGTAGAAAGATATTTAAACAGAAGAGAGGATTAGTATCATACACATTTAAACATTTAAATTTATTAATGTCTGCTGATTGAAATATGCAAATTGGCAGAAAAAATTATTTCGTACACTTGTTCGATTATAACCCTGCACCCGAGGTGTCAAAACACGCATATTACGTTATAAGATGAAGGCGCAAATGAAGAATCCCCAAAGTCCGAGCTGACATTTTTATGCGTGCGCTTGCGAACTGACACCAGTTCGACAGGGCCGCGTAGCTGTCGTTCCACGCCAATTTACGATGATTCGAATTCCATCGATTTATTTTGTTTTTGTGTGCGCTCTCAAACATCCGGTGCACTTGACTCTCCGCGACGCGGGATCTTCTTTTTTCCCGCGACTGACGTATTGGTTTTTGCGCTGGCATACTTTTTTTTCATTTTAAACGCGCGCGAAGATGCGAGGGACGAGCTTTTTGACGAGTGCCAAAACCGAGCGCGCCGCCGAGGCTGTTCTGTTGCCTCGAGACCTCTCGGGTATCCACGTCGATGGTGCGAACGTGTTTATTCAGTTGTACCTCGGTTCGAAAAAATAATTGCCCGTGATTTATACTCTGCTGTTCACGTCGCTGTAAAGTTAAATTAATAATGCGCGCGTAAATGTTTTGGCACGCTAATGAGTGGTTGCTGGGATTAAATGTACCTAGCGCAGTTGTCTTCGCGAAACTCTCTATATGCTTATGTAGCCGCGGCAATTTTATTACGCACATTTACATTTTGCTACTTTTTAATTTATTCGCCTCGAAACAGGATATGCGGCTGAATTCAAGTAGCCGAATGACTCCTAAAAAAGTTCGCCTTTTAATTATGATTTGTTGTTATAGGTTTTCTGAAACCTTCGATTTTACTGAATTTATATTATTCATTATGAGAAGTGTATTTTCACTTCGTATTAAATTATTAAGTGAATAAAGTAATTACCAGTTATCGTGTGATTTCAAAATAATTTTACAATCTTAAAAACCGAGGCATGAAAATTTTAATAACGATCGCGTAAAAATAAAATAAATGAACTCGATACGGTATACGAATCCATAAAACTGTTAAAAGAACTAAATGATGGCACCCACCTCGGACCTTATGCAAACAATCGTAATTATCGAGTAAATCAAAACTGATTCCTAAATAAAAGGCGTGTAATAGCGACGTACATAAAAGCGCGTAATAAAGTCATTTCGCTCGCGCGAAAAAGCTCCGGCGCATAAACCTTAACGATTTTTCGCGAATTAAATTTTAATTAAAAGGCCCCATCATAAACGCATATATAACTCGAAATTTATGATCTGACATAATCTCTGGTCCTGGGCGCGTCCCACGAGTATATCTCCCTGCATACTCGCTGCGGAAGAAAAAAAGGTCGAGTGAAACGTCGGCCCGGCGGAGCACATGGCGCTTTTCTCAGAAGGGAAAAGCGTCGCTGCCCATAAAGTCGTATTCACGGGTCTGGTCTTATCTGGCGAGCTGGACTTTTTGACGGGCCCCTTATCGCGGAAGTCTGTAGCTCGAGTGGCCGATCAGCGAGCTGACGCGACGCGAGGCGACAAAAAGCTCGTCGAGCGCTACTTCGACAGTGCACGTTGGATACATTCCTTTAAAGGGCTTTCGATGGTCGACGTAATGAAGATAACTGGTGGTAAATAGTTTTAGACTTGCGTAAGTTTCAAGTTGAGTACGTAAGAGCCACCGATACGAGTGACCCGTTCAAAGTAAATGTTTAGTGGTTTTCTACAAAAAACTATAATTTACGCCTATCATTCAAAATATAAGCCGTTTAAATTGAAAATAATTGAAAGCATTTAAAATAATTAACATAGTTTTCAACGCATTCCCACGTTACCCACTGGCACTTTGTTAAAAAATCGAGCCTTCATAAATATTAATATCGCTTCCGAAGGGCGAGCTCCTCTCTTTGCGATGATTCGACGATAATTGGATTTGTCCGTCGGGCCAATCACTTATCGCGAGGAGTCGATCGCCCGAGCCCGTCGGATATTACCCTCCTTCGCATCAGCGAGCATTAGACGGATTTGCATACAATCGGACGGGCTTTAGCAAAGTGGGCAACTTTATTTTGCGACTTTTACTCCCCTTTCTTTCTTCATATTTTTCCGCTCATCTTCCGACGATAAAAGTTGCTCAATTGAGAAGTCACTTTGCAGGTGAAATTAAATTTTAAAATTATCTTGATCTCGACGATCCTTTTACTTATCCTTTATAATGCAAAGTGACTCTTGAATTACGATTCTCCGGTTTATAAAGGTAACTATTGTATTTTCGCGAAATTGCATGCAACATTGCAAAACGCTTTCAAGTGGATTTCCTTTTATGCGATTATATTATTCAAGAATTTTAATACGAAGGATTATAATTTACTTAAAGAATAATTAGAATGAGCATTTTTGCAAGAATACTGAATAGGTACGTAAAATGAGTTTGATGAAAGCGTGGGTAGAGCTTATCTTGCGCTGCGCGCGCGCGAAATACATAGTTGGATGAAGCAATAGTGTCCTTTACAGTTTTCGCGCGAACTTGCAAGTGAGCAACAAATAAGTTTACGCCGGATGGACTGGCGAGTAATAAACGCCTGGGAGTAACGGTAAGCGAGACACTAAAATAATTTAATGGATATTATTGCCAAAAAGGATTCTTTTAATTGCTAAAAAGTCCTGCATTAAGTCGGCGTAAAGTATTTCCTGAACGCGACGAACCATATTTGTGGGCGTGCCCACCAATAAACGCAGCTGGAAATTACGAGCAAAGCATCGGTCGGTTTCTTTATTTTCTTTTAAACATTTTTTTTTTTCTTCTCAAACGGCGACGGCGCTCCAGTTTGTTAAAAAGCCCATGAATATTATAATTTAAATCATTCAATTTACAAGCTCCCTCGTAAAGAAGAAAGCAAACGGCATTCTTATTACGCGCGCGCGCTTAAATAAGCCTCAATTAATAATCCGCGGCGCGAGGCGTGCGCGCGCGCGACTCGTAAATTGCAATTGAAGAAACTACGGAGCTGCGCTCGCCGGTTTCGAGGCCGGGAAAATAAGAGGCAGAGTACTGAAATGAAGATAGCGACGGGAGAAAAAGGAGAAATCAATCTCTGGGGTTTTAAGTCAAACTGCTTATAAATACGCCGCTGTACAGGCACATTCATACCGACGAAACTACTTGATCGAAACCTTTCTTTATGTTAGATTACATTTATTGAATTCGTTTCGATCAGGTTTCTCGGGTATATTGAAAATGTGGAACGGTGAAAATATGTATAGATGTAAATTAGGCATGTCAGATATCTCTATTTGTGTATTTTATATTGTACCTAAAATATATTTATAATGCAACTTAGCTATTACAAGAATTACCATAAATTTCCACAAAGCTAGATTAAACTCTCTACATTTATTTTTAAACATTCTAAAATGATATCAAATTTAAAAAAAATTAAACCGCTCAATTTCGTTAAATAATGAACCCATGATTTAAAAACAAATTACCTCATAATAAGACTTCATTGTTCCAGAAAAATTCAAAATCTTCATATCTTCTCGATTTGGTCGACTTTTACCTGGCACTGTACGACCGATGCTTCACGGCCTCGGATCGTCTCTCGAGATGTTCGGAGCGGGTCGAGCTCGTTTGCAAACACGCGCGCGTCGCGTACGATGCGCCCGCCCGGTATAATGCGCGCTCCGCGGCGACGCTAATTGGCTGAGCAATATACCTGCCTCGACTAATAGTCCGATTTACATAGCCCGTGGAATTCGTCGCGTTCGCCTCGCTGCCTCGTGGTATACGATAACGGCGCGCCAGAGGGAGAGGCCAGCTCTCCGCGACGGTCGAGCCCGACGAAGATGCTCGGAATTTTTCGTTGTCGGATCGCGCGACTGACGCTCGGATTTAATAGACCCCTCGCTGATTAGCTTTGCTCCGTAGCCGCAGTGAGTTGATCATTTGCGTTCGGAAAATTTTATTTTTTTTATGTTTTTATAGGTTGACCATTTATGAAGTGATAGTTACGTTTTTAGAGTTAATTTTGAAAGTTAGTTTAGTGTAATTCTAACGATGGAGTGCAATAATTCGCGAATTAGATTTTAACACAATACGCCGATAATGAAATTCAGCGCAAATACATTGTGAATAAAGTACTTCCGCCATACCGAGTCTGACTTAATAGACTTCTCGAATCGCTCGGAGCACGCGCTTCGAACAGTACGTTGTCGTCGTCTAGAGCAATAACGTATCTTAACTCAAGACGTTTCCGCACGAAATGGTGAGCTATAGCTTCTGTTGTTAGCTTAAAGTAGTATCGAGTTTCGAAGTAGCTGATAATTTACAATTGTTACCTTACAATCATGAAATTTTATACGAAAAAATATTGAAATTACAGCTTCTACTATATTGTAACGCGATGCACTGATAATTCAAACATATTAATGCAAAAAGACAATCCAAATTATTAATTTAGCGATAATTCGTTGACGTTTTAATCTAAATGCAATAATAATGTATTTAGTTCAAATCAGAATTCTCTAACGCGCCATATATTCACGGGAGCGTAATGATTTTTCAAAATTATCATAATTGCAATCATCTGAATCCGTTGATCACCGTCACCGTTTCTACAATCTTAATCGTGCATTAAGTCTCGACTCCCGTGAAAAGCTGCTGGAAGTAGAACTTCTAGCAGCAACTGCTTCTCTCTCACTGTATCATATCGCATAATTAAGCTGATTAATGTCGCATGTCGAATATCTTAACTTCATTACTGGAAACTCCCGAAGTTATCGTATCGTACAAATGAGCTTCCATCTCATATATAAACAATAATTTGCAAACGTAATGCTTTAAATCTGAGAGTCGCCAACTTAAAATTGTAAAATAAAACGTTATAAGCTGCGGTTAATCATAATGGATACTATACGTCTACCGGTAGATATGATTTACTATATCTATTTTTAATTTGCTAATGTTTAGATGTAGTTCAAAGTGCAGCGATTATAGTGATTATTATAACAGTGCATCATCTTTTTTAATGAGATTGTAAAGCCTGCAATGCAATAAATCCGAGTTAAGAGATTGCTACATTTTTTAACGTTGAAAATTCCCCTTTTTCGTTTCACAAAAAGGACGAGTTCAAATGCTCCGAGCTGTGCGTTCATGGCGTTTCGAAACGAGTCTCAGGATCCGCTCCAGATTGTGCGAGGCGCATTAGGCATTGACTTTTATTTTGGCTCTCTCGCGAGCGCGCACGTAGGTGTTTGCGACTTACTGCCGCGGTGCTGATCGTCCAGGCGTCAATGAGATAAACGAAAGATGATGGCGGATATACCCTGATGTATATGCGGGAAAGGCTATACCTGGCTGCTTCCGCGTGGGTTACATCGAGCCTTTCGTTACTTTCATCTCTCTCTCCCCGTCACGTTGGGTTATTTTGCAAATGCTCTCTCTATGACATGATAATTTTGTGGATGTTCTCGGAATTAACTTTAATTTATGGAATGTTGAATGGTAAATTACATAATTAATGGATCATTGTATGCTTATTAAAATTAAATTATAACTTACGAATAATTTGAATAAAGCTACTACTTTCCTATTAATATATACAAAAATTATATAGTCACAATCGATGTGACTGTACATATTTTTATCAGCCATAATTAAAATAAGTGTGGATCTAATCTTGAAACGTCCGCTGACGTATCAACATTCACTTCACTGTTGGAAACCTCAGTAACCAGTAATTGCTTGCAAATGAAAGAGCAAAGACCTAAATTTACTTGGAAAAATTTTTGTTTCTCAGTTTGAAACATGAACTTTTCAGAAAGTGAATTTTGCATCACAATGGTTGTTATACAATTATGTATCTCTACAATTGGATACGTTGGACATATAATTACCTGTATTATTATAGCCAGCAACAAATCGATGTATACAACTACTAACGTTTACCTATTTAATTTGGCTATCGCAGATTTTCTGATGTTGACTACAGGGTTAACGGATTTCACAATACCGTACTGGTATAGCAGCAAAGTAATTGTATTTTTTATTTATTCTTCTAATCTGAGAAAATTTATTTGGTTCAAATGCCAATCAAACATTAATAATATGTAGTTAATATATTTTTCAATGAAGTTCACTCTTATGCTTACATTTAATTTGTTGTTGCCGAATTACGGTGAACTTCATTGTGAATTTAATGCAATACTGTGCATAAAGTCTGGTTCTCAGTGCTTATTGTGGATGTATTTTTAATCACGAATATCTAAAAAATTTTTTATAGGATCAACATAAGGAATTGGAAGCTTGCGTCATTCGAAAAACGATTTTAAATTCTGCATTCAATGTGTCAATCATGACAATAATGGCTTTTACAATCGAGAGGTATTTAGCGATATGTCACCCCTTTCTCGCCAGGAGAATGCTATCCATACCAAAAGCTATAAAGTTGATTTTTATCATTTGGATAATTGGTTCTCTATTTGGATTTTTATATGGTTATCACCATACAATTGTTTATAATTCGACCTTTTCTGCTTATACTGCGGTTGGTTGCTTTTGGAATGATACTGTTCCATATATTATAAACGTACAGTGCTTTTTTTTCTTTATCGTACCATTTCTGCTATTGACGGTACTGTACATCTTAATATGGAAAAAACTGGCGGAGTCCAGTAAAATTCAAAAGAATCAAGGCTCGAATGGAACTGTCGAGAGATCTCCAGAAACACAGAATGATGATGAGAATAGTTCAAACAGAAAAATCTTCAAACTGTTAAGTAAGTTTTTAAAAGTATTGCAATTCAATTATCAAAATAATAATTTTTTCAATTTATCTTCAAAAAGAATTTGAAATTTTTATATTTCTGTACAACGTTGTAGTGACTGTAGTTGCAGTATTTTTTATATCGTGGGGACCATATCACATATGTAGATTGTATGAATTCAACTTCGCTGGCGATTTAATAATGCATGAAATGATTTTTACCAGCAATGAGTATTTCATGATTATAAGGGAAATAGGATATGCTATTTATACTACGACCTATTTTATATCTGCGTCTGCAAACCCAATTATTTATAATGCTATGTCTAAAAAGTTTCGAGATGCTTTTAAGGTATGTGTCTTAGTGTTATGTGATGTTACATATAATTTAAATAAAAATAATATGTTATTCTTTAATTTCAGGAAGTATTCATAAAACTTTGGTTCGACCACCGTAAAGTATGGGGAGGAACGAAGGATAAGCAGGAAGCAATTAAAACTCGTGTTTAAATTTTTCGATATTCCGTGTTTTTTGGGTAATAAAATTTCTATCCAACTTACATTTTACTTTAAAATGTAATCGTTTTGTTTGATTAAACATTGTTATTTTGATAAAGATATTAATTACTACTATAATGTATTATATTTTTTATGATCCATTGTTTTGAACTTTTGACTGAGACAAGGCAGATTTCAGGGTTCGATAAATGATTCAATAAGCGCATTCGTCTCTGCCTTTTATAAACGTTGCAATCAGGAGACCAAATGGCCGAATATCGCCGAGGAGCATCGGCGTATTAACGTTTATTAATTTATTCTTTATTATTGACCTGCGCCCATCGATAATCGGCCGGGCGATCTCTGTAATTAGCCGGACGTGCTGTCCGTCTACGGCGATTTATACCGTAGCCTCCGGGCCCTCAGCCCCTTTCCCTCTCATCCTCTTTTCACTTTAGCTCTTTGATCTGCTATCTTTTGGCTCAAGAAAAAGCTGATGCAATGCTTTTCCGTGATTATTTTTTGTTATATTGAAAGGTTTGCAAATATTACGTTAAAATACTCGCTTTGTTAAGAATTTTAACGCGTTACCATCGTGTATTCCATTTGACGGATTGAGATTGTAAGATAGAAAACTTACAATTATCAAATATTTCATCATGAAACAATATTCATTTTTATTATTGTAAAAAATAATTTGCGTTTTTAAATTATTTCAAAGAATCTGATCAACATTGAGTGTACTACAAACTGTTACATCGTACAAAAAGGAACATTCACAACTATAGTTCTCTAACTGGATTCCTAACTCCATCGCAAGTTAAGCACCGGGCGGGCGTAAACTTTCGATAAGAAAATTTCGAGAGGGTTGCGGGCTCGGCGTGGCTCACTTAATGAGCACACAGTACGCCTGCGTCCTCCGGACCCTTCTGAACTCAACAAACACGCGCTGATAGAAATCTCACCCGTAGGGAAAACCAGACTCGGTCTTAGCGCTAAGTGGTTCACGCCAGGAATCATATATGACTGCGTAAGTCGCACACACGAGCCCCTTACCTATTACTCTTTGTACACTTTACGTTAAGATAGTACAACATAACTATGGATTAATTATCTTTAATCGTGAAATTGCAATTGCAATTTATTAAAATTGCATAACACTTCAATTTTTTTAAGATCGAAATAGGTCAAATATCTCAAATGATTCGAGCGTGATATGAAAACAAAAAAAAACTTTTAAACGTTTTGAGTGACAATCATACTTACACGTAAATATCGAATAAAGTAAAATAATTAATGACTACTTTGCTGAGACGTGAGGTGTCAATCAATCCCTGAAACCGCGAGCTACTGATTTCCGTTACATCAGGATAACTCAAAGTGATAAGTTAATCCGCACTGAAGTTGATCCACGTCTCCAGAAATACAGTTTTTTTAATTCTCCGACACTTGGGATTCAAATCTCGTACACCATCTGTCCGTCATCCACCGTTTATCCGGGCTGCGGAACTCGGTGGGTACTGAAGCATGAGCTCCATAATGTATAACGGAGCCAGTAGCTCGATTGATGGCACTTGACTTTTCTATTATGGAGTTTCCTCGAACAGCATATAAGACTGTTTCCTTCTTTTTCTCTTTTTCTGAAATTCCAGTGGAGAAACTGCTACTCATCGTGACATACGCCTGACCATTTTTATTTGTCTTCAAAATGTCAAGTTTTTTTTGCAAAGTTTCATTGCGCAAATATTTTTTGAATTTGAAAAAACCTGGAAATACAATTTTTTAAAAGAATTATTTGAAAATTTAATTCAACAAATTTTTTTTCATCCAAAAATATCCGAAAAAATAACAATAAGTATACTCTGAGCAGCCAGGATGCAGGCAAATCTGCATTCTGTTAAAGAGGCAGGAGAGTGGTTGTCTTTCACACTGGAGATTTCGTAAGATGCTCGCTCACCTCGTCTGCCGTGCACCAAAATGACTTATCGTCGGGAATGACTTATCGCTTAAACAGCCCCGACAATAGACGGACCTGTAACGGCCCAAATTGAGTCTGTCCCCCTCCTCCACCGGGCGTCGCGGCTTTTCTTCCGCGCGCCCTTTCTCTTCCTCACTCGTATTTCATTCCGGAGAATCCGTGGCCCCGCGCCCCCGCGCTCAAAAGCTTCTTAAAAGGCAAAGAGTCGGAGCGAGACGGAGGGAAGAGGGAGATTTATTAAGGACAAGCTGTGCTTTGCTTATCAAGGTATAACGAGGAAGGAGTTAACGAGTACGCGGCGTAACAAATTCTAGAGATATTAAAAAAACTTTTGGGTCGCTTTGAGCGTTTTAACTGAGATGTTATACATTTTTTGCAGTCTTCAATCTGTTGAATATTCTTCGAAAGAAAGGTTTAAATAATTGTAAAAATTGTAAAATATAAAAATATATCTGCATAGCTTTCTAATTACAAACGCAATAAATCAATCAGTCAAACGTGAATATAAGAATGGAATCATACTTTATACATGTACCAGCGAACATTGAGATTTATTCTCTCTTTTCAAGCAATTATGCGATTAAACAATAACGAAGTTAAGTGCATTAGTTCAGAGATTGAGTCACGTCGTAAATCAAATTATGTGTATGTAGAGGACAAAAGCAGGAGAAAAAGTAACAGAACGGAGAAGATAAAAATAGATTAAAAGCGGATTAACGCTAAATTTATTACACTTAAGTACTTGCTTCTTATGAGGAAAGAGCAAAAAGTATACTTGATTTAGAATAAGAAATATGAGCATCACGTAATTTTTTATCTTGCATGCATGGTATTATTGAACTTCAACAGTATTTTTAGTTCGCAACGCCGTAATATTTCAAGAGTCAATAAAACAATGTAAAATATCGAAAATTTTGCAGTCACTTTTAGTGGTCATTTTCACGCTTAGAAAAAGCTGCGGCTCAATTACCCCCAGAACAAGTATCAAAGTCTGGTTATTTAAGTGCATTTAGTATGCAATTTACAAGGTTGTGAATAAATCTGAATATGAAATCATATCCTAATATCGCCTTAATGATGTAAAGTGATGATTTTAAGGTTCTCATTACTTCTACACTAGTACTACGGTGGAAAAACATCTCGCCATAAAATACTAAATATTTTTCAGTTTATTTTTCACACCATCGCCGTTTCTACACTTTGCATACCTTTCTCAGGCATTATCATAATTCAAAGCAAATTATTAAGTTCGCTTAAGAATTTATTAAAAAATAATTAAGCATCGCATTTGAATTAGAAAAATCAATGACAAATATCATTTCCGCGAGTAGTTTAAAAAGTCCCTCCGCAAAAGCTCATCGATTCCAAACAAAATTAAAAATATCCTATCCACCACTCTAAGTCCGTCCGTATTAATCCGAAAAATGTAAGTTACTCCACTAGAAAGTACGACACTTTCACCGCGCCGAATTAACGGGTAGTTATTGCGTTCTAAATTTACCCGAAATCCGTGAGACGAGTCCCACGGGAGACCTCAAGCGAGTTATATCTTCGACTCTTAAGTCGACGTACTTTACGAGGCTTTTAAGGATTCAAAGTATCGAGTGCGCGTGCGCGCGGCATCGAGAGGAATTGCCGGCGTCACCCCTGAGGACAGAAAAGAGCCGCGAGAATAAGTCATGCTTCCCGGCGATCAGTTATACAAACGAGCGAACAAGGAAGGCTGCGCATAAGAAGGTACACCCGGGGTCCCGCGGCAGGAGAAACAAAACGAGACTCGCAAGAAGAAGAGAGAGAGAAGCGAGACGGAGCTCGTGCGGCGCATGCGAGGAACGAGCCGAAATTAATTTCGCTCATTTAATAAATTACTTAAATATCGAGAAACATTATTCGACGCTCATTATTTAATAATTGTACTGCCTTCCAATTAACGTTGGAAGTTTAGAATTATTTCTAATGTGTCCGATAATTTATTTTATTGCGCCAGTAATTATGGTTTTTAATGCGCGAAACAATATTAAGTACGCGATGAGAAAAAGGAGCATTTATTATTGCGAATATAATCTCGCGGATGGGAGCAAAGTCGCCGAGAAAATGACAGATAAGAGTCTGGGTGCTGGGGACAGGGTGAGAAGTATAAGCCTGAGATGAGCTCTCGGGAAATAGAGGTGACTTCCTTTCCTGGAAATACAAGGAAGTGCACGCGACTGAAGTCCGATTACCTCTCTCCCTTTCTTTGGCTCGCGTACACGCGTGCATGCTGCATAGAAAGAGAGAGAAAGAGAGAGAAGCGGAGGAAGATTATAAAGACCGGGAATAGAAAGCGGAACTGAAATAGCAAGATAGGAGTAAGGCTAGACGATCGAACGCAAAAAAAAAGTAGTGAGAAGATGCGGGGTAAGAGGATATCGCAATTACCGGGGAAAATTAAAGGGCGCGAGGAAGATACAGGAACCGAGAGGTCTTGGGTGAATTAATTGCAAAAATGAAGATCAAGGATCCATTTTCAATGGTTTTATCTTTACTTACTTGTAGGTCTTTCCTTCATTTTTATATATTGCTGCGTACAAATTCAATTACAGTTTTAATCTAAAATTTAATTTACACGCGAGTAACTAACTTTTACGAGAATAGATTTATGCCTAAAGTTATCAATGAATAAATATCAAACTGATAAGGTGGCGACTGTTTTGCCCAGAAGAATAAAATATTGCGCCATTTTTAAAAAAAAATCGCACTCCATTATTACTTTTATTGCGCAAATAATATAAATAACAGCCTTTATTAGTAAGGCAATAATAGATCGATAAGTGAGCACGACGAATTGCCATAAAATATGCAAAACCGTTGTTTATTACCGATTGGTCAACGGCGATCGATAAAGGCTTCAATATTCACGATGCCGATAAATTTTCGCTCAAGCGCCGAGCAATAACAAACGACTTTCGAAGGGAAAAACTCGATGAAGCGGTTAGAAGGTCGGCCGCGGAGTGTCTTACAACAGAAGTAAGAAAACCGCGAGAGAGACACTCGGGAGAGCCCGAAAGAAACAAAGCCGTGGCCGCGCGGCACGACGAGGAGAAAAAATGACGAGGCGAGGGCAGGATTAAAAGGAGAGAGGAAATAAAAAAAAAGCGGCGCGAGAGAGAAGGGCTGCGAGAGCAAAAGGCGGCGTTGCATGAAATACGATGAGAGATCGCCTCGGGTGGCGAGACTTATGCTAAGTGCGCGGGGGAACGGCCGCGGCGTGTACGCCCTTATTTGACGCGTGCCCCTCGCGAGGTCGCGATGTTGCGTCTGCGGTGCCGCGATTCCTAGTACGGAGAGAATCGATTAGTCCGCGTTGCGTATTTTTTCCTTTACTTTTACTTTTCATTGTTTTTTTTTTCTTTTTTATCCAATTGGCGATTCGCCGAATCGCGCGCTGGTCTGTTGTATCAGGTGGGGCCTCGGCGCAAGCTCGACGAAAGTCGCTGTGTGCGCGTCGGCTTGTTTCTGCGTGCAGCGGTACACGCGAAAACATTATTGGCCGAGCGAGCTGATTCGGCCCGACTCGATAGCGAGTCATTGCAGGCAATTTGCTGTTCCGCCGTTTTTAAAAGTCCAGTTGGGAATTTTTAGGACACCCAGACTCGAAGATTGCGGGCATCTAATTTGCTGTAGAAAATTAGAAAATTAGCGTGGGAGGTTGATACATTCGATATGCGATGTAGCTCTCGGTAAAAATTGAAAGTTATACATTCAATGTTGTACCAACAAGATACTACAACTATTTTTTAAATCCACTATAGGACAATCATAAAAATTGATTGCAATGGCACCTATTTAAAAGTGGTTTGTGATTGCGCGGAATGGACAATTCCTTGATTTTCAGCCTTTACTTTTTGAGAGCGGGATTACTTTCCTGCAGTGAGAAAATATTCTTTTTTTAATCTTTATAACTTTCTTTATATACAATAGTTTGAAACTCCATCATTCGCTTTATTCTGATCCATATATCCCATTTTAGTATTCGTAATTGGTTTCACATCAATTTAGCCAAACGGCGATTGCAGTTAATAAAATAACAATAAATCAAACCGAAGCAACTCCCGCGAATATTCTATTCGCCTAAACCGCCGTATCGTAACTCCTGAAGAGCTCGGCAAACAAAACTGACCGCAATAAAGTGGAAATTGACGCCCGCAGAATCGCCGAAGCGTCAGCGGCAGGTATATATCGGAGCGCGGGCCGATAATGCGCTCGGGCGCTACCACTCGGCGCGGGGCCGCTGGTAGCCGGCGCTCGGACAGCGACGAAGACGTAAAACGGCCGGAGCCCTCGCTTCCCCGGGGAATTTCATTCTCGCGCCGGCCGTGGATGCGCGCCCGCCAGGTGTCCGCGGCTACCGTCCCTCTCTCGGCCCCCTCGCTCGCGCCGGCCCCTCATGTTTTATGCGACTGGACGGACGGCAATTTACATTTATTTCCGCGAGCCGACGTACGCCCGGCGCGACGCTGAAAAGTATTAGCGCGCGGTCCTTTCGGCCTTTGATCGCTTTTGTAATTGCTTTTGCGCCGAACGAGCGCGTGTGTGCTGACGGCGAGGGCTGATAAGCGGCGATCGGGCACCTTCGCAGTTTGATTTCGCATTGATTGATTGGCAGGTGGATATTTCGACGAGCTTTTATTTTCCTTCGTTGTTGACTAGCTAAATCTCAATTTGCTCAATTTACTCGGATAATCCATTTAACGTCTTTTCAATTTAAATGTCTAAATTTTTACTAAAGTTATAAAAAAATCTTGATGTACGTGTTCAATATTCTATATCAGTATATATTGATGTTACTGCATCAGAATATTTTTCCTATAAAATTATATCTAGTACATTTCCAAAGTACTTCTAATACTTAAAAATTCTAGTTACTTATAGTGCAAAAGTCTTTAACGATTCCATTATTCACGCCTGCTTAAAATGCGCATCACCAGTTTCCCTCGTTTTCACCTACATCCAAAGTAGTAACCATCTCGCGTGCGTCTCAATCCGTTTAGTTCTAGAAAACGAGGCGAGAAAAAGAAAAACGCAGCCGCGCCTGTCGGCAGCGCCGTTCGAACTTTCAGAGCCCGGTGGAATCCGTGGCCGGGTCGATCCGCGCGCGTCATTTATCAAGCCGACGTCCCGGTCGTCCGGCTTTCTTCGGGCGTATGTCTCTTGGATCGTTGCCCGGAAGAAGAGTAACGCTGCATAAGAGACGCGTAACCTCCTTCGCGACGGCCGAGCCAGAACGACCCGCGCGGCCGCACACGCGAGCCCGGCGAAAAGGGTCGGCGGTGAGCCCCTTCCGATTCTACCGGACGCGGGCGCCTCTCTCTCGCCTCGAGCGCTAAAATAGACGCGACGAGTACTCGGCCAAGCGGCGATTGTCCTTATCTGATCGTATCGTCGGTGCACCCGTTTTTAATACGGTTTGATTCAGCAGCTAAATTAGAAAATTTCTGCTTAAAGATGTGTATTCCTTAAAAGAACATATTTTTATTTTACACCTTTAAAAATGTAAACAATTTGTCAGTCATCAAATTGTCACTTACAGTTTTTTTTATACTTATAGCAAGTGCATGCTGACGTACGCTCGTGCTCACGGTCTTGAGTATTTTGCTCTCGAATTATCAAGTAGATGTTCATTTTATGGAAAATAATTTCAAAATTATAAATTTTAGATATTTTACTTTTACAGCTAGTACACTTTAAATAAAACGGGCTGTAATAAGTGAAATATTAACAATATATTTTTCATTCTTAACATACAAATGCTCGCTTTCTCGTGCAGTCCGAAGCGACGTATATTTCGCAGGAAAATAAGTTATTGAATGGAACTCCGGTTTCTAAAGGTTCTTATATTTCAAAGCGTTTTTGCGCCGTAGCGCCGTGCAAATATAATAATAAAATCGAACTATATTCGATCAAACGCAAAACGAAGTCCGCAGTTACCGGGGGCATAAATATTCCGCGGGGAAAAATTCAGGCAAATATAACGTCGGTTTCGATGGCGCGCGCGCGGAGGATCCCACGTTCGCGCGCTGATGGGCGCGTGCGCGAGGCCCGGACGCAGCGGGTTTATACCGCACATAATGGTCGGGCGCGTGGGCACTTAAAGGCCCACGGTTTCTCTCATTCGCGCGCCTTTTAATGCGCGCGAGGAAAACGCGCACTTTGTGCGCCGCATACGGGAGGATATCGCGCCGGCGGATTATCTCGAAATTTATCTCCGCTGGTCCCGAGCTTTACGGCCGAATCTTCGGTCGCTAACTTTTTTCGGGGGAGCGAGCTCGCCCTTTCGCCTTTCGTACCGCGCGAGAAAAAATTTTAAGGACCCGTTGAAACCCGATAGATGCGCCTGGTATCTCTGGGCGGGAGATTCATTTTTCGTGATACCGATATTTTTTAGCTTAAGGATAATGTGGATCAAAATAATATTTATTGTAGGTTGCAAGTAGGTGATAACTTAAAAAATTTTTTTGGTATAACAATCTAAATATGTTCAGTATACATTCAACCTTTTATAAAAAAAAGAGAAAACAAAAGTAGGTGTTTGTATTTTGTATTTCAAAGTATTAGTTATATGAAAAATGCAAGTTGGAAGTTAAAATGGAATTTTAAATTGAGATGTTCATAACACTTAAAATAAATTCCTATAAACAAGTCTTTTAATGATTCTGTAATTGATTTATATAATGCGGAAGAGCGTAGATTACTTAATACGAATATGTTTTATTTCTTTTTGTACGCTTCTCCTAAAACCACTTAAATCTCCTACTGTTGTGCTCGTAAATCTATCTTAAAAATCTGGTATCTAATTTTACATTTAAATGGGAGGGGAAATAAAATTCATTGATTCGCTTTCTTTTTTAAGCGCGTGCACTCAAAATATGCGTTTAAAAATATCAATTATATCGTCCGACTCAAAGATAATAAATAGCTACGAAAAAAAAAATCCAGCCACTCGTACAAAACAACAAATCTATAGCGATATAAAATATAAACCTTGAGATCGAGCGCACGGGAAAAACCGAGCAAACGCTCGAACCTCCTGAAACCAAAGTCGAACTACCAGTCGAAGTCGCGCGGCCGCGGCCCATAACTCACGGCTCCCGTGCGTCCCGATCTGCTTTCCAGAAATAACCTTATTAATTAAAATCGCTCAAATAATCATTAATCAGCGAGTAGGCGATTCCCGCTCGCTTGTCAAAGCGCGCAAAGTCGCGTTAATCAAGAGCGCGAAGTCGGACTCTCGAGTGCATAGCGGTGGCTCGCCGAACAATATGAGGATAAAAAAGGGGGATAGCACGCAACCCGCGACGATTAATCGCGATGCACTCCACGTGGCGATGCGGTCGCGGGCACGCGATCGCCGTTTTTCCCGCCGCGGGAAAAGTTCGTATACTGGATCGCGGCGCATGGGAGCGAGAAGCAGTACGGTGTTCTCTCTTTGGCCTGCTGCTCGGGTTATGGCTGCGCGTGGCGCTGGATGAAACGATAGTCCCGGCTTTTAAAGACCCACGCGATGACCGTGGAGCTCCGGCGTCTGTGTTTCGTTCTGAGGTTTACCGAACTTTGCTCTGGCTTGTTTAGCTAGAAGATTGGGCTTTGTGAAGTGATACTTTCGTTATAAAATTAATCGATAATTTTATGTAATTGAAATTACAAAAAACTGCAATGAAGACTGTATAATATTAGTGGTACCAAAATTATCAGTAGATTCAAGTGCAGCTTTCGAGTTTCGAGCACAAAAGTTTATCAATCATATTTAGTGCCTTTCAAATTTTCTTTAAAATCTGTTATCTATTTTACTTGAAAATAGAATACTACATTTATTATTTTTAGCGTCATTTAATGTTTAAATAAACGAAATGTAATAACAGAAACTTAACAGGAGAAAAACATTTTGAAACATTCATTTCAATACATCACACATTTATTATCAATTAACTACTGGTAGATGTACTTCATGCGCATCAATTAAAATGTACCCAAACTTACACGGCACGACACCAATTACAAAGTCGAATCACCGAACTGCACCTCGAGACATCAACGTCGGGGAAGTCCCACCGCCTTATCAGCTGCAATCAGCCGCGAGAGCCTCCCGATTCATTAATACCTCTCCGGCCGTCGCATCACCGAGCGGTGAAATTTAAAAATCCGGCCGGACGACTGGTCGAGTACCCCCATTACAAGCTCCGCTATAGGGTCCTTTTCGCGAGCGGGACGCGCGAGCCGATGATATATCCCCCGCATGGCCGGCCGACGTTGACATAAGTCCCGGAGCCGAACACGCGCCGCGGATCCGCGGCGACGACCCATTAACTCTTACGCGGCGCTCGGCGCGCCTCGTTAAAATAAATCCCACCGTTTCGTGGGTGTACCCGCGGCACCGGGACGCGCGCGCCGAGGGAGCGGAGCGCGAGGGGACAACCGGTCGTCCCGGGCTGCTTCGCGTGCGAGTGTAGGGCCGAATTTAATAAGCGCGCGAGCTCGTAATGTCCGGCCGATCTTGTCGGCGCTCGCTCGATTTTCGGCGACTTTCGGCGCGCGGGGAGCTTTCTCAAGGTTGCGAGAGAGAATTGTTTCTTCATTATAATAATTAATTGTCAGGTTTGAGTGCTCGAGGGGAGTTGCGTAATAAATTTTTAGTGGTTATGGGCTGTAAGCTCGATTGTTGTTATATGAAATTTATAAATTTTTACTGCTTCTTGTATAACGATCGACTTTAGCTCGTATATATTATCAGATAATGTTATTTAAATTAAACAATGAAATTTGAATTTTTATGTATTAAAGGAACATACTTTAAGAAATTTACGCAATCAGATTGATTTAAATTACTTGCTTAAATTTAACTTTTTAGTAAATTTATTTTTATTTAAATGACTATAAAGTAAATAATTAAAAATCCCTTTGAACCCCTCGGTCAAGGGTACACTTGTGTTGAACAAGCACGTCGTATTCTTTATGTAAGGTCAAATTTACGAGCTAAGCTAAGGCGCGGGAAACCCCCTAGAATATGGACCCGAAAATGTAGTGGAAAATCTGGTAAGAAGAGATAAAGCGTTTCCTGTCAGCCCCGGTGGTTTTCCAATAAAGTCAAATTTTAAATACATTGGTTTCTCATGGCGACCAATAAATTTTATCTAACTTACAAGGTATCCTGCAAGACGAATGGTGTGAAAAACATTAATGGTGGTCATTAAAACGACTTTTCATTAGCTTAAACTTTTTTAAATTTACATAGGCCCTACCATTAATTTTCTTCTTGATTTTGACTAATCAAGATTGCGAGGGAGGTCCTAACCATCCTAGTTTACCAAACGCATTTCCCACGTATGATGCATCGTGCAATTTCCAATGCATTCGAACCTTTCATTTCCTCTAAATGTACCAATTAAGAAATCGACTTTGGCATATAAATAAAAATCTATATAGGACAGACGTACTATCTCGGCAGGCTTCGAATTAGCCGTCCCACCGGTGGAAAAGTCCACGGGCTTACTCATACCGCGCGCTACCGGCATCTCTCCCATCCCGAGAAGAAGCAGCGGCTCGCGTGCGAGCTTGAACTAGCGCGCGACACCCACACACTTACACCGCGCGCACCTCCCTCTCTTTCCCTGCCTCTCTCTCCCTCTTACCAAGTGGGAGTTCCGCTCTCTCTCTCTTTTCACAGCCTCCGAGCGCGCGCGGCTCTCGGGCCGCACACGCACGCCTACGCAGAGCTGCAGTCGAACGCGTGCCTCCACGCGACTCTGCGGGCCCGCCGCCAACCACTGCGGCTCTCTCCTCTCTCTCTCTTTCTCTCTCGTCTCGCCTCTTCTCTCTTACCTACGCCGGCCACGCGCTAGTAGGCACTCGACACTCGCGTCGCTCGCGCGCGCCGCGATTTCTCCGCGCTTCTCCGAGAATTCGGAGGCACAGTGTGCGAGAGAGAGAGAAAGAAAAAGAAAACGATCCTCGCTTCCTCCTCTCTTTTTGCTCCGCGAAAACGCGTCGGTTTTGTTTACCTCGCAATTACCGATTCGCCGCTTTTCCGCCAGTCGGAAGGGAATTTCCTGCGCGAGTGCAGCGGTGGCTGCGACTTCTCGAGGACCGTCTCGTCGACGCGAGGAGACAAACGGGCGCTGAGTGCGCGAACGAGTGAAGTTTTCCGCGGAAAAGGTGTACTCGCGCGTACGATTCCCCAGTGAAAAAAAAGTTCGCGATTGCAGTGACGACTTTGACCGTACGGAGTTACCGATCTTCCAGCTTGGATCGGAGCTGCTCGGTGCACTCGTGTACAAAGTAGGCGTGTGTAATATGTGCGGAGTTGTATGAATCGTTAAAGCCCGGCGCTTCCTTTAAAGGACTCGGGGGCCACAAGGCGGTCGCGAAATCCAGCGCTGGATCAACGCGGCACGAATCGAGTTCCCGCATCCTCCTCGCATCCCGCAGGATCGGCTCTCCGAGCCGGGAATTCGAGGCACGTTGAGGGAGTCGCCCGGGGATGATCGATCGCGGTAGCGGGATAATAAAGTCGGAGAAAAGCGAGCGCGATTGGAAATCAGCGGCGACGCGTGGGCGCAGCTCGCGGCGCCAACCTGTTGCTCAAGATCGCGCGCGCGCCTGGCTCGGTTCCACCGCGCGCGGCCACCTCGGTTTCCACGATTTTTAAGCCTCGCTTTTTCGTATCCCGGGCTAATTGGCCTCGCTCTCCCCCGAGTACGTTGACCGGCTCTGAAGATGCCGCTGCGACGGGGCACCCGCCATGCCCGGAAGACTAGCCCTCTTAATTAATTTACCTTTTTTTTCGGGAGCGACAAGTGAGGCGACCTCCATTCCCGGTGTAACTGTATCCTCTTGTTGTGAGATTTACGCTTTTCTTAACAGATCGAGCATCTTCTAAAATTTCCTTCCGCGGTGTGGGTATCGCCCGACGATCGGCATGAGAATAGAACGGATGACAATCTGAGTTTTTCGAGTGAAGTGACAATGACGAGCTCGGGAACGATGTGGCGACGCGTGATAGTGGCCGCTGTGCTGGCGGGTGTCATGGTGGCGACGGTGACAGCCTCGACGGAGGAGATGCTCCAGTGTCGGGCAAACGTGACGGCTGAGGTGCGCAACGAGACGCGGCTGAAGGGACGCGTGCAGGAGTCCGATTGCATCTTCACAGGGAAGATCAAGGAAATACGGACTGGACGGTGGGCACACGTGAAAGTGAAGCGGGCTATTAAGGGCCAACTGGAACATACCATCGAGTTGCTGCTGAATGGTACCTGCTCAACGTATGTTCGTCATGGATACACCGGCATATTTTTAGTTAGATGGCTGTCAGATGACAACCGAGCTGTTTTGCACTTTGGACCTCTACCTCTCACACTGGCGAACCTTGATCGGCTCAACGCTGCTGTCAAAGGTGAGTTTGTTTATTTTATTGCAGTTTTAAAATTGAATCGTAAAGCAATTGACAGGTGGTTCCTTTATTCCTTTAAAAACAGGTATTATTTTATTCTGCGTCGATAATAATTGACTGGTATCAGTCGATTACGGATAGAAATAGATCTTCCGACTATTATGCATCATTTGTTTCATAAAATGTATGCATCTATCTGACACATTTCAAATAATAAGATAGAATGTGGTTTATAGACCTCTCGTTTTACCTTCAACCATTTGCTGGCTTTTGATGAAATCATTAGACTAATACGAATTGATTAAAATCTCTCTCGCATCGGCAGTGAGTCATTTAAATAATTAATATAGATATGACATCAATTACAGAATATATTAATATTTTAACGCACCAGCTTCCAAGAATTCTATTCAATTCTCACCATGAGCGTGAAAGAAACTCCCGTCTCGTATCCCACGAAAAAAATGTAGAGAAGGCACCGAGAAAAATGAAGTTTTAAACGAAACAACGATCGATTACAGTTTTATGAATAACCATTGAATCAAATGCAAACGCGCGGATCGCAGTCGCTTGCGCAATTTTCATTTCCATCGCGATAAAAGTCGGTTAGTCGATTATTCGGAACAAAGCGTTCAGCCGCGGTGTGCGTTTTTATCGCCGTCTAATCAATTATGCAGCCCGACTCGCATCGCATTACACTTGCCGAGAAACTGTCACCGAGCTCCTTTATCCCCGCCGGACATTTTTTTTCTTCCCCGATGACACGCGGACTTCTCGCGCGGGGATCGATTTGCGTTATAAATACCAGTGAGCGCCGGCGGCGAGAGATGTAAATCTCGGAGATTCTACTTTTATTTTTGTGACACACTATTTTAAAAATAGCCCCCTCCACTTTTTAAAGGGCATTATTGCCCATTCATTTTTTCCGTGATTTCCTCGAGAGTCGGTCTATTCGTGATTCTCAAGGGTTACGTAATTTTTTTGCCTCGTGAAAAATGATTTTTAAAGTTTCTTCTACGCACAGGCCATTTACCCTGCTGCAAAGATCATTTTGACGTGTCGAACCGGCACGGGAAACTCAATCTCTCATTTTCCAAACAAATGGGCAAATCTCGAGCGATAGTTTATTAACATATTAGCTAAATCTACTTAAGCAAAATGAAATCGCGCCGACGTGGTCCGTTAACCAAAATCACATCACGCGAGCTCGAGCTCGGCAGAAATGCACCGCTACGTGCCCGAAGTCTCGATTTCCCGTCCCGATCGACTGGTCAAGCCCGACTTTCTCGGCGTGTGACAATCGCCGCTAATCAATTTAGGCGAGTTAGTGAGCGCACGCGAGTTTTGAGGCACGTCCCCGATAATGATTCCGCGTAATTGGTGCGCGCGCGCCGATCGGCGGACGTTAGCGCCGGCTCGCAAGATCGCCGCCGCTACCAGTCGCGTAGGGGACGTCCCTCGTAATTGCGCTCTCGCGCGGAATTAATTCATTAATCACCCTAATTATAATATTCCAAGCTCGAATCCGGGAAAAGTTTCGATTTTTCGTGGCTCCTGGTTCTCTTTTTTGACCGGCCGCTTCGATCGGCGCTGTTGTTATTATGAAGGGGTAATGACGCGGGCACCGGCGCGAGTGATAAAGTCGCGCGGGTTTTGCGCTTAATAATATCGCGCATTGATTTAATGGCCGCGAGAGCTTCGACGTTAACCGATGTATATATTTCAGGAAATTTCGAGATACATAAATTTACGTCCGCAAAAGTGCGCATAATGATATTCATAATTAAAATCCACCTTGAGCGCGCCGCCGACGTTTCAATCTTCGTCGTATCAACGGCAACACTTCTCAGTATCGGTATCAATAAAATTCCAAACCTTGATATTACGTGGGAAAAAGAACTAATAAAAAACGACGGTCTTTTTTTCGCTAAAATACAATTTTTTTAGTTTAGCAGATACTCACTTACTCTGCAGAGATTATTCATTTATTCTCATTAGTGAACTACTTTTATCGCCTGTTGAAGTATAGATGTTATTTTTCAAACTAGAAGAACATTGTATGCGTGCGACATTAAGCAAACCTTTTAGTACGTAAAATTGTCGAATTTGAAAACTCAATAACAGTCCATCCACCGATACACTTTTAGTTGTAAAAATCCTCTTAGCCTGTTACGGAAGCAAACGTTGACTGCACTCTCTGTACTATAAATTGATAATCAGAATATCTGGTAACAGACATCTAAAGTAGGACCTGTGGAGCTTTATTTAGTTAATTATCTGCACTTGCATTTAATTCTTCAAACTGGTAGCATACTGTAAATGTATCGAGATTACGATCTCTCGACATGCAAAACTTACCCGATGTAAATCAGAAAAAAACGGCGAATTCGCGAGCATTCAAATGACACCCAATTAAAAGCGTCGCGCGGTTGCACCGCGAAAATACGGGCGCGGAACGAGGTGTCACGCCGCGTCGGTACGTCAGCAGGCCGCGTCTAATCTCGATAATTTACAATTCCGCGCCCTCATTTGTCCTGTCGATTGCGTTGTCGGACACGTGCGCGCGGCGCCACGGCTCTCTCTCTCTCTCTCTCTCTCTCTCTCTCTCTGTGCACCCCGTGGAATGCTGTATATCGCGACGGCGAGATCGCCGAGCTCGCTCCTTGCTCGCCTGTCAGCGAGAGCCGACCGCGTATGTACACACATAAACCGCGACGAAGATGCGCTCGACGAGTGATCGATCGGCCGCGGGCTGCCGAGCGAATCGAATTAGTCGCTGGGATCAGTCGCGGGAGTACGACTTTCTTAATTGATGGACGCGTGATGGGAGCGAAATTTATTGTTGGATTTTTTGGGAAATTTTTCTTTCGGTTGCGATTGATACTTACTATAATGTTTATTGGACAAAGAAAGGAAAACTTGTATAGTTTGTGGTTTGTTATGATAATTTATTATAAAAAGGTTGTAAATCTCGTGATGTTTGATAATGATCAATCTCTGGTTGTTAATCGTTCGGATACTGAAGCTTAGAAAGTGGTGAATTAGAATTCTGACAAAAAATAACGATCATTTGTAGGTCGTAATTAATATGACGTATTTCTACAAAAAAATGTCGATTTCGGAGGTTTTTTCATCAGTTTCGATTACTGGTACCAATTAATGCAAATCGTTAATTGTGAAATATTTTAGTGCATAACTAATCTGAGTTTGTTCAATAGAATTTGAATACTTTTGTATAAAATAAATATCAAAAAATATTAGTGTAGCAAATTTACCACAGTCAACACTAAATGATTAAAGATTATCTTGCTTCGATGTCAGTCTTCTCAAAGCTTTTCTTTTTACAATTTCAATACATTGATAAGAAACACTTTATTCCGGCTAATTAGTCGGTAGCTGGTGCTTTTCGTTTACTCCGATAATCTTTATCGGTAAAGTCCGAAAAGTGAGCGAAGAGGGTCTACCCGATCTTTCGGGCGCCATGAAGGAGGCGTTCATGCATGTATGCATCGCGCGTGGCAAACCCCCCTCCGACGTATTTACGAGCGCGTTTGATGTACCTCCGATCCACGTGTTCGAATTGCGCCCCACGCGCTCTCGAACTCTTCCGCAGCATCCTCTTTCGGATATGCAAAAATTCAAATTGCTCATACGTATATACACTCATATTTAACTAAAAAAGTTGTTTTTGAAATGATACTTTAGAATTTTACCTTACAGTAAATGGAACGTGATACAAGTATGCTAATGTGTGCAAGAAGTTAATATTTCTTTTATAAATTATAGACGTCATAAAAAAATTATACATTTCTATTAACTCTTAAATGTAAGGTAATTTCTGGATACATTAAATATCCTAAAAGTGTGCAAACACACCTATTTAGAAATTAATTGTCCTGTACTTAATATAGAGAAAGTTACGTTGATATTTACTGCATCCAAGAACCTTAAATCAAATGACTTTAGTTCAGGTGTAAAATCGCAAACTCGGATATTACATTAAAAGCCAAACAAAAACCAGGATAATAATAAAATCTGCGAAAACAAACGTTAAAAGAACGACTCGACGCGCAAAGAAAAGAAAACACGTCGCACAGTCCAATGAAAATCTCAACACGAGTAATCTCCTCGTAAATAACGAAGCGATTCCGCGAGTTTACGCAGCAAACTCAATAATCCTCGTATCGCTCGGCCATATACCGGCGGCACTGAAATCTAAATCTCGTCGAATTAGTCCGGTGGGGCGGTCGTGTCATCGACGGCGCATCGCTCGGTCTCGCGGCGTCGTCCGCGCCGCTCCATGTGTTTGATCAATTAGAGCCGCGAGATAGCGGAGATACGCCCGGGCGGCGGGGGTTACAAGTCCGTCGACCCGGCGCATCTAGCCGCGCATAAAGATGATCTACATTCGCGGCCTCGCGATTATTAATCGGCCCCTCGTTGCCGCGGTGTCGATGCCGCTTTCATAGACCGATGCCTCGGCGCGTGTTTACGAGCGTGAAAACGACGGCCCCGCGCGCCCCGCCTATTTATCAGCCGCGCTCGTTGCGATCCGTCGGGATTTCGCGCATTTAATTGCCCGCGAGTAATGCGATTAGCGGCGAAGCGATCGCCGGCTGTGAACTGTGCGTTTGGTGGGTGAAACAATTTTGTGAAAATGATTTTGTTTGAATAATTTCGTCGGACGATGTAATGCCGATTGGAACTTTGTTCAGCGCATGAAAGAATTTCGTAATATCTAATCAATGTTCGTATAGCGGAGAATGCAAAAAAGTTTCGTAGATATGTTTACACGAATTATGCGTTACTTCATTCTTGAAAATTTAATCTACACTTCCCGGAAGTTTTCTGCGAAATGTGAAAGCGATAATAATTTTACGATCCTATTTTTAACGTAAAAAGTGCAGTATTTATTTAATTTTCTAGTGTAAGCTTAGGTTACAATGATTTACTTATCAAACTTTACTGTTGCTATCAATCTTATCTTTATGATAGTAAAATTTATGTCAATATTACGTTAGGTACATATCGTTATTCAATGTTGACATTCAAATCAACGCTAAACGCAAAAGACATGATCATTTGTGTACGTTGGTGTATAATTAGTTAATAAACGTCATTAAACAGTGAATGAAGAGTTCTATCTATTTTCCAGAATCTCCGTTGCCTTTGCGATTAGTTAGCTGCAATTAGTCTTTGTAAACAAAAAAAAAGGTTTAACGGTTGTGGGATTCACAGATTTATTGCCGCGAGTCGAACATTAATTTGTTTCCTTATAAACACCTGAAAAGTTTTGTTACGTAGCCTAAGCTGTTCACTATCTAATTGAAGTAAACACTGTGCACCGGTGTATTTGGTTTCAAAGCAATCAGTCTTTGAAGAAAAAATCCCGTTTATCTTTTATGCCGCACTAATCAATTACGACTTTTTACACGTTTACTACTTCGCAGTATTAAATGCTGCCTACAAAGGAATCGTTTATTGCCGCCTTTAGTGTCTTTTCAATGGAGAGAAAGTTGAGAATTTTCACTCTTCATTAATTGAATAAGAATAATTAAAGCATTTTCGTCTACATAATTCAAATTAATATTTAATGATTTTTTCACATCGAGTCAAAAAATTATAGAGAAAAAATTTATTGAAGGTATATAATTAAACTGTTTGTCCTACCTTTCTCTGGTAGCGCTCTTAAATTTTGGTTTTATTGAACTTAAGTTAGTAAAACTACTACATAATAGTTTCCGAAATCCTTACAGATAACATTTGATGACACTGCATACTGGCGATATTTACTAAGAGTCGATCTGATCGCCGGCACGCTCATATACCGCTCGGTCACTCGCCACACGGTCAGTCGACAACAACACCTGGACCGCATAGCTAAGCGATCGGCTGGCGTCGCCCACGCGCGCGTAACGCTCCCTGCCTACGTCCCCACGCGGCGAGATTATGTCGCACCGTCGTCGCGCCGATTTTTCCGAGCCGCTCGATTGCGCCTCTCGGCGTTCCTCCACCGAGCTCGAGTTTTAACGCCGATTTGTTTGGATCAAATCATGATGCAGCTACAGGGAAACTGTGTCCCAACAACCCGACGCGATTTATCGACTTTAGCATAATTTGTAAATTAGAGTGGACTACGGTTGGTTTCATTGCGCGTGACTTTCGATTTTATGATTTTTATTTTGTGGCCGCAGATTTATCAGGGAGGCTGTATAGGTCTGAATGCCAAAGAAGTGCAATTGCATTGGTAATTACTAATTAGGAATCTGTGAAAGGAGAAGTTTATAAATATCGGTTTTCTCGAAAATAATAGTAATAAACAGTATCTTTGCGTTGATAAATGAATAACATTTTACTTACCACAATGATGAATACAATAACGAAGCTAAATAAAAAGAAGAAAAGTCGTTTAAGATAAAAAGAACGAAATAATCACGGAGATAAATAGATACAGAGGCTTTGGAAGAAAAGAAGATAAAGATTCACACAATGCTATGGGGCGCGAGCGAGATCGTCCCACGCGTCCTGCACCTCGCGTCTCGCGTCGCTAAAACCGTTCCTCAACACCACGCCTGTGCGTGAATATGTGCGACGATTCTCTGAACGGTCTCGGAAACGCCGAGAAGACCAGGTGTGCGTACACTCTCTGACAAAGTTATCTTTCCTCCGAGTATCATTTATCCATAAGACTACGATTCTCCCAACCCAGATAATAGTTAGAGAAAACCGTGCGTTTTCACTAATTTGTTGTTAAGGATTGTTGGTGATAGATGATGATTGCAGTAATTTGTATTGGATATCGAAATAACGAATGTTTAAAAAGTTCTGATTATAATGAAGTCAGTTTCAATTGAAAAATTAATTTCGACTTGAAGTGCATTAATTAATAAGTTCGATAAGACATTTAATAAAAGTAGCCACTTGCTGTCGCGTTGCAGTAATAAAGTGCGGATAAAATTCATTGAAAACTGTGTAATTTTCTCAGCCTAATAACACCCGCGCTTAAGTGTATTCTCAGAAAGGGAGGGAGAATTTTCGCCCAGGGCTGGGCAATCAAAGTCTACCAAGCCGAGATGCGCAGTAAAACGCGATTTCGTATTAAGGTTAGATTTACGATTGGTGTCAGGCGCGGGACTTTTATGCATGATGGAAGGAAGATTAGCTGAAAATTTAATTAATATGTACACACGTTTAAAGGAGTGTTCGTCAAATTTTACGTTTGTTCTCAGTTCTCGGTGTACGATTTTGGAATCTTAGATGTTTTTGATATAAATCCAAAAATATAATTACATTTGTCTGTGATTATAATTTATTATTAATAAACTTCAGCAGATGTAACTATGTTCATTGATATTTTAAGAAGTGTTATACATTCGTTAATTTATGCTGGTAATATCGTTCAAATTTAATTATTAAGTCTTAATAATTTGCAAGACAGATTTATTTCAGACATGTGACGTACAAAATTTTTATTCCTGTAAAACTGAAACTTAAATGTGCAATCTGCGATTCTTAAGTTTCCCCGAGAACCATCACCTTATCTCATCTCATCCTATGATTATTACAATCGCGATGTTCCTCGCTCAATCGTGCTCAAAAAGTTTTCGCGCGAGCACCTCCCGCAGCCGTCAATTTACCCGGCGGTCCGACAATGGTCGCGCCTCGTAAAACGACAAGTGTCGAAAAGTTGTCGCGGCAACAAAAGCCGCGGCGCGATCAGCCGTTCGCCGCGCGCTCGCTCGTAAAGCCTGATCGCGATTTACAGCAGCGCGCCGTGAGTTGCGCGCTTTCTTTTAGCCGCGAGCCTCTGCATCTCGCGGGGACGCGCGTGAGCGAAGGTCGATGGACACTTCCACGGAGTATACGCTGCGATTATTCGCTCCATTATTTTTTTTCAATTTCTGTTTCATTGATACTTTTTATCCAAGATTTATGGGCGCTATTTTATGTTTTTGCAGAAATCGTATACAGTGGGTGAGGGTAATAGCGTGCTCATTAACCAGGCAGTGAGTCAGCCGAATTGCAACAGATTTAGAACAGAGCGTTTCTAGGGAGATCAGCGGTTCATTAATCTACATTAGGAAACTAACGTGCGCAAGCTCAAAGTGCTGGAAATAATTGTGCTTTTAATAAACCGCGACGCGCTTTCTTACGACCCGTCGACTGCGGCATTCGAATTAACATTTCATCTCGCGTATCGCAATGTTCTTACCGCGGCGAAGCCCCGTAAATTATTCCTTCCGTGCGGCCCTTATCAATATTTCCTGAATCGCAAATATCCCGGTCGCTTCGAGCATGCAAAGTCTCAATTCCAGCTCGTCATCCCGGGCTACTCAGCAGTCGCATCCCCGCGGATTAGTCGTCCCCTCCCTCCGCTCTCTCCTCCCCCCTCGCATCGACACGATCGGCAGGCGGTTGCGATATCGCGCGGTACGAGCGTGACGCGCGCATTACCAGTTATTATAAGCCGAGAGCCGCTGAAAAATCGATTTCCGATCGATACGAATCGGAACGCGCACACGGATTACTAAGGGATCGGGAGGTATAAGTGGATGAATTGTGATTGTTTTGCAGGTACGGGTGCTTGAGATTAGGATTGATTTTTATTGTTATGCCTGGCTATTTATGCACAGGTCGGATCGGTTTCTAATTATTCGAGTCGCCGCGTTGGCAGCTGAGTTGCGCAAGAGATACGCCTGCAATCTAGAAGGGAGATAAACGTATTAGCGAGTTTTTGTAGTTTATAATTTTATTATGGTAAAGATTGACTTTACCGGCGATAAAGATAGCTGAATTAAATATGTGCAGTACTTTAACAGTGGAATATGAACTCTTATTATTTTATATATTTAAAGTTGATTTATTTGTTGTTTCTTTCCATACGTGATTATTTTATCAATGATTTATTAAGCGATTGAATATTTTAAATGGTAGACATTAATTAAAAATTTAAATTACTGTTTTTAAACTTATTCATTGGCATTTTAAATATAATTATTGAATTTTTACTTTATTTAAGGATTACTTACCGTTTAATTTACAGTTACAGACATCTCGATTAGAAAAAAAAATGTTTAAATTTCTTTCAATTAATAAAGCTATAAATGAACTTTAACCCAAACGCCAACTTTTCACCAAATTCGTAAAAAAATTTACAATCCGTACCTCCTCCATCCTATCGATTAAATTCACAATTTATAATCCCTAAATCAAACTCCGCCTCCTAGAAACGTTCATAAAAGCCCAGAAAAATAGCAATCAATTATTGCGTCAGCATAAACCAACAGTCATCCTCCCGCAGTCATCGAAGGCGCGGCGAGGCGCGTGGCGCTACGCGTATTTTGGTGCCTCAATTAATGTGTCAAAATGCCGAAGACGAATCACGCGCACCTGCACAGGCTCGCGCGTGCCTATAGAAAGCCGCCGCCGGGAAAGAGTAAGAGAGGCCGAGGGGACCCGGCTCGAGATGCTCCGTGACTCCGTACGAATCTCGCGCGCGCATAGACTTAACTATTAGCCGCGGAGAGAGTCTATTTTCACTTCGGCGCGAAAGACACGCGCTATTCCAAGCGCGCAACGATTCTGGAAAATCTACGTATCCGCGATCGCACTTAGCCCCGGATTTTCTCGTCACCTGCTTCGGTTCCAAAAGAATTGAGTAAACAATCAAGTGTTTCTTGCGTAAACAAATAGCGCATGGTATTTTTATGATGTTTGAATTTTTAAACCTTTTCCAGAGGGAGGGAATTTCAAAATATTTCGTCGCCTCTTCACTGATTATTATCTACATCGAGACAAAAAGAGAAATATAAATTTGAATTCTGAAAGTGATATTTTTACGAATAAAGTGAACTTTGACCTTTTTCTTCGTGTAATAAGAGATGAAAATGGAAATTCAGTTCAATAAAAGCGACGCTAGCAAACTCATCCGATCTAATTTGAGCTTCGATTAATGCACGCCGCATCTCGCCGGGCGCCTTTAAAGCGGACTCGTCGGAGGCGGACAAACAAATCATCGGTCAATTGCAAAAACTAGTTCGCGATAAGTACGATCGATTTGTTCGGAGCGCAGCCTCGATTCGCCCGAGAGTCACGTATTGTTGCTCCGAAGAATCAAAGAGCCTCCGGACCCTCCGCTCTCGCCTTGTTTGCTTTTCGATACGGCCGGAGACGCCTAGCGAATCCTGATTTATTTAGCCGTACGTTTCAATGCCTCGTCGCCGCTTTCCGCGCGAGGCTTTTTCCAACGGGGGGAACATTTCCGAGTACCGGACAATCGCTCACTGTATCTCCGCACGTCGCCGCTCCGCGGTCGAGGTTACGCACTCCTCGGTGATTTTTCTTCGACAGTTTGGAATGCCGGCATTTTTTTCCCTCGGTCGTCGCTGCCGCGCGTAATTTTAGGCTTCTTGTCGCCGCCTGTTTGTTTTCAGCGATTAGCGCGCAAAGTATTTTTACGCACTTTCCTAATTTACGGCCTGTTGACGAATGATAATGTCAATATTGTAAGTCGTAACGCAATTTGCGAATAAGCTACCGCTTATTTACGTCGGGGTGACATATTTTTTTAATTTATTTAATTTTTCTTACCTGTAGGTTGAAATAATTCAATTTATTTGACAAATTCCTATGTCTAGGAGTAATCTTGAAATGATGTCTTCATTTAGGTAAAAATTTCCTTGCTTGTTAACTAAGTATAGGAAAGCGTTTTATCTCGAATCACAAATAATTAACGAGATTTCGAGTAATGTTTGTTATGACCAAAACAGTCAACCCTTAAAATTTCCAAGACCACAGTTCGCTAAAGGTATTTTTCAATTATTTTTGACAAAATTTAATTATCTCAGCTAATGCAAAATGAACAGACTTCACGCAAAATGAAAAAAGAAAATAAAAGCGGAAAAGACATCTATATTTAACACATCGTATGACATTGTGCGTTCAAAAGTTAATAACAGAATTTTAATTCCCAAAGCTCGATTAAATCTTTCTCTAAATTTCTTTTTATTTTCTTTGTTACGAATTTTAAATAATTTGAAGAGTTGCACCGTAAATAGTATTTTTTCATAAACTGAAATCAAAACATAATCAAAAGTATTGGTAAAACCCATGACCACAAGGTGTGGTACCATCCCAGTAGATTAGTCACTTGGTTCCCAGCTTACCATGCCTCATTGTTATGTCTGCAAAAAAGTAAAGGCAACTTTAAAACACAATTTTCTCCACACACACCCATCAATACATTTATTTCTTCGATTTTCTTTTTCCATTCGAAGAATTATACGCGCGCGCGAAACCGTCCGAGGTGAAACCTTTTGGAAGCTCAATTTACAGCGAGGCGCAGCCTCCCCCCCGATTGCATTGTAGCCGCGGCGATCGAGGCGTGCGACTCCTCGCGCGTCGATCGGGCGCAACACGACGCCTCCGGTATTATTACCGGCGGGCCGGCCTCGCGCCCCCGAGGTCAGCTCGCCCACGACCGCCGCGGCGCGCGAACCTCTTTATTGCCCCCATCGCGCCTTCCTTTTTCTCGCGCTCCGATCCCCGCATTATCGCATCGGCGCTTTATTAGGCGGCCCGATAGCCGCGCCCGCGGCGCTGCGCGCGAATATAATAAAGGCCCGGCGATTTATGGATTGCGCATTATCGCGCGCGGTATCTTCTTCAAACATGCAAATTTCGCACCAGATTACGAGGGGGACTTTTCCCCGCTCATAAAAGAATTGCCCGGCGATAAAATCTCGCGGACCGCGCGGGACCTTTTTATGTACTAATAATTTTCGATACGCCCAGTGCGTAAATAAATGGGCGAGCGGATAAATAAGAGGCTTGAGGTCGGCGGGATGGGGCCGTTTCGTTTCGCTCATTGTATCCAGCGCAAATATTTATCGACGTAAAATGGATATCGTTGTTATTCCGGTGGAAGGCACTAAATGTCCAATTTTTAAATGTACTTTGATTTAATTGACCTTCGAATAAAAATAATAATGTATAAGATGAGGTTTTTAAGAGCTGGTTTCTTTGGAGGATAAATTATCGGATATTGCTCGTAGCCGATTTTATTTCACACTTCTACGTGCGTCTATTTTTAGACTTATTGGTGGATATTTTTTTGGCTTTTGATGTGTTTTGAAGCTACTGGCTACGGAGGATATAGCTTGAGCATAAAATCTTACGTACCAATTATCATTTGATTCACTGTAGTTAAAACGTCTTTCTCTCCTTATGGGTGCAACGTTTTATAGTCCACAGCAAATTTTTATACTTTTCCTCGCTTTGATTGGAAAGAATCCAAAGATTCCAACTACAAACAGTGAAATATTTTATAATTCAAAAATAGCCACATTAAAATAGTTTGTAAAGCTAAACAATCCGCGAATAACTCACGATTTTATGTTATACATTTGTCAAACAGTTATGGCAGAAGGAAACGTCTTCCTTTTTAAATTTTCCTTTTTTCAACTTGCCTATGATTTATCTTCAAAAGTGATTTATTTTATTGCATGAACCATCGAGAAAAATTAGCAAACATTTCAATAAATAATAAAAAGAACAGTAGTAACTCACGCTGAAAATTGTGATGTAAAAAAATATAAATTAATTTTATTTTAGTAAATAAAACTTTCTACTCTATTGTTGAAAAAAAATATTGACAAAAACGATGGCGCCATTAAAAAATACATTTCTTAACAAGGGAAGTGTTTATTGGAGAGAAGTAATTAAATATTTTATTTTGTTGAAATTGAATTATTGAGCAATAACTAATGCATTTTTTGTTATAACGCTATGTCAATGATAAACAAAGATAAAAGCAATTTTTACCGTAAATTAATTCATTGCTTATCCCACGACTCACCAACCTCATTATCGCCGTGAAAAATTAAACCCGTTATCATCACCTATAACTTAACAATCTATAATACACATAACGCGAGTAATATTTTCAGGTATTCGCCCGCATTACTAATACTAACGAGAATTGCCCCGCGCCGATTTCGAAGCGAATTATTCGCGCCATTCTTCATAAATACCCGATGGCCGCGCGAAAGCCGATACTCGAGTATAGATCGAGAAACAAACAAGCGGCTGGCGAAAAATTCGAGCTCCCAATTTGGGTACCTACAAAATTCATCAAACTCGCCGTTAAAACGCCGCGGCGAGAATACAAACTAAAGGATTAACGAGGGGAGGAACGAATTGCGAGCCGCTCAGAGTCAATGGCTACTTGCGAGTGTTGACAAAAAGTAACTGTAATTATGCGCGCTCGGAGTTACGAGCCTCGAAGATGCGAAACGAATTTGAAGGGTTAAAACGGTGCTTGGTGGAAAGGTGCACGTCATGATTTAATGTACCTCTTTATTTTTGTTTCTTTTTAAAGAAAAGATAAAATAAAATCGATCAGCTAAAATGTTTTAAAGAAACATTAAAGAAGCAAAATTTGTGGAATTATTACTAACAAATTTATTTAATTAAAGATTTGATTCACGTAGAATCAAATATTTAATTAAATAGCTGATGTGTCCCCCTGTTAGTCGACTAATCACTTGATCACGGCAGAACCACATTTATAGACTCATCAATTCTTTGAGAGAAGATGTATGCACCTACTTGTAATCAGAGATTTATTAAAGAATCCCATTAAAGAATGAAGTTAATAAATTAAGTTAAATTAGCATTTGATTAGATGTGCTGAAGGCCCTGCCGAATCACCTACCGTATAATCGAAGAATTCGACGCAAAGACTTTCTACCAAATACCACAGAATTATAACTCAGTGTTCGAACGCAAATACTGGTGACACACGCAGGCGGCTGCGAAGAATATGAAATCCAAAATGCACATAAATAATAATCCTAATAAAGACGCGATTTGCAATTCAATGCTACGGGAGATATAATCGCCGTGACATTACACGCTCCTCGCGATTTTTTTTTAATCGAGCCTAACCACACGGTTACGGTACTTTGTATTAAAAAAAAAATATCCGCGCGCGAAACTTTCTCTACGGCTCGATTCTAGTTTCTCGTTTTTTCTTCCTCACGCCCGTTCGCTCACGGTATTCGTCATTCGAACGGCTCGCGGCGCTCGATCGCGGCCAATCGCAACGAGGCGACAACGCGCATTACTCGCTCAAGGAAAGTTGGCTTTTTTTGCCGCCTTATTGGCGGCGCGCAACTGGTTATTTTGTTCCTTCTTGAAATTATAGGTTGAATAATAAATCTTTCGATGAAAAAAAGAGAGTCGCTTTGATTTTATTTAATTTTAGGCTCGATACCGGTATGCGTTAGTTGCGAACTTGTTTGCGCGCCGATTGTTAAAGTCATTAATTTTTAACGGGATCTTGGCGCAAAAAGTTTATCCTCGCCTTTTTCGAAGAGGACGCGCCTGAAAAATCGCAGTCAAAATATATGCGCGGAGGTATTAAACCATAATTGTCTAGACCGACAATTCAAGACGCGCTTGAAGCGTCATTTACGTTCGAAAAATTTTAAGTGGCAACCGACTTCATGTATGGGATTGGCTTAACATGCGCACATAAAACAAATGACCCTTTTACGTTCGCGCTTCTCGTGGCCGCTTCGACACCGGGCCTTCAAAACCAAACAGGCTACGAAAAAACATTTTTCATTTTCAATATATATTACCCTCTGAAAAAAATTTCGTTATAAAAAGCATTCATCTTCGGATAGAAACGAATTTCTTTTCAATTTAACCATGTAACGTCATTGTGAGGATTGTTGATTAAATTTCAGAAAGATTTTAGAGTCGTTGCAATTTTTGGAAAAGTCTTAGATACATCATTTCCGAAACATCATTGAAACATATTCCAAAATGTTTCTGAAATGTCCTATACTTTTTTAAAAATTATTCGTGCCGTAATATAAGACAATATTTCTTATTCACAGAGATATTCTATTCTGGTAATGAAATTTTCAATGCTACCTATATCAACGATTACTTACAAGTGATGTAAATAAACTTCTAGCAATTAGTTTTCTTATAAATCAGGCATTATTTGTTATAGCGCCCTTCTGAAACGTCGTCGAATGGAATCAGGGCTAATGGTGAAATAACGTTACATCTAATATTTTTCTGATATTTCAACTTCTGCGAAACGTTTCTCAACTACGATAGAAACTTTCGAGGTGACGTTTATTGGATTCCTTTATAGCGAGTGCCTATGCAACGCCTCATTACTTTGTAAAAGATTTGCTCGATTAATTTAAAATCAAACCGCATTTCAAGCACTCCATCGCACGATCTCAAATTAAAAAAAGCGCAGGAAACGCGTTGCCCAATGGTCACTTCGGATAATCGCTAACTCAGACATCAGATAGCTAGGGCAAACAAATCACCGCCCTATCTCGGTCGCGCATTATTACACCGGCGCGGCAATGATAATTTCCCCGGTCCCTCCTGTCTTTCTCTCTTTCTCGGCCTCCGAAAGGCTTATCCGACCCTCTCGTTCTCGCTCGGGGCAATCTCGTTACCGGTCGACGAGGCGCGCGGCAAGTGCGAGCCCCGGCGCTGCCGATCGCCGGCCCCGTATCTCGGCGCGATTTTCGTCTCGCACGATTGATCTCCGCGGGGCCCCGATAACGGCGGCGCCGAGGCGCGTGCCGCTGCCTCCCCCTCCGACCGGCCGTGCGTACACGCCGTATCTCTTGCCATCTCGCCGCGAGTGCGCGCGTGCCCCGCATTCGAAGGAGCCGAGGTTCGTGCGTTGTTGCCCCTCCGATGCGCCAATTGTTTCGTGATTTATGGGCCTCTTGTTCGGCTGTTGTGCCTTCTTGTTCCGTTTTCTTGCTCGGGGTGGGAAGCTTGTAGTCTCGATTGGGTTCGAGGTTTTGTACGTGCTTGGGGAGGAGAGTTTTTTGATCATTGAATGATTGAGAGTTTAGTCTTTGGTCTAGGCGTGAAATTATAAATGAGGACACGGAGACGTGACTTTGACGCCCGTTGCTCTAGTGTGACTAGGTATGCCTTATTCATTGTTTTTCTTTCTAAAAACATTACGTGTCCTTTGAATCACACATTTGATTCACGCTTAGAAAAGCGTTTGGTTCTTTGAAGTGACTTACAGAAATAGAGCTGGTATAGTAAAAAGAATAAAACTGCTTTTACAATTATCATTGATCTACGATTCTTAATTACTGATATTATTGAATTATGTGCTTTTTGCCTTTAGATGGATGACTATTAAATACTGAATCAAGAAACTTGTCTTTTATCTAACCTTCGTGTGCAATATTTTTGTTTAAGAACTAGATATTATCAGTATTTATAAGTTTTTTCCATCATTGATAATTACAAAATTGAAGTCGAGTAACTATGTTCAATCAGTGCGTTATTTATTAATGCCTTAAGTAAAGAAAAAACGTAATTTGGCATTTAAATTAGTTTAAAAAAAAAACATCAAACTTACATTCATCATCAATCACTTACACTACTGCAAAACCACAACTTAAGTGCATTCACGATTTTAATTACAATTGTTATAAATATTTCTAGCTAAAAATCTACCAGCTTACAAATCGTTCAATAACGCTGATAAATGATTTCGTGCAGCAGTGCATTGAGCATAATGAAGCACAAAACACTGTAGCGCAAACGAGTTCCCGGGTAATAAAAGAAAAATGGCAGCGATCGCTTATTATCCACGGCAAACAAATAAATTACTCGAAAATGAGCGCGTAAAGGAATTCGTTACGCTCGTTTCTTTTAAGCGTCGGGCACGCCGAAATTCACGATTGTCTTCGTAATGGATAGCCTTGCATTCCCCGCAATTACAGCGAGCGCTCGAGTGACTACATATAAAAATCACATTAAAACTCGCGCGCACTTTTGCGCTCGGCGACGAATAATTTATGAAATATAAAACTGACGTGCAACAGCAACCCCCCGTGAAATTTAACCACTCCTCGACACGCCCCCCGGCCTCCTCCGCCTCTCCCTCCTCGCGCGCCTCGCGAAATCCCTTGTCGCGCTTCCTTTTGTTTCTCTAATTAGTCTTCATTATTTTTTGGCGCACTCCTATGGCTATTTCCGTACCGTCGCTCGCGATCTCGGGTTGAGCGAGCTACACCGGGTGTTAACTTTTTGCTTCGACCCTAATGCACTCGCAGGTACCGGCTTAGCATCTTCTCTTTGTTTCCCCCTCGCGAGGTACGTACAGCTTCACTGTGTGAGAACAAGACTCGCGGGGGAGTGGAAAGCCTTGGGTTTTAATACTCTATGCGTGCGTGTTTGTTGATGAGATACACGGCGCTCGGTTGCTTTTTGCCTCGAGTTTAGTGCCTAAACCGTAATTGTTACGTCGCGGAAATTAAAACGAACTTTTTTTGGGGGTGAGTGATATTCGATCAGCAATCAATTGAAACGCGCGGACATTGATTGCTTTTCAATTTATTCTAGTTGTTTGACATGAAAACACTTAGACGTTACTAGATACAACAATGATTTTTTGAAGTTGCACGTTTTATAGCGCGCTAGATGCATTGAGGATTTATTCTAAAAATCGTGTTGAAGATTATAAAAAGGGACTTTAGTTACATTACACTTTCTCCATTCTGTTTAATTGGCCTGTACCGTTTCAATGAAACTTTTTTCTCCGTGATATATAACTTAATCCAAGTAGTATTAAAAAAGTATAGGCTACATTTTTAAATTATTCTGTCTTTTAAGTGTAACGGCCAATCTTGTAATTGCTAACGTCATATACTCGACGGCGTAAAACGAAGTGCAAATTCACCCTAAGTAAATATCAAAAGAAACTATTTAGAAGCAGGAAATCGGCAATTGGCGACTTATCTCTATCTGCATTAAAATGCATGTTACATTAACTTCTGAGACATTAAGTGCTCCGAAAGTTATGAAAATAAAAGAAGCGTTAAAAAGGTCTCCCGCGAGAGAGCGAGAAACCAGGATGAGGTCGAAATGACTCAAGTTAAAAGCCAAAGGAGCCGGTAACGCGCTCATTTGTTTACCACCTCATCTCTTCACTTTTAAGCTCGTCGCCTTCAACAATGGATTCCGTTTGTGCTCCTTTCTTTAACCGTTGGTTCATTTCCTTTTTTTCTAATGCAAACCCCCCTTTTTCCTTGAGAAATGCCTCAATGGCACTGCTAAGCTGCTTGTATTAGCTACTTAACGTCGATCTCGTGACTAAGCAGATTCTAATCGTTAGTACTTTTTTCCCTTTGATCTCGTGGAATTGACATATCGAAACGTTACGGACTATTAAAGCTGAAATATGGCTTTGTAGAAAAATGTCATCGCTTGACGTTAATGTGGGTTTATCAAGGAAGTATTAATCGACATGCTGTTGCCCGTCACATTGGTTATTTTAAATAGGCAAATTGCTGTTGTCTAAACTGTTTTTTTTTTCAAGTATCTATTCAATTTTTAATTGTTGTATTACGTGTAAAATGTGTTTGATTGAAATTTGTTTTTTTCAGGTCAGTTCAAAAGATGTTTAATATTGTCTACTCTCGTAAGTTTTTCAATATAATACAAACAAATTATTATAAAATACAATATTCACTTCGAGAAACATTATAATAGTAATTTTTAAATGTAGGTATTTTAAATGACTATAATTTTCGAATGAATTAATGTTTCTTGTAAATAAATGTTTTTTTGTTTAAAAGAAGCTATTCATTTTTGCGCAGAAGATTCTGAGGATCAATAATCAATAGCGATGATTACCGCCTCTATTATCGATCTCTGCATGCACATCTGTGCTGTCTTGTCATCGTGCGATCATCAATTACGACAGTGATACTCTCGAAAGAGGGTAACTGACGTTTCTCTGGAAACATAAGAAGCGTTATCTTAAAAAAAAGCGTCCATACGAAAATTAAGTACTTCTCAGAGAGTTTTGTCATTTGATCTCTCTATATCTAATAGAACTAAATCAACAAAAAATTTTATCGCCCAGTAAATATTTCACTTTTTACGATAAGTTCGTTTTTTTATATTCGTCTACATCAGTGTTACATCTTCAGTTTTTTTTTACAATTAAATAACGCTTGGAATCCTCGCAGTCGCCTACAAAATTCACTGAGCAGTCCTCCGACCACACAGCCACAGTGTCCGAAATTTACGATCTTTCGGACGAAATAAAAAAAAAAGAATGCGCACTTGGAAAATACGACAATTGCCGCATCGCGGTCGGAGGGAAAATCGCGCCAGGGGGTCCGGCGCGGCAAACGCGCCTGGAGGCGGCGAGAGGCGGGAGTAATGGCACGGGCCTAAGGACCGGCTATTTTGACAGTCGAAATTATAGACGCCTACCGAGGCGGTCCCACGCGGCCTCCCCTAATCAAATTCAATTCATCACGCGCGCGGCGCTTCCCCGGCACAATGGGCCGTGTCGGCCGATCGACGCCCGCCGGTGTCTCCTCGAGTCCACTCGAGGCTTCGATTGTTCCTCGAGTTCGAATGTCTTCCGCCGTGTTTTTCTCACAATGACTTTGTTTTCTCGGGGAATGCACCGCGCGCGCGGGACGCTAAAGGACCCCTCGAGCCGCTGGCGTCGTTTATGTTAATTCGAACGCTCGCCGTTGGAAATAATTTTCGAATTGTTACGGACGCACCGAGCTCGCGAGCAAAGTGCCCCTTTTTTCTATTTAAGATCTCGCGCTGGTTATGAATAAATATTAAAATTATTCTCACCGGGGGAAGAATGGAAAGTCACTCGGGCCGTTGCGCTCGGACAAAAAGGCACTTAGCTTATTAGAGCCGAGCCCGTAGGTGTGCTATATTTGAAAAGAAAAATGGATTTCCGAAGGCGAACAATGTTTTTTTCCCTTTGTGAGTAAACGTTGCGTAAAAAGTCATTCGAGACTAGTAACGTTCCGCTGCGCTTCCGGACGATTTTTCATTCGAGCCTAAAGATTCACTTTGATTTATACCGGACTCCTTCTATTTTAGAAAGTATCTGTTAAAATTAGCCTGGTACAAAACGGTACTCGAATTTTTAAGCACAACATAATCCTAATTTCCATCGGTATCAAAATCTCATCTACTCTCCGTAAACGTCGTATCGAACATCATTTCCGCATACGCTTGCGGCCGAATCGGCGCTTCCAGCTTACGCCTCGGCGGCGGAGTCGCGTGGGCGTCTCCGGACCCGTAGGAATGCCGCTCCGCACTCCTCGTAAATTCCGTATCAGTCCCGCTTTCTCCATCTCCCTCTTTTCCTCTTTCACCTTAACAGGCCCCGAAAAATCGTAATAACGGCGCGCGCTGCTCGCTTTTCGGGTGGTCCCCATGGGCGCGCCGTGGCGTCGATTTATCGGCACTTTTTGTGTCTCTTCGATTCCGACTGTCGATCCTCCCTTTTGTATCTCGCACTGGTCGAAGCGTTTTTTTCGAATGCCGGGCGGCTCTCCTGGCGCTTTGGGACGCCTTCCTCTCGATCGGGAATTTTTATGGGTTGTTCTCTGTCTGCGGGGTTGGGCCTTTAGGTGTTTTCTTGATTGATCATCCTTTATTTATTGTTCGAGTGATAAATCGATATCAAGATCGAAGTATAAATAAATGTAAATTCATCTTGCAATGTACAAAGTGATTTTAGGTGTTTGAAGTATTTGTTTATACTATTAAATTGAACGTCGATATAAACATCGTACATTTTGAGTACAAGAAATTTAATGTTACGCATCGTCAGTGAAAAAAATTTATATCGACTGCTGATTGGAAATTTACGGGAAAACATTTACAACTTTAAAAGATTATTCAAGAAGCCGCTTAAAAGCAAAGCACTCATGTTAAGTAGTTTCCCGGCAATTCTGAATGTATAAAATGCCTCGCTCGTTTACGCGCAAAGTAAAATCCGACTCCCAAGCGATAATGAAAACTATCGAAATCGAAATTTACGCAACGCTTTTAAAATTTTCGTAAACCGCCAATAACTTCGTCAAGTCCGCGTGGACTCAGTGTACGTTTACAAATCCGGAAACTTCAAAACTGCCGCCTCCGCGCAAAACCGTCCGATCCGAAAAAGCGGGCGGTATATAAAAAAAAAGCTATCCCGCTTCGACAGACGTCCGATTGAAATGCGCGCGGAATCGGTGTAAGCACACACACGGCCGAGCAAATGATTTTGTCATGTCGTTAAAGCGTCGCGCTTCGGGGCGCTCGGGAGTTATGGTAATTAATGCCGGGGACGGGGGGAGGGGGAGACGGGCGGCGAAGACGACTCGATGGTCCGGCTGTCACCCGAGGGCCTCTCCATCGCGGATATAGGTGCGCGTGCGTGCGCGATGACTCTCGAGCCCCGCGCGCTCCGACGCGCCCGTGGAGTGACACGCGTCGCGCGCACGCGCGCGTCAAAATCGCCCCCGGCGGTGTCATCGACGAATTCACTCCCGCCGCGTCAAGCGGCGAGTGCTTTTCATTTTTCGGAAGCGCGCCCCGGAGGCTGGCAGGTGCGCGTCCCGATTGATCGAGTGATTTTTGACGATTTCGCATTGTTGGGGTGTCTTTCGGAGGGGCTCGGTGTAATTTGTCTTTTTATCGCGCTGGCGAACTTGATGGGAATTGATGCTTACAGATGTACTGAGTTTTCAATTGATTTTAGATAATAAAAAATAATTATTTATTTATAGAGATATCTAAATAATTCGGTGGCTTTCCGACATTACGAATGAACGCATTTTGCGACACCGATCGGTATATTGGTTACTGACGATTTTTAAACCAGATATGGACAAATGCATTATGATTGTAGATTTAGTAACTTGTGACCAAATTTTTATAATAACGTAATTAATCTATTATCTATTATCTATTCTATTAATCTAATTCATCTATCAAATACACCTTTTAAAATGAACTTACACTTATTCTAACGTAGAAATAATGAATTTCATTTATCCATGTTTAGACGTTTAAATATTATTGAATGAATTGTATCTATAGTGAAATGAAAAGTTTTTCCAATTATACAAATTGTGTTTTATTTTCAAATTTCAACAAATATATCAATTTATTTAAAATACATATATATCATGCAATTTTTTAATTTTTCGCCGGAGTAGTCCACTTAATTACTTTTCCTCAAACTGGTTGTAAATTATTTAAGGTGACATTGAAATATAAGACAACTAGCATGTGAGTATTATGGAAATCAAGGTTCAAGTGACTTATCTTCAGAGTACATAAATCTTTAATCACGCCACGAGTGATTCGCTTAAATATTTCAATGACGCCGTGTAATCTGTTGTAAAACATTAAAGTAATTCGAATTCTGTATTAAATAAATTAAAGAATTATCGACGCATAAGTTACGTTCAATTTAATTTTCACAAAAATATCCGGTATTTAAGTGTCGAACTATATTTTGTCACGTCTCGTGATATATCTTTATTTGAAGCTCAATGTAACGCCTGAAGGTTATCCATTTTTAAGAAAGGTATGATGGTTTGAAAAATAAAACGTTAAATGCAAAAAATAAGAGAAGTTATTATCAACATTTTATGCACGCCGTAACACTTTTTCCTTAAAAGTATCTTATTTCCATTGGATTTCGAACCAGGAATTCATTCCATCTTTTATTTTTCGAAACTAAAAATTTAAATTCGAGGTACACATAATAACACCTTACGTCTCTATCGAAGAATAGAAGAGGATGACGAATTTATGCAAATTAACAAATTAATTCGACGACTATGATTCAACGTGGCGCCACTAAATCGCATAAACATGCATAAAGTTACCAGCAGAAACAGGACGCGCCAAATCCAATAAGCAGCGTCATTCTTATTTCGAGCGTCGATGTTTACTGCAAGACTGCGGAAACCACACAGAAACCGCAAGACCTACCTCCTCCCGTCGTCTTTCTATATAATCGAGCATTCAATTAATACCATCCATTAAAATTGGAGATAAACCAGTAATAAAAGGCTGCGGGCACTGAAATATTATACTCGGCGGTGCTTATTAATTCAATGTCCCCCTGACATCCCCGCCGATGCTTTATAAATGGACGATCCTCTGCCGCGCATTCCAGAAACGCATCAATCAAAGCCGTCCCTCGAATCAAAATAATTTCCTTTATCGGTGTAATGTGTCCCCTTATCGGCGCGGCTCCATCTCCATCTGGCCCTTATCTCGCCGGGGCTCCTAGCCGCGTATAATTTGACAGGCCGATGATCGATACCGTTTTCTGAGGCGGGAAAATCGTGCCCAAGGCCGCGGCTGCCGCTGTCCTCTCTTTTCGCGGCCTCGCGAGGAGCCATCGACGATCGATCTTTTATCGAGCGGTCCCCGCGGCCAACGGCCGTTTCTATTTCTGGTCCGATCGAGCGCCGCGAGCTTCGTTTGTTCCTTCGTTAGCGAGCGAGCGCTCTGGTGCCATTAGGCGAGCCGCGATGCAAACCGATACTTTTTTCGCGGAGGGCTCAACAATGACGGGAGTAATTGGAAATGGGGCTTTCAAGGGAGTGGGTGTGTCGTGCAATTTAGATGCAAATCCTTGATAATGGTGGTAATGGAGGATAAATCAAATCTATCCGATGCTGGAGCGCCGATAAATCTCGCGCACTAGAATTATTTTAGAGTGATATTTATTTATCTATTAGTTGCAGGATCGATTCGATTTCATTTTTTCATAAATTCGGTTGAAATGAAAATAAGATTGTTAACTTTGTATAATTTTGATTTGAGATGATTTCTTTATATTGTATAGTATTGTATGCCTGATACTTCTTTTCATTTTTTGTACAAATTTATCGGAGTACAGATGAAGAATAAAGGAGCTAACTTTATATTTTATATACTTTCCTAAATCTACTAAATTCATTAGGAGAAGGATTCAACTAATTTGATTTTATAATTGCATTTTAATTTTGAAAAATAAAAATTACTTCATGAAAATAAATAGAGTATCGTAATAAATTAATATTTGAAAAAATTACTGTAATCAGGGCACATTTGCCGATCCACCTTAAAAACCGGTAAACGCCCGGTAGCTCCATCAAATTACTTCGACCCGCCTTAATGAAAAAATAAAAAACGAACCTGACTTATCCGAATATCTCTCCTGGGTGCGCACACACCTCTGAATTTAGCCAAAAATAACAAATACCGCACGGTTGCTTTATAAATTTCGTTCGTTTTCAAAAGCGCATACCTCCCAAACTCGCTTTAACACCGCCAATTTTTTCTCTCCCCCTTTCTCGCGGTGCACCCGCCATTAATATGATCTATACCTCGGCTCCCGTGGCTACCGATGATCTTCCTCGTCCGGGGAGATCTTATCTGCGGAGTCGACCTCCACTTCGAGAGGAGCAAAAGAGAAGGAGAGAGAGAGAAAGAGCGAAGCCCCGAGGCTGTTGCCGCGGCTTCTTCAGCTGCTCGGAGAGCCTCACTTACATATAGATTGGAGATCGTTCCTCTTACGGGGCGCGACGAGAACGAGGTATTGCCAATATTCCTCGCGTGGAGGACACATCGCCCCCCTTTTCCTTAATGAAAATGGCCGATGATAACGCCGCGCGAGCTGTGGACCTTTTCTACCTTTTTGCGCGGCGATCTTCGCCGCGAGAAAAAAAAAGCTAGGGCCGATGCGTGCCTTGCTCCTTTTCTCGCGCTCCGTGCCACGGACACTCGTAAATTGACTGGAGAAACTCCGGTGGGTCGTATTTTAAGTGAAATCGGTGTAACACTAATCACTGCTGCTTATATTCTAACTGAAAATAAAAGATTGTGTACAATTTCGATGAAAAGAAAGAGATCGATTCAGCGTGCTTAATTTTATTTTTCAATATTTCATTGACTTCATTGATTGCGTCACGATTTCGATTCGACGTTCGGTTTTATCTTTTGACGATCAGCTTCGGCGAAATCTCGTTATTTTTGGCGGTGGCGACAAACGCAACGAATGAAAGAGTAGAAAGGTGAGGAGAAAGAGAGGGAGAATTGGTGGGTTTAACTCATACTGATCCCAATTAACATTTGCATATTTTCTGACGGTTACCGTCTCGCTGGCGTTAAAATGGATCACTGTGTCGGACTGATTCTCTCTCATTATCACATGACAATTAGGCGCCTTCGAAAAATTTCTCCCTTAATATATCGCGTGCCGAACGTCCGGTTTTATTAGTCCCTACAGACCCTTCGCTCTTGTACGGGACTGAAAAAGGAACAGGCGCGAAAGGTGCAGGGATATATATCCCCGAACCCTTAATTAGTTTGGAATTACAATCCAAAAATTGACTTTTATTCGGTCACGGAAGAGGACAAAGAGAAGACATAGTTGTGCTTTTAGATTTGAGTGGGGTAAAAAATTCATTGCGCACTTTCAACCTATTAACTGATTATTTCTGTAATCGAATCATGCTTTCTAAAAGGAAATCAGGATCGCTGACGAAGGACGTAGCCTGTGCTTTTAAATTTGATTGAGGTAAACAAATTCTTCTCAAAATTTTCAACCTATTAACGGATTATTTCAGTAATTGAATAATACTTTCTAAAAGAAACTCTAAATTCCCCTTTTGCTTTATTAGAATTCAAAATTCGACCTGATTTCCATGACACCGAGATTATCATTGTACAAATATAATGAATCACGGAAATAATTTTCGTCTTACGTACAATTGAGCTTAATCCCGACAAGATTTATCCGAAGCCTCGTCTAAATTTGCGAACTTCTATTTCCGTTCATCTCGCATTTGGAGCCTTAATCCCAGTGTATTTAAGAGGCCAGCGATGCCACTTCGCGTTCAATCGACTCGGACGACCGTCTGAATGTGCGAACTTTTAAAAAAAGCTCGACTACATAAGCCCGTAGCATAAATCAGGACAGAGCGGACGCGCGCGATGCGTATATAGGGTGCGTTGTAGCGCGACCGATAATCCGCGGTTGGTCGAGCAACGTTGATTTATAACTAATTAGGGTTAACAAGCTGGTTAACCTATTATTATATAAAGCTTTATGTCTGATGGGCAAATCTATTGAGCTATAAATTTTTTTCTATTAGCCTAATCCTTTTTTTCTCTTTTTGACATTCTGGGAGGTAGCCTTTGCGGAGATGAAAATTTAATTATTCGGTGGGATCCTTGCGGTTGATTATTAAGGCAAGTAGGCGGTGGTATGACGCGAGAGACTCATTGGCTGGGTCATCCATTAATTTTTTAAATCTGGCGTTTTAAGATCTATAAAATTCTTATAAGTGACTCTCTTACGTCACTTATTGTGAGTATGCAAGAGAAGGAACTAATTATGTCTCCAAATCAGGCTGCGGCAGCTCATAAATTTTTGAATGGCATCTTGACACACAAATAAGCCGACGAATGCTAACAAAGTAAAAATACTCTACTTCATTTTTAGAAGTGACTGGAGGCTGAGATCTCTTTTAAACCACTGTAATAAATTAAAAATCAACAAAGAAAGAGTTCAAGTATAAATGCTTCTCGCTTCTTCCTTGAATCAAGCAATAAAACAATCCTTTTTTTGACAAAAAAAATCTTTTTCCACGAGAAAACCTGGCAACAAATTCAAAAAAGCCGAATCGAAAAAAATCGATAATTGATCGACGCGCGCTTTCTCGCCTCGGTGGCTATCGGGTCGAGCGATCGGCGCTACCGCTTTCCCCTCCATGCCTCGCGCGAGGCGAAACCCGCGCGGCGCCGGCGTGTAAGCGTCCGTGTTATCCCATCGTCGCCTCTTGCGCGCGGCCGTGTTGAAATTTTCTTACACCTCCATATCGATGTCGGCGCGAGCGTGCCAGGCCTGTTCGACAAGAATGCAGAATCTCCCGCGGACTCGCGCTCGTGCAAAACAATTACAAGCGCGCCGCGGCTTGTAGCTACAAAACGCCGCGAGTCTAGCCTAGCGCGAGGAGGGTGACCTCTTCATCGGGCCCCGTTGATTTAGCGACGTCGGCGAGCCGAAGTGGACGGGCAAAGCGTTGACTCGACTTTTCGTCGATTAGCTAATGAACGCCGCCATTTTTTATACGTTGGTCGTTAATTGCGGGAAAATGGGTACTATGAATATTCAGCGGACGTGAGGCAATGATCGCGAGGTATATTTTACTCAAAACTGTGGCAACCCGTGATTACGCTGGCAGGCATTTTACGGGGGACTCTTGGAGACAGAAGGTGCACTTGTTGCCTGATAAGAGTAAATAGAAGAATGAGCCTTTTTTATTTAGGGCTGTTGTGCTATAGATGAATCCTGTAGATTAACTGTTTTAAATATCATACTAAGACAGCTTGACCAAGATCGAGTAATATTTGAGAAATGGTAACGAACGCTTATTTCCAAATTACAGGTCTAAAAGTATTTATGTCATCTTGCATATAAAAAATAATAATTGTGTCAACTATAATTTTCCGCTTGATTTACATACTTCTATATTTTATTAGTAACGTTTCTAATAAAGTATTTATGACTTTGTGTTTGTGAAATTTTCATTTCAAGATAATTAGGAAAAACAAGGCTGCAAAGACAAACAATTTTCCATTTGATTTAATAATATACACTAGTCACATGGTCTCCCCGCATCATTAATTGATGAAGAGGCATCGTCTGCTTATGATTTATTTAAATGTTCCGCTAATTACCTTTCAATCTTCGCGGATGCGAATAACGAGACAATGCTTAAAATCAGAGTCGGCGCGCGCGGCCATCGAGTGATTTCAATAAACGTTCGTCCGGTTTTATTGAATGCACAAATTGACGCTTATCGAGACATGAAAATTCCGTGAAGTTTATTTATGATGTTTGCATAAGTGCGCGCGTTCGCGACGCGCGGCCCCGCATAATTTTACGCGTTTGATCGCGCCGCAATGATTTTCGTACTCATTAACTCGCCCTAATGATTTTTCAGCATTAATTTACGACATTATTAAAGGTTTGCCGCGATAAATAATTAAAATTTTACGACATCGCCCTCTCGTAAGCCCTAATGAATCTATTGCCCGCTACAGCGACTAACAGTACAATGCGGCTATGAATCGCGCGGACAAATGCTGTAAATATTTATTTATCTACGAACATAATCTAATACAAGCTTTTTAAAACCCCCGAACGGCCCTTCAATTAAAATACGTCGAGGACGAATAAATTTTCCCCCGCACTTTTCCCGCGGTAATCATCGCACCGCGCCCCGCTTAACGAACACGAGCGCACAATTTACACTCCGAAATAGTTCCATCCGGTTAATCCGCGGCGCGCGCCGCACAGGGTCTTAATGCCCGGGCATCTTATCGACGGCACTTCTGCTCGTCACTCTAATCGCCCGGCCATTACGGACGTCGCCCGATGCGTTCGATCGCGCTCGCTCGCCTATCTCGCGCGGCATCGGCTCGCCGGGGGTTTTAGACGCGCGCGTCGGCAGAATCTTTATGCAAATTGGAGGAGGCGCAAAAGAAGCGGCGAGGAGAAAAAAGGAGCCCGGCCGCGCTCCCTGTCGCCGCGGCCGAGCGCGTTGATGTCGAATTTATACGGCGCTGCCGCGCGAGACCGGTATACTCTCGCGAGCGCGAATTTCACGCCGATGAAACGGCCGATATCGGCGGCGCGCCGATAAGCGAATGGGACTAGAATGCGAGGCGTGAAAACGACCGCTCGCGAGTTTACACAAGCGATATTGTTGATTCGGCTTTAATGTTCTTAACCCTGGATGTTCCTGCGTCCGCGGTAAATTGGATCGCGATTATTTTTAGACAGCGGAATGTTGTTCGCCTGATGAAGTGGTTACGATAGGTGCTAGCGTAATTTTGATATGGATATCGACTGCATTCCTCTTGTTGCAAAAATTAAGTATTAATTTGAGATGAAAATTAATTTCGCGCCGTGTATGTTATTTTCAAAATTAAACGGCATTGATTTCGCGCGAGTTATTTTACGAGGAATTTTATATTCAAGTGCTGCTAATGGAGAAAGAAATTTATGAAAACTGCCTTCTTTCTCGAAGGGCATTCTCCTACTTGAATAGCAGGCACGTGCATACACAGTACCCCTTGAGACCAACTCCAATTCTAAACGCGGCGATTTTTACAAAGTACAGTATTTTATCTTCAATACACAACCCTTTTTATGCGTTATAAATATGAGCACCTTTTAGAAATACCCTTTGAAAGGAGGGAAGAATCGACACCGTTTCTACGAATATCTTCGCGGGACAAGTAGCACCTGCCACATTTCGCCGGGTTCTAACGACGCGGCGAATCAGCGTCCGGTCGTACAAAGGAGCTAAGCTCTCGCCGAGGAGGGGAGACCCGTCAGTGCGATAAACAACAATTTTCCCGAGGAATCATTAAGAGCGAGAGGCGCGCGAGCGAACGAGTTTGGAACGCCTATGCAAATGAGGCGGCGATTAACGCTTCGGCAAAAGTGGCGCGCGAACCCGATTGGCTGCCTGCGCGCTTTACTTTTTCTCCCCGAGGAATTTTCGTAATTGCCCGATTGTTCCTACCACCGCGACGCTGTCCGCGAACTCGGGATTAATTAATCGAGATCGCGTTCCGCGCGTCCCTCTTTTTTTTTCCTCGTACACTCCCGAGCGGCAGACAAATTGCAGCCGCGCAATAATCGATCGGTCGGCAGCTCGCGGGCCCGTTACCGATCCTGCGAATCGAAGAAATGTAAATGAAAGGTCGCCGAGGGGATCCATTAATTAGTTTAAAATCTACAGTAATGAAAGAGTGATTGATTGCCTTCAACGCGCCGAGCGGCCGATAATCGATTTGGCCGATCGTAATCCGACTGGAAAATCGAAAGCGCGCCCCGAATAAATCACTCGCGGACTGTTTATGCGCCGCGAGTGGAGCAGCGCGCATAAAACGTCGCGAGTGTCCTCCGCGCCGCGGTTATCGGTACGGATCGGCATTTCATTATTTTCCCGGTGTCGACTCGCGTACACCCCCTCCGCCGATTCCATTAATTAAGGCGTATCGCGGCTCGGCATAAATAATCGGGGAGGCTTCGTTAAGGCAGCGCCGTTTCATCGGGTCCCGCGTCGTATGTGCACCGGACCGACCGCTCGCGGGAGATACGCGCGCGGTATGATTGATTCGGGGCCCGCGAGCGACGCTGCCTTGCGCGCGCGCGGCGCTCGGCTTCCGCGGACCGCCGACGAGCCGCGCGGAGTCTTAATTATATGCGCCGGCGGGAGCTTGTAAGCGAGTTACTTTATCTAGCCCCCGTGACCCGGAGCGCGAGAGTAACGAGCCGGTGAAGGGACGCCCTCCGCGAGGCTGAGTTATGCGCGGCGCGCGCAGCGCACGTCATCAGGTGGCTCGGCGAATTAAGTTACCGGTGTACTTCTTACTTGCTGATGTTACGGAATTTTTTCGTCGACTCGTGTTTATCTCGTTGCAGGTAGTGTTACAAGTTGTTCGTTATGCTTTGAGGATAACTGGATGTGAACAATGACGTGATCCTAGAGGATGATACAGTCTAGTGGTTCTTTCATCACCAGCATCATCTTCTTATTCCAGTCGTTTTATGAATTTGGTATCTACGGAATGTGCGTCAATTTCTAATCATGATTGATAATTAGAATTGACCATGTGGTTTAGCCGGTTAATGAAAACGAACAAGTTAAATCGCAATTTCAATAATTGCAAGCTTTAATTTGAAAAAACTAGAGGATCAAGGCATGCTCTGCGTGCCATAAGATTTCGTTCACACTTATCTTCTTAATTTCTTACGAAAATAAAAAAAAATCCTTCATAAAAATTAAGCATTAAGTCCCGCACCACACGTAGGAACAGTCTGCTTAGAAAAAAATAACAATACTTTTATAGTGTATTTACAGAAAAAGTTGCATTTTGAAGAAAATCTGAAAAATTCAAAAATACGAGCTCAAAAATGTAAAAGAATCTTAATGTTGCTGTCGGTAGCGGAATGATACTGTTTCGAGAGGCATTCGAAGGAGCAGCGAGCGCCCGTGTCGCTCACAATCGCAGCAATTTGTTTCCCGCGGCACCTAATGCACCCGACGAGGAAAAATTCCGGGGCTCGTCGACACCGTGCATCTGGCTCCGCTCCTCGTTATAATGAAGTCAGCGTGACCCGCCTTGTACGGAGGGCCGCTACCGTCATCCGCCTCTCTTATCCCGGCTTACAAATCGCGTCGCATACCTACCGCGCGTGCAGCGTCTTGATCGACCGATCGTCCAACGACCCACATTCGCCGCCCAAATTCTTCACCGGACGCACGCGCATTTATGCTTGCCGCCTTCGAATGAGCTTATTTAGGAGGTGATAAAAGCTGAATTATTATAATAACGTTAAGTGTATCAGTGCGTTAAAATTTAATAATCGTAATAAATTGAAAGTGCACATTTATTTGGTTTTGTACAGCGTTTTTAAAACGCAAAATGCAGATTTTTATTCAATAACATAAACGTGTCCATATCGAGCTGCGCGAGAAATCGCATCAAAGGAGTCGTTACTTTTAAAACGAAAGCAGCCTTTGCGGTCGGTTTGAACTCGATAAAGTCAAGTAATTACGAGTGCCGCGGCCAAGAAAAATACTCGATCCTTCAAAAACCAACACACGAGCAGCGGGGCCTCGACAATATTATCCTTTGTTGAAATCGCGTCACGGCGCTGGATAAACAGCGCGGCCCATGCGTCACATCAGCCGTGCGCGCCCGCGGAGACAAAGAGGCGGGAGGATAAACGAGCGACGGCGGCCCTCGAGACGATTATTGTGGCTCTCGCGGATCACGAGGGGGAGAGGCACTCGAGTCCCCCCGGTTGTCGCGTTCGCGCCGACCTACCTCTCCACGGGATCTTCAGGATCCCCTGCACCACCGTGGGGCGGGGGGTCGAGGAAAAAAAGGAGGCGAAACGTCGCTCTTTCTCCCGGAGGCGAGTTTACTCAGGTTGCGCAGCTGCCACGCCGGTAAATGCGCTTGCTGATCTGCGCTAATGCGTTTCGCTGAAAGCTTACTTTTAAAAAATTGCCCGTGGAATTCGCGAAGTCGCGGTTTAACGGACGATTTGAATGCGGTCCACGAGGTTTTCGCGAAGTTGGAGGTGTTCGACGCGAAGTAGTCGAAGTGAGCGCTTACTTCGAGATGATAAGTAGGTGTACTTGATAGAAGTGAAGGCTGCTGATGCTGATGCAGCAAAGTGGAGATCGTTTACTATTTTAAAAGACGCGAGGAAAATCCTAAGATTTATTGCTAGGATTTATAACGATGAATAATTTAAAATTACAATTTTGCTGTTATCGGTAAATAGAATATTACGCGAGCTTGTACAGAGAATGACGAGTTTATTCATTTTATGAATAGGCAATTTAAACGTCAATAATTTTCACTGTGCAATTCGAAGGCTGCGCGAACGATGGAATTTGCATAAAAAAGAATCATTGAACATTTTCTTAATTTACCGAATAATCGTTAAACATAAATAAATGCCCGGCGCGCTTAAACTCGACGCGGCGATGCAAATTTCTCTCAATAAACCAGACGCCAAATTAACTTTTGTCCCCGACTTTATTTAAATCTCCGCCAATAAATTCCTCGCCGCGCAAGGGAAGGCCGGCGGGAGCCGTGAAGAGCGACAAAGCCGTCCTAAAAAATTCCGCGCTTTTATCGCGTCGCGGGACACGTCCGTACAAGCCCGTCATAAAGCTCGAGAGCGGCTCCTCGAAAGTCCGGGAATATAAAAAAAAGAGACAAGCTCGTGTTGCCGGGGGATCGCGTTTAGCCGGGCGCGTAATAGCCCGTAATTGAGAGGCCCACCGCGCGCTCGTGGTTCCGCCGATTTTTTTTTCTGCGTCGTCGGCGCGCGGCCCGTAACAGCTGAAAATTGCCGGCCGATTACTCGACGCCTTTCCCATTACTCCTAATAAACGTCTGATTGAATACACTCATTTGCGCGCGGCCGAGATGTCTTCTTAGCTGACGCGCGCCAGTTTCCCGCGGCGGGCAGTCGAGTTTTTGCGCGATCTCGGATCGAGCGGGGAAAAACCTCCCGACAGTGAATGGCGGCTGATCGCTAGGAGGTGTAATCGAGTGTATAAAGTTTTTCTTCCCATCATTAGGAAAATGAATTATGGAGGAAACATTATCAAGCTGCATTTTTCGATCGTGTAAATATAATGCTTCGATTTTCTTAAATTGAAAGAAATAATTGCGCTGTTTTAATCAATAAACAGTTTTTATGACTCGTTTAGAAAAAATTTCCGCTAGTTTATTATGTTCTACAGTATCTAAATTGTTATAGCAATTAATCCTTCTTTAGCTTTTTAGCTCCTTCCTTTAGCTTTTTCTTATTGCTTTACGGCAGATATACTTGGTATCGATAGAAGAAATATTTTATGAATATACGTGCGATAATTAGTCCATAAGTTGAAATAAGTGTTTTTTAAAAAATGGGTCTTGGGATACGTGGATGTGCCATTAATCCGTTATTGTTCTGATATTACTGACTACTCTGGACTTGTTCTTTTAGTTTATTTATTCAAAAAAAATCCTCTTCACAGAGTAATAAAAATTCCTCACCCTCTAAAAAAATTCCAAACACCATTAAAAAATTGTATACTCACAATTTTCGCTCGCATTAATAAACAGAATCTCCCCGAGGCGTTGCATCGTCGTCGCGCGTCGAAGAGCCGATACGGCTTCATTAGTCGCAGGAATGTTAAAAAGTTGAGAGCCCCAGCCGTCGCTCCCCCGCCTTCCTCGCAAAGCTCGCCCTTGTGCACGCTCTATTATAGAGTGGCGGCATTATCATTTTTCTTCGCCGCGCTATTTCGGCTCTCTCGGAATCCTCGAGTTTAAGCCTCGAGTGGTCCCGGCGATACACTTGGGAAAGCACTTGAGGCTCGGAAAGCCTGGCGGGGAAGCTGGCCTACTACTTTTTTCTCCCGAAGTACCGATTCGCGCCGTTTAGTGTTTTACTACTTTAGATGTGTTGGTTAAAAGTGAGATAATTTTTTTATTGAGTTTTGACAACTTCGGTGACAAAAAGTGGAATTAGTCAATGCGTGAACGAAATCAAGTGGTCTTGTTTCGTTCTTTTCTTATAGGTATATGATTTTAAGGAAATAAGGGGCTTTATGCATGATATTAAAATAGTTGTGCAGTTAACTAGTGCGCCCCTCAGATGATACATTTCAACGTCTTCATTATATTCTTTTTTATCGAAAGGAATTATAGATTCGAACCTGGAAAGTACAACTTTTAAAGAAGTTTAAAGAAGAACGCTGACAGACATTCCCAGCCACAAGCAGCAGGTTTATAATTTTAATACGTCGTTAATTGCATTTTTATCTCTACAGTGTGATTCGACCAAAGAAATGAGTTTCACGAGAGCATAATTCGCCTCGCGCTTTTATTCTGAAATATTTATTTAAAAGATAAAAAAAATGCAAAGTAAGTCGTAAAGGAAGAAAAGTCTTTCCTTCTTATGCGATTTCGGGTTGGCATTCGCGCAGTAATAAAAGCGAGAAGCGCGTTAGCCCCGAGTAATGTATAACGCGTAAGAGGATTCAAGCGGTACATAAAAACGCGACGATAAATTCACTTCGGCGAAGTGCTCGTCTCGCGCCCCTTTAAGAACTGCCACTCTCTCGGAGGCTGCCATATTATCAATACCCGAATAAAAATGCTTTTTTAATCCCGCCTTTTTTTACGGCTCGTGTAAATTCAAAGGCATTTTTTTGAATTATTTCGGAAGCTAATTTTCCCCCTACCGCGCGCGGAGCGTCGCAATAAAAAGCTAAGACGCGCCGCGGCTAAAGAGGGGCAGCGGCGCGCAAAGTGGCTTAACGCAGTTACACCGATTTAAAACACTTACGGGGGAATTTTTCCATAAATTCAAAACGCTCGGCGAATTTACGACGCGGCCATTAATCATCGGACCGTAATCACTTCATTACGCAAGGCTGCGCCGACTGTTTATTGTATTTTTGCGCCGAGGCGAAAAGATGCACAAGATGCAATCGTTCTGTAATGACCGGTATAATAATCGTAAATTATTTTCCCGCGCGTAAAATAATCGTAAAATTTTTTATTCAATCCGCGAAAAAAGGAGAAAACTTATTGCCTCTCGGGTGGACGAATGAAAGAAAGAAATCGAAATGAACGATCTGAGAACTCCGAAGCCTCGGTACAAAACAGCGTTGACATTGCTTTCTCGTATTTTCATCAAACCGGATTCGTTAAAGAGTCGACGCGTTTATAGTTTCAGTGAAGAAGGCAAATATTATTGCGGACCTTTTTTGCTTGCGGGCGCGTAGCTATTTACTAGGAACTGCATAATTGGACTTAATTTTCCTAGTTATAAACTGAATACTCTCTTATCTGGCATCGGTAGAAAATCGCCCGCATTATACCGCTGATCTTTGATTAAATCTCGGAGGTAGACTTAATGCTGCATTTACTAGACGTGCTTCCGAGCTCTTCAAAAACATTTAATCTTTATTTCATAATAATTTTCTTTATTACACTAATTTAATTAAGAACATGTAAATTTTTTTGAAATTTCTTTATTTTTTTTCTCAAACGCGTTCCTTTTCTTTTGACAACAAACCACATTATTTCATCACCTCAAAACTTTGTTTTAAATTCCTGCACTTTATCATCTTGGTCCATACTCTTTAACTATACATTTGTCTCTTCTGTCGCATTCCGAGGCTAGAAAGCACGTAAAATCGACGCATCTGAAAAGTCGTCGATAGGCTACGCGGGCCACTGGCTCCATTAGTCGATAATGTATGCAAAATAGACTTATTATCTCGAAGCTGCCGGGCTCGTGTAAAGTGCGAGTGAGCATTTACCGGGCAGTGCGATACGAATCTCTACACGTTCCGACGTCTTCCCGCCACGAGTGCCTCGGGTTTGTAGTAGCCGCCCGACCGGGAAATTTTTTAGCCTTTACGTACGCTGTTTAAAAAAAAACTGTTTTCGTGCGTGCGTAGAAGCTCCTGCTTTAATGACAGTCGGTCTGCATTACGGATATTTTTTTAAAAAGGAAAGCGAAGCTTTAAGGCTTTAATGGGTGAGGATGTTATATATACGGAATATACTTTATCGAGAAGTGAAATACACAAAATTGTCAGGCAATATTGACAAACTATAAATATAAATTGTAGCGAGTTCATTGCATCTTCAGATAAATATAATGATGATAAAGTCAGCAGTAATGAAATGAAAAGTAAATGGAGACTTTAAAATTCATATGATGCTTCTATATTAAGATAGACACCTTGATGAAAACTGAAAATACATAATAAATTGCTCCTATTGATTATAAAGTTTTACTTGTAAAGGAATTATACATTAATAATTATGCTCGGATCTTTTCGCAAATTGAAAAATATCGCGTTAATAAAATAAAATCACAACATGACGACATTATCTATTAATGCGCACAGGTGGAATGGAGATTTGTGCAATAAGCATAGGAGCTACGATTATCGAATAAATTTGAGCTCGACGCGGTATCTACTTACCCACTGCCGCAGGGATAACGAAGGCTCGCTCGAAGAAGGTATCTTAAGTTGTCTAATACCTCATATATCGAGGAGGTGAAATTTATGCGTCGCCTTATTGGCGACCCCGGCTTACTTTAGCAAGTATAATAAGAGGCGAAACATTGACGTTTCGGTAGGCAATTCACAATCCATTTGTGAAATTATCCTTTAAAGACGTCGCGTTAACTAAAGAGCCAGGGAAAAGTTGTTTTCGACGTCGTTTTCATCTGCCGCTGAAGCTTTTTCTTATTAGCGCTTTCGACCTACCATTATCGGGTGACTCAGAGAAACGGTAACTTTGAAAAGCACTAAGCAGGTTCCTTAAATAAATTCGAAAGTTCGGAGGCACGAAAGATTGAATTTTGTGAATGATTATCAAACACGAATGTGGGTAATGTATGCAGGAGTCAAAAATATTGTATTCAGATAGTTCAGTTTTAGATAGACTGACTTAAAGGATTAAAAATAGACTACTTACTGTATTTTATGAGTATTGATTATTTTTGATAATTATTTTAAGATGTAATCTTGGGTACTTCCACAGTTAATACTTCAGTAGTTGTTTTCTTAGTGTACTTAGAGAAACGTATATTTTCAATAATGAAACATTTTACAGTAATACTAAGAATAAATGCAGTCATAAACTTTCACAATGAACAGCCCCAAAAATACCCAACAAAAACTATCCGTGCAAAGCCGTCAGTATAAAACCTCACCTCCCAAAAAACAAAAAGCAGCCCGAATAGAAAACTCAAGAGAGGAGCGGAAGGGTGTAGGAGCGACGGCGCGCATCCGAGCCATTCTAAAAATGCGCCAGGCAGCGTCCCTTAATGCGAGCGCACTCGTGCAAAGACGATGGGGGAAGTGCTTTTGTCGCGTGTGCACGCGTTTTCATAAATTCGTCATACGCCCGGCGCGACGTCGACGGGAGGGGGGCCCAAGTAGGCGCATTCCGCCGCGGAGAGAAAAGAGCCCGGGCGCGCGCGCCTCCGCTTTATGAATTCGCCGGGAGAGAGAGGTGCCACGCGCTTATAAATTACGGGAGCGCCTCGAGCGGAGCTGTCCACCGCGACTCCCACGCGCGGCCGTCGAGGATCTTTAGAGGCGGTCTCCGCGCGCGTCCCCCCTTTCTCCACCTCGCGCTTTGGGTAACGCGAGACGCGGGCAATTAAAATTTGTCGTACGAACGGAGGATGCGAAGTAATTAATTCGCGCTGCGATGGATTTTTCGTGTTTTGCCGAATTTTTATAAACGCGCGTTTGCGAGGTGTACGCGCAATCGTAAAGCTTTTTGAACCTTTCGAAAGTTTTAGTACGAGGCACGTGCTTGAGTATTTTTGACGTGAAACAGTAACTTTGCTTTTTAATTATTAGCATATCAATTATCAATTGAGTTGGTGATTTTATTCGTAATTAACGTTTTATATTTCAACATTACGTGTAACATGTTTATTTGAAAATAATAAATGGTTTGATTAAACAATTTTCTTAAGCATGCTGCAATTGATTAATTACCTTTTGAAATTTCTTAATACGCACAAGTCGCGAACAAAATAATTTATTAAAATAAGTAAAATCCATTCCTTTAGAAAGTCAAGTATAACTGAATACTCATTTTAAAATTCATTAAACATTTTATAGAAAAAAAAATCTAATAGCTAAGTAACCCTCGCTTTAAAAACTCGCACAACTTATTCTTAGCCCTTCGAGAACACGAATACACCGATCACCGTCGATAAATCATCGTGCGATGCTCGAATTGAATATATTTCAATCCCTCTTCCCCGACACTTTTACACCGGCGTATCAAATCCCTCCACCCCCGCACACACGCGGAAGACGCCAACCCGCTCCGGATACAAAAATAAAGCGTCACTCCCTCGGGAGCTTCGGTCCCTCCGACAAAAAAGTCGGCCCGCACAAAAGAGGCGCAACGGAAATACCCCTCTCGCGGCTTTGCGCGGGGATTCACTTTTAGAAGCGAGCCGTGTAATGCTCGTGTTTATATTGCCGGGCGTTCCGGGGCCATAAATCGCCGCCGAGGAAATCGGTACCCGCGCGCGCGCCGAGTAGGTGCGAATCGCGGGGCCGATTTCTTCATTACACCGCGGAGGAGCCCGGATATTATTGCCGGGGGATCGTATCGGTCCGAGGGGAGCGGAGATTGATACCCGCGTAATGAGGATCTCGTTATCTAAATTGTCGAGGCCGGCGATGAGGGCGAGGCGTTTTATCGGCGCCCGCGTAATTTACGATTATTTGTATTTAATGGAAAAGTTATTAATGAGGCGACGCGTAAAAATCTGTCGGTGGTTAAAAAATAAGTGTTTTCACGCTTTTAGAAGTTATAACGGCGTAGATATTGCGTGCTTTAAAGTTTCTTTGTTTTTATTTTGTGTTGCTGCACTTCGTTTAAAATAAATATCAACTGGAGAGCGCACTATGGAAGGATAATTACATTTTTACTCATTAAAAGAAGTGGGTTAACTGTCTTCGCGAAATAAAACAATATTTTAAGAAATTTATTGGGTTGTTAGAAAAATGTATTTTCTCGTTCGGTTCGAAAAGTTATTGCGGCTTTATCTTTCATTATTTATAGTGTCTTTCTTCAGTTGCAATTTATGTTTTCAGCATGTTTGGTAACGTCCGGTTTCCTTTGATCTCTAAAGTTACCTCGACGACTCAATATTTTCAAATACTTATGATCTTGTAAAGCCTAAAATATGTAACGAGTGACTTACGGTTTCTGGCCACTTTTGTTCTTCAAAATAAAGAGGCTTTTACACAAGTCATTTAAAAATAATATTCCATCTTAAGAGTTCTTCATAAAATTATATTGAATAATTAACAATTATTATTACACCGAATATATAGCAATGAAAAAAAAAATTATTTCATTTGTACCACCAAAAATACCGCAATTCTTGGATAAACGCTGAAATTCGCAGAAGCAAAAAGTCAAGATAATCATCGGCAATTTCCCGAACAATATATCTCTCGACTTGGCTGCGGGAGTCGACATTCGGCTAATACTGCCGGGCGCCTCTTCGGCTTGGCCGCGCTCGTGATCATAAAGATCGCAGTGCTTTACGGTCCACGTCGCAGCTCGCGATAAACAGCCTGGAATTGGCCTCCGCGAAGGTTGCGGGAAATCGCAAATTTTTCAATTGTACCGTACCATCTGAAATAGCCGACGTCTTGTAATTTCCCTAATGCGATCTACGTGGCTATCGGCGATTGGCCGCGAAGCGATTGCAAAGTGGACGGCCGATCGTTAGTTCCTTTCATTAGGCGGATATCGGGTGATTTGTACAGGTATCAACTTAATTGTCCATAAAATATTATTGCGGAAGTATAGGAACATACACCATACGCGAATACAGGACGTTTAGATTTTTCGTACGAACTGGACTACTACTCGTATTTATTGGCGAGTCAAGCGTCGTCGTTCATCCGGAGATAAGAGCCGCTAGTTTTCGCGTTTTACCTGCCATCCCGGCGCTATCAAAATGGAATTCCGCCGTTACGGTTGGACGGCGTCGAGTTAACATCGGGGACACATTGTTATCTCGCGCCGGCCAATTCCTATCAGCTGCGAGGGAGTAATAAACGCCGCCGCTGCGACGGGAGGTACGCCGGGGTAATAGAATACCTGCGACGGCGCGCGATCGAAAAATCGCGTGGGCGCGAGCGGCGGCATTCTCGCGCGAATCCATTACAATGCGTCCAAGCGGAAAGGCCCCGTCGGTGCATTTTCCGGAGCGCGCCGCCCGTCAGGCCGGCGGCTGATGGCCGAGAAGCGGAGCGGCCCGACGTGTATATAAAGCACCGAGGGCTTGATTTGCGACGCGCCGGCTACTTCTTCGCTGCTACTTCCTTGAAGCCTAGCACTTTCCGAGGCTGTTTGTTTTGCCTGCAAGCGGGGAAAATTGACGTGGAACGAAAGCGAAAATAAACTTGCATCAGAGGCTGACAAATGGATTAGGGTTTTAAATTATCATTGGTAGGTTGCTTTGACTTTAATTCGATGTCCATAATGACTTTATTATTTTATTTTTAGTTAAATTAATAATTACATATAATTTAATTAAAAATGTACCGTTAATTGTTATAAATAGAAGGATTCGTTTTCTTCACATAGGACATTTAATTTACATGTGTATGAAATATTAATTTTTAACAATTTGTGCGCGTGCATAAAATCGGTATTTCGTAGACAGAGTGTTAAAAAGTATTGTTACGATCTTTTGCAAGAAAATGTTCTCTCACAAAGCTATGGGTTAAACTATTGAATGAAAAGTGCAAATGTAACGAGACAGACTTGCCTAGTTAAATAAAATTGAAAAATGTCATTTGAACACTTTAACTGGTACAGGTGTAGTTACATAATCTGCGAGTAAAATACTACCGTACGTGAAAGTTTCTTTACATAAGCCGGCGCATGAATTATTTTACATTATTCCTACAACTAAGTCTCACCAGACCGCTAACGCGCCTCTCATTATTGATTCATCACGTCCCCGTTGTCCCGGACGCACTTGAGCCTCTTTAATCGTCGCTAAGACTCTCCCCCCATAAATCAGCGCGGCCGCCGTTCGATTTTTTTCCGCAGTTCGCCGCGCGCGTAATTTATGAACTCGGCCTTTTACGAGATTTCTCGCGAATTCCCCGCGAAAAAGGAGCGGCGGCGCTCGCCTTTAACGCCCCGGTAATTACTTAGCCGGGACGACGCGAGCCCCTCCGGGCTAAACGTTTCATTTAGCAGTTAAAGGACATCGGCGACCGCAACCGCCGCTGTCAACTGCTGGACCCCGCGGAAAACGATCCCGCGAGAGGCGACGCGCGGTAAGAGAGGCTGCCTGCACGCGGCGACCGCTTGGAATCCGTCGCTAAAAGACCTCCTTGGCCTTTTATGGTTGAGTGAGAGGCTTTTTATACATCTTTTTTTTGCGAGAGAGATGGAAATTAATGCATCCTCGTGTGACGTTCTGACAATTAGAGAGGCTTATTAATTTTGCTCCCTTCGATCGAACAGTATTTATGAATTTTTTTAAATTTTATTCAAACATTATGAATTATTGTATGTAATGGATTATAAGATTGAGAATTATTGTATGCAATGAATTATGAAATAAGAAGTGATGCATCTTTCTATTTTTAATAATAATTTATTTTTTTGTTTTAGGTAAGAATCTTTGTTTAATCAGTGGTTGAAGTATGATGATAATCTCAAAAATATAAGGTAATTTTTTTAGATACTATCTAATTGCAATATCTTCGTTTGTCATTTAATAAGAAATTTTTGTATAATTTAGTAATTGTAAAGTCTAAATACAGCGCTTTTAAAGTTAAGTGAGTATTCCAATTGGAAGCTAACTCATAATTTATTAGTAAGGCGGGCTTTGCTATATATAAGAACCATAATTTAATAAGAGGATTATCATTTAAATTAATTACTGCGAAAATTGCGAAGTTTCTATATTTATCCGAGGCTCTTTATAAACTACTAATTTAGAACTCGCTGTAGCTATAAATTATTGTAAGCCTCACAACTTTTTATTTTCGAAAAACTTGTGTAAATATCTAAAACATAAATATTACCCAATGATTTATCGGATAAAAAATTCCGTGTAGATTTAACTTTTTTTGTCTGGTCAACTTTTCTTCTTTAGACAAAATACTGATTTTATCTTGTTCAAATTAATTTATAAAATCGATAATAAAACTCTCTGCAGTTCTTAAATCTTCGTGTAAAAAAGTTTCCCGACGCTAATCCGATTGATATTTCAGAATATTGCCTTGTTCGGTGATAAAGTTATAGTGATTCATCATTTACTTTACATTTGAAATTTACAATTAGATCTCTCTTACTACTTTTGCCAACATATTAACCCAACAATATAATCATCTCGAAACTTGCCAACAAGTAAGGACTTATTGAATTTGTGATATCCCTTCAGAGTATTGAATGAAAAGCAGAGCGCGATAAAATTTAACGATCGAAATTGAGATCAAGTGGAGATTTACGATCGGATCAGTCAGCGGCGCTGCACCAAATATCGGCGACGTTTCGAGAAGGGGCAGCCTTTATACGCATTTGAAGCGCGCGCGACAACTCGGATTTCTCTCAGAGTGTGAAAGTCGATTTACGGCGATGCCGATTTATTATCTCTCGCCATTGGAGAGGTATCGCGGCGACCCATACACGGATAGCCGAAATTCAACTTGCTATCTTTTCCTGCTATTTTATTCGACTGAGCGCGCTTGTAAAAGATTATTTAGAGTGGTATCGGTATCAGTTTAATGTGTGTCCGATGGAAAAAATTCTTTTCGGAATATTGCGTTATCAGGTCGATGAGAGTATCAAGGAGAACGTTAATACACTGGAAAATTGATAACCCAGTTTTATGTTTTTTTAAAATTTGAACTAAGGTGCTACTTTATTACATTATTAGTTTCCTTTCAAATTTTGTCGAACTCACGATACAAAATAAAATACCAGTAATACCTTAAAGGATAATATAAATCAATTTAAATAAGCACCGTCGCGATCAGTCATCCCTTTTTAAGGCTTAACACCACAGTCCCTCCAAAGTAGGTACTCGGGGTTTCCCCTTTCCTGCTGGGTAACAAGACTAATCGGCCCAGAATCGCCGATAAAAAGATAACCAGGAGGCAGGGGGTACAACCAGAAAGAAGCCGAACGAATTTCTCACCTTAATTGCCGTGGCTCGAGCGGGCCGCGTTCGCACGCCGGACCAAATCCTGGCCGCGATGAAGTCGCGCGCGCGCGATGCTATCTCGCCCCTTGCTCTATTCCTAACCCGCCGAATCGAACGGCTTGGCTCCGTCCGCTTCTCCCGAGACCTCCATACATCTTCCGAGTCCGCGCGCTCGTATTTTCGGGCCGCCGGGAGAAAAAGAACGCGCCGGTGACACGCGGGGAGTATCCGGGGCCCGGGCGAACATAAATATCGAACACGCCCAGACTCACCCGGCGTAATGCCGAGATTCAGGTTTGATTTTCTGATCGGTTGCCTTTCTACAGCCGGATCGATACGGCGACTCGGGTAAAGTAAAGTATAAAGGAAGAATTGAGTTGAAATTTTTTTGCGGGTGTTTACAGTGCGTAAATTGGAATAATGGCTGGTGTAAGTGTCAAAGTTACGGGCGGGAGTGGAAGAAAACAATTACCGGTACTTCCTACTCGCAGCCTACATTGTCACTGACTCACTTGTCACATTGATAAATGATACGTGAAAACAAAGCAAATTTTTCAACGGGCAAACGCAGCGGCTTTTGTAGCAGTAATTTTCATGTCTTACTGGCTTGTGCAACTGCGTTTTTCGTGTCTTATAATTTTTGTTTTAACCGTCCCTTGAAAAACTATATGTTTGTTTCGTAATTAGAGAGAGACTCCAATACATTTTTAAATTAGTTCAAAAAATAATAATTTAAATTAAAAGGGATAAAATTCGCAAGACATTATTGAATCTATAATAAGACCGTTTTATCTCAAGTCTAACTTTTAATCAGACATAAAGATTTTCACCGCAACGTCGAAGAAACCCAAAGACCTCCGCAACATTTCCATAGTCCACAATCTTCGCGATTATTTTCCACGCGATCGTCTCGCAGTCCCTGCCACGTGTCCGCGCACACGTCGGTATCTCGGTGACTTCAACGAGCGTCCGAGGGATATCCGAGCGCACCGCGGCAAAGAAGTGTCCGGAGCAAAAAAAAAAGACGGGGGAAGGGGGGGAACGAGGTGAAATCGCGTCGTCCGATATTGAAAGGCGAAGCTGAATTTATGGCGCGCGTGGGAAGGGTGAAAATTTACTACCGGGACTCGTCGCGCGAAGCGCGTCTTTATTTCTCGGCGCTGCGGGGACTATAAAAGCCGCGTCGGCGCGAAAATCGAGACCGGCTTCTTGGGGAGCGCCTCGAATTAGGCGGCTAAACAACGTATTTCTATGCGCGACGCCGCGACCAGGGGGGGAAATGTGCCCCGCGCTTTCATAAATTCGCTCCGGATCGCCGGGGCATAAAGACTTTACGCTCCTGTAAAAACGTCGCTGTTGCGCCGGTCGTTTGTTTTTTCTCCTGCCGCGAGAGCAACGGCATCGACACTTTTCCGTGGGTTATTTGATAAGGCGGAAATACAAATTTGTTTATATTATACATAGGTTTTACATTGGACGTTCAATTTTAAGCGCGCGCTTAATTTATTGTAAGTGAGTTTGAATGCATTTTAATTTCTTATTTTCCTGTCTCGCGGGTAAAATCCAATACGTATAAATAAGGTAATCTATGCATTAAATAAATGCTTTTAAAAATAATTTTACATCGATACGTAAAATAACCATTAAATCTTTTAAAATTGATGTCGTAATATTTGTAGAAAAAAAATATCTAGCCGACATGTCACCGCTACGCAGTTGGCGACAAAATTACTCTTTGAGGGAAGCATAAAACAGGACGGGCGTGTTCAAAAAGAACGATAAAACTGTAAGATCTGTCGTTTCACGATCACGCCCTCGATTCCTCATTAACGAACTACATAGCAGCTCCTTGTTATGCGACTACTTTAACGAAGTCTTAGGAACAAGCGAAACGATATAAATCTCTTCATTATTTTTACTTAGAAAGAGATATCCTCTCGTATAAAAGTTATAAACCACCATAAATATTTACGAGACATGTTCATATTTTATTAAAATTCAAATTTTACCGAATCAATCAATTCAACCGATTTTATAATCAATCGAACATATTATTATAATACGCATATTAACATTATTTTCAATTTTTTCATTAAAAACTTTTTTCCATTATACCTTGTATTAAAAAGCAGAAACAATAAAATTCCCAATCGAATCGCTTTCTTCGCTTCTCATTCCCTTTTTTCATTTTTAATTTTCTGCCCCATCGGCTACCGAATAACACTACCGCACCTTCGTTAAAATCGGCGAAGTTCCCCGCGCCGAAAAAGAGTTTGAAAAGGAATGGCCCCCGTTCGATTATCGCGAGGGGCCGGCGGGACAAAGCCTCGCGCTCGCGTGAAACTCTTATGGCTTCCACGTCGATTCGGCAATTTACAGTCGGCCCGAGATCGTCGATTCCTAAGCCCGGTATACTCAGCCCCCCGTCGCGGCCGAACTGCCGACCGGCCACCGCCGCCAAAAGGTATACGCGCGCTTATATTCTTCGCGCGGCGCAATGAAATCGAATAAATTTAACATTTGTCCCGGTACGCCTGAGTTATCGCTCGGCGCTCAGCTGCGATTTCGTGTTTCGGCTGCGTATCTTTTTCGTTGGTTAAAGTGCGGCGGTGGTACTTTTTTTCTCAGTTTTTTTAGATAGGTGGAAAGTTCCAATGCATGTAACAATTGCATGTTTGATTGTAGCTCATTTGAAAATGAATGCAATTATTTTTGCTTTTATGAATATTTTTGTTGCGTTATTTATAGTAGATAAAAAGGGAGGGCAGTGTAAGAAATGTCTGCAAGGGCGATCTTAAAGCAAGGAAAGAATCTGCAGGATCGAAGCACTTTGCTATAAAAGTTCAGAAATGCGTAAAGCTCCAATTCGGTCGCATGGTTTCACCGAATTTGCATTCAAAATGACCATCGTAAACTGCTAAATTTCTAAGATTTTATGGTTTCTTTCTTTCAAAATGAAACCTCATAAAAATTTACCTTTTCTTCTAATATATACCCTTTTCGTTATAAATCTTGAAAAAATATTTGTAATGCAAGTTATTTATATATTTATTTTATATAAAGTTTTGTATAACGCACTTAAAAAATTAAAAATTCATTTTTGAGGTGAGAAAGATGGGTAAATATCTTTAAAATGTACTAACGACTAAATTTCGTAATACTCTATTTACATAATGGGTTACACATTTTCACTTAATTGTGAGAGTCTCCTCGGTCACTAACAGCTTCCACAATCCTATCCACTTCGCCGCGATCGTAAAAACTAAACTTATTAACGCGCAGCACTTAAAGAGTGACGTCTGGCCAATGTCACTTCTCGAGTGGCCCGCAATAGAAGGCGACTCGCTCATCGCGCCTAAATCCTAAAAAAAAACTCCAAACACTCCGCGCCTCGGTCCTAAGAATTTTAATAAGACCATTTAATGAATGTCTGGAGCTGCGACGTCCGCGTCGTCATTTTAGCGGGTACTTTACAATCTGGAGAACGCCTAATTAGGCGCCTTTCGTTTTTTCCCCGCAAAAAAAATCGTGCGACATCTCCAGCGCGCTAATTGCGTTCTCTCGGATTTGGGTACGTCCCGATCGCGCGCGAGTTTATAGAGTCGCGCGCTCAGAAGAGCGCAGGAGTGGTGGAAGCGAAGAGAGGCCCCCGAGATTACATATCGACCGCGCGCGACTTTCATCAGCCTTTCTCACCGGTGGTAACGCAGTTGCCTATGGTACCACGTTCGAATGAAGTAGAAAATATGCTGCGCTGAATTTACACGAATACTTTAGTATATAGAAACTGCAATATTAAAAATTTAAATTGGTAATAACTAACTAAAGTTCTTATATTCGACACTTTTTACGCCTTGTATATATTTTTTAAATATTTTAAATTAAGTAATAAATATTTTTCAGTATTTTAAGTAGAAAGAGTATATCTACTTTTAGACATAATTGCCAGTCTAAATATCTAAATCTAAATCCCGATAATTCGCTTAATTCTTTTGATTGAAATTTTACGTCTCAATGAAAATTTAATTGAAGTGGAAGTGGAACATGAATAATTATCACAGTATGAATTTTCCACGCAGCTCTTTCTTTCTCTAGAAAGAATTCTGCATTAAAATTTGACCGAAGTTTTATAACAAATTACTTAAAATCTCGTCATAAATTAATGATTGGCAATTTAAAATTGTCCTATCATTTGTATTCTAGAATAATGTTTCTCCATTGCGCGAATCATAAATTGCAGTCACATTCTCGTAAACCTTTTCAAACGCAATATCTCACGACAACAAAGCGCGATCAATTTCTCGATGGCACTCCGTACTGCATGTAATCCACTCAATATACAACTGATAAATAGAAAAATAATGGGCGAAACTGTTAGGTAAGACATTAGATGATCGACACACCCAATCACCAGCGGCTCTAACAAAGTGCATTTGTTTACCCTTTGGAAGGTTTACCCTCTGAAATGTTCGCCTCCTCCTTCCTTATTCCGTCAGTCGACTGTTACGCTCGCTTTTGCGCTCCCTTCCTATAGCCATGGATCTTCTGGTGTAATATCCGCGTGAAACCTAATCCAAGACACACCACCATCGATCACGTCCGAGTTCCCGTTGCGGTGCACCACCTCTCGCCCCCTTTTTGCGCGTTCTCGCCTGCAGAATGTAGCGTAAATTGGCGGCTCTCGCTTACAATCGAAAATGCTACGTCGAAATCGATTTACTGCTGATAAAATGGCATTCATTTTATTAAATATCAGTTCCTTATCTAAATTACAAAAATATTCAGAGTATTTTTATTTATCATAAATTTAGTTTCAATAAGTTAAATGTACTTATTCACGATAAATTAGTGAATTCGTACGTATACTCGAATTTCATTACATTGGGGACTGAAACTTCACTCTAAAGTAGAGTTAAATCTTTTTCCTTTGATTTTAAAATTATTTACGACATTTTTAAAGGGCTTGCTGATATGCAATATTAATATGTAATTTCAAATTTTATAAACACTATGATTTGCAATAATAAACTATTCTATTTTATTCCATTTTATAATTCGCTGTACAATAATATAGGGTAAAAACTCACTCAACGCGATTTGTATACAAAAAATCGTAAGAAATAGAATTAAATTAAATATACATGCGTTAAATATCTCGACAAGTCACTTATAAGTAAATCCGTTCTCGGTACACGAAACAAAAACGACAATCCTCCGCATGAAAAGCAGTAAATAAGAGTCACTCCACGCGAGTGCAGCATCAAAAGCGATAACTCCTCGCTCTCGAATAAAATCCACCTTCGATTCCGCGCGCGCAAACATTGGAACGCGTCCAGCGTACCCCGCGCGTCTCTCTTCGACCCCGGGTCCGCGTAAAAAAAAACGGGCACGCGTTGCGCCGAGCTGTAACAAAGAAATTCATATTTCTCCGCGGCTTTCAGCCGATATTGGCCGGAAACGTTACGCGCGCCTTCGACGGCGCGCGCGGATCCGGCGCCGCCGGCATCTCCCGGCCCCTTTGTGAGGGGCGCGCGTATAGCCGCGCGGCCCATTCAGCGTCAAAGTAAAGTGCCCCGGCATTCCGTGTCCCCTCTGTCTCGCCCGGCCGTCCCGAGCCTCGGAGGGGCGCGATCCGTCCTGCGGATCATCGATCATTCCCGCGCCCCGTTACCTCCGCAGCTCGCGCCGCGAGGCGCGCTCACGAATCGCGCCCCCCTCACACCCTGCGGGAAAATTCCGCCGGTGTCCGTGAGGTTGGCTGACGAGCTTCTAAGCAGATTTTAGACGGTGGAAATAAAAGGGGCGAGAGGATGGCGGACGGATGAATACGTTCGGTTTTTTTCAGGGTATGATGGATTTGGCTGATTGGAATTTGATATTTAGCGTGCACTTTTTTTCTTTATGGTGGCATTTTATCTTGTAATGAATTTTATCGAGGCTATACATGACTTTTTTTATTTAAAAAAGAAGTGTAACGATGAAAATAATTGGTCGATGTTGCTCGAATAAAATAATTGCTGCTCGTTAAGGTAAGCTTATGTAATTATCCAGCATATACGAATCCGCGATTGATACGGGCGCTCTTATCGCGCCGCTTCTATCTAAGAACCCCCGGAGTATTTGCAGCGGGTGAGCGTCGCAAAAACGAGAGTCACGCCGGCGACGGCGCGAACCGCCCCCGCGCATGATTTATAAATTCCACGTCGGCAATTTTTTTCCGCCCACCTTTTGTCGTTCTTGAAGGTATAAAGTATACGTGATTTTCATCCACGCGTATACGGGAACGAAAAGGTAAGGGAGAGATAAGGTGACGAAAGGAAACAGGAGCGCGTGAATAGTGCTAAGGCAAAGAATGACGCTCTCATTTGCCTTTAATTGCGAGTTTAGATTAAACACTTCGTTAACTGATAATTAATTAATCAAATCTAAATTTCAGATCGCCGACGAGTGTCGTCGAAAGCAATTGAATAAATTATTTACCCTTGCTTATCTTCTTACTTCAATTGAGTTTCCATTATCAAGGAAAGAAGAGAACTTTCAATGTTTTTTTAATGGTCATTTTTATTGAGCGTAAAAACTTCTTGAATTCAGGGCTTTATTTTAAGTTCATAAAATGTTAACAATTTTTTTTTATTAGTATCAATTTGTGTCACTTCATAAAGTGACATAAATTGTGTAATTGTCTCGGTAATTGTAAATTAAACTGATCAAACTAAAAATGCTGTACACATCTCATAAAATATTTATTGGAAAAGTTATAAAAGAAATAATTTTTTACTTTACTGAACTTTTAACCTACATACTGGACAAAAACGAACCCTTCTAAATAATTTAAACAAAGAGCTAAATTTTATTCAAAGCAGTACTTCTACTTATAGATACAAGATTAAATTGAATAATAGAAATCTTATAAAAACTTATAAAAAATGTCATTTCATACGTCAATTCATATATCAAGTCATTTCATAAACTATAAACCATAAGCTTACATTGGTTAAAAAAAATTTTTTGAATAAAACATCCGCTAACGGAAAAAAGTCGCGGAACAAAGAACATATAGCAGCAGATCGTAAAGCAGGTACCCGCAGTCAGGACTTAAAGGGAGGAAAAATTTCTCCATCCCGCAAGCCTGGTAAATAAATTACTTTAGCTTATCGGAAGTAATAGGCGGGCGGCGGCGGCGCGATCGGTCGACACGCGAAGCAAAAGTTACACCTTGGCGCGCAGACTCGGCGGATCTCGCGGGCGGCGCCGTTATAAGCGGCCCCCCAGAAGGAATTTCGCCGCGCGCGAACTCGAGAATGAAGGGAATTGAAAAAGTTCGAGTTTTGCGATGTTTTTTCCGGCAGACTCGTCTGGCTATCAAATTGGAATATCTCCGGGCTCGGCTACGGGGTCGCGGGGAGGCAAAAAAGTTTCGAGCGCTTTAAGCGGCCCGTTTTATGGGGCCATTGTGCCGGCGTAATGCCGCGGTTTATACATCCTGCGCGCGGGCCGTTCGCTGGATAACTTCGTTAAATGGATGCGCGCGCGAGCTGCGCGCTTTTCGATACGACGCGGAGAGGCCACCGTCTACCGAGAGTTAGGAGGACGCTTAATTTTTTACGCGCTCCGGGTATCAGTAGTAAAAAATTTCATTTCCCGGCTGAAAATCATGTTGGGTTAATATTTTCTCGCTGAGGCTGTTTATTAAAATCGTCAAGAATCAAAAGTTTGATATGTTTTTAAGAAAACAATGTTTAGTGCATTCAGAATTATTTTTACTTTCAAAGCGATAAAACGCGTTGCTGCGTTAACTGCAGGATATTAAAAATTTTGTGAAAACATTTTCAAACAAACCCTCCCAAAATCCTGAGGTTATCAAAACAAAGTTTGAAGCACGATTACCTCCTTAAAGGTCCTCATGATCGACAAAACCCTCATGATTACTCCTTGGAGGCATAGGAAAAATTTAGAAATTTTTGAAGGGCTATTTCCATAAACCATATTCATAACTTTCCAACGTACAAAGTTATCGGTAAATACATAAAAAGCCGTTTTATATTTTGCCTTATTTTTCCAGCGATTTGGTTCGTGAGCGTGATATTGGATATCTTCTTTTATATATACAGACATTACAAAAATCAATTTTAGTTTTAAGCTTCTTCAAGCGTAACAAGATAAGTATAGGTCATAGCAATTATCGACAATTAAAGCCACTTGTCAATGTCGCGTAGGCTCCCGCAAAAATGAACGCCCTAATTATTCCCGGGCCACCGATGAACCAAATTAGCATGATCGAAATTGTCAATTAGCAGGAGCCATCAACTAGCGCGAAAACTCGAAAATCCCGACGTTTTCCCTCGGCTCTACCGAGGGCCGGGGGCCGAAGGCGGAGGCAAAGCGAGCGGGACGACGTATAGAATCTCGCGGCCGAGCCTCGCGCAGCCTTGCGTATATTTATTGCTTTAATTCGGCCGGCTGCCGGCGGCGCTCCAGCTTAAGCCAGGTATTTATGTCTTAACCCGGATAGGCACTCAGTGGGTATATAGGTTTTACCCCACCGGCACCCTGCGACGGCTTTCGCCAGTCTCCTCCGCTTTGTCTTCGCCGGGGACGGAGCGCTCGCCTCTCCTTCTCATGTCTAATTGTTCCCAGCGCCCCACCGGTAATTGCAATTAACCGAAAATTAAATATTAATTCGGAGTCGCTCGTTTCCTTTCCGGCGCAGACGGGAGGCGGCGGCAGAAGAGGTGGAGACGACGGATGGCTGGGTGGGGGGAAAAATATTGTGGACCGTGAAATCTTGACCGAGATGTACAATTTGTCTTCTTTGCGAGATTTCGTAAGCTCCGCGAAAGTAATTTTATTTTCATTAAGGTTTCAATGAGAATATAAGAGGATGGTTTTGTAATTTTGCTTGACCTTTCGTTTCCGCGCTCCAGGAATCCTTTAATTACGGAAATGCTTGTATTAATGAAATGCAAAATACTCAAATTGCTAATAAATTTTTGAGTTTAATAATGGAAAAAATTAATTCACACTTCATACGCTATTATTAATTCATGTGCATTCAAAAAATTCAACTTTATATTTGAAATGATGTTGAATTTTTCACTGCTTTTAATTAGGTCTTTGTATGAAAAATCCATCTCAGTTCGGCAGACAGAATATCCAAAAATAATCGACACATGCACCACTTTTTTCAGTTTAATATTTATTAATGAATATATCGCGATTTGACAATACTCAAACGAAATCACCATTATTTTGCTCCGCTTACCTTTTAAAATCAGAAGAAGGCAAACCGTGTGTCTTGATAAAAAACAAAAATCTTAAAATCCTTAAGAAAGTGACTCAGTTGAAGGATGTCGGGGTGGCCGGGGCTCTAACCGTTAAAAATTTTCTAACGCATAAATTCCCGGCATCGCGCCACCACCGCGAGTCGGCAAATTGCTCCACTCCCGAGCAACACACTGCAACCCTGACCCACTATAAAGAACAGCGGGGCGGCCATTTCTCTCTCGCTTTCTCTCCCTTTACCCTCGTGCGAGACGAAGTCAAGGCGACCACCGCGGAAGAAGCGGGGGGCGCGAGCCGACTTTACGACGCACCGCGAATTCCGCAGATTTCGGCCGGGAGAATTACGCGGCGCTGACCCGAGTTGCACCGCGGGCAGGCGGGGGCGGAGGTAAGACGGGGCCACGGTCAGTGTGTTACTTTACGGTACGACCAGGCGGGGGGAGGGGGGTAAGGTCCAAAGTTGGCTCGCGCGACTAATACTCCTGCCGCGTTTTCGAGTCGCCGGATACCCCCTGTCCGCTGAGTTAAGGGCTAGATTATACGCCGCCCCCGTGAAACCGCAGACACCTTCGTCCCCGCCACTGTCCCGGACGGGCGATCTTGCCCTCTTGTTCGGTGATGGTATTGTTTGAGGACAAAACGCATATTTTTAGTTTAGAAATTTTGTTTTACTTTCAAAAGTTGAACTTCCACTAATAAGCATCTAAAAAAATATCTTACTCAAGATTCATGTCACGTTACTGCCAGTTCTGTATATACTGAATGACTAAAGTGTGCTTCATTAAGAGCTATTAACTATATTCTCGATTTAAGGCGAATTTCTTTAATTCAAAGGAAAATTTGTTTAATGCAGCAATTTCATAGCGAAGTAACTTATTATTTCATTTTTGTACACGAAGAAGGTTCTCCCTGCGCTTAACAAGCCCGCGAGAACGCGATGTCGCTTTTTCGCTCGACGACAAACAGCAAGACGTCGCGCGAATTCCCGACGTTGTCGCGCGCGCGAGCTGCGTTTCCGCGCATAAAGCAGACGCGTAATTAGAGCTACTTTCCGCGGCGCGAGCATCAAGATTCCGCGGGTGGCGCGCTTAGAAGAAGTTGGCCCCGCGACAAAAGGCCGCGAGGGAGGCGAGTTTCCGCGTCGCTCGCCTCCTTGACGAAGCGAAATCACAATTGTCCCCGCGAGCTTTCGGCCACGGGGCGGGCGCTTAATTTCCACGCGGAGTTATGTAAACTGCGCGCGGCTCCTTTCGCATTAATTTGATTTGTGGACTCCGAGCCGTTTATGCGGCCGGCGAAAGAGGGAGGAGAGGCCCGAAGAACGGGAGCGGTGCCCGCGCGCCGCAATATGCCCCGGCCCCGCATTAATCATGCCGGCGCAGCCGTTTTGCGATAAAACATTTATTAAGCATCGCTTTTGATCTCGCTAACGCCGCCCGAGCGATATTTATTCTTTCGCTCGACAGTGGGCTGGCTGCGGAAGTCACTGCGAATGTAATATTTTACCTTCAAGCAAATATGAGTGTTTTTACGAAGATTATGGTTAGAAGGTTTTAGAAATTTTCGTACGGCGTGTGTTATATGGTGTGGGAAATGTAGTGTAGTAAAAGACTTTCAAATGTTTCTATAATTTTTTTTAGATTATTATACAATTTTCTTAAATTTGATCGTTTAAATTTTACACAAGAACCATGGATTATTGAAAAATATATTATTGGTCGAAATTCAAAAAGGAATATTGTCTCAGAACTTTTTCAACCAATGAATCTAGAAACAAAAATAAAAAGCTTCTTCTAAAAGTCTAGAGAAAAGAATTTTATAAAAAAATAAAAATAAAATATAACGTGAAGGTTGAAATTTCAAATTTATTTGATTAAAAAATTTATTGATGCGTAAAGTTTTAACTATAGTTTTAATAGTTCAACTAAAGTTTCAATTATAGTTTATAAACAAAAATTTTGATTGCTATTATTCTTGCAATGTAACTTCTGTGTTATAATTTATATATATTTTCTCAACGTAATATTGATTTTTTATTATTTTTTTTATTGATGTTACAAATACGTTGTATCCTGAAATACAAAATTTACATTCAAAGATTATATTGAGATATGCAAAAATATAAATATAACACTCTAAAATTGAAGAAATTCTAACATTCTACAACAAAATTATCTTAATTAAATTTTCTCTTGCAGAAGAAAATGTATTTATTGATACCTTCTTCGTTTCTGTACTGCATGTCTAACATACTTTTTCTAAAAAATGCGCCAATATCTCAGGGAGTAGGTATATACCGCTCAGCGCCGCAGCGGAGGAGACAGAGCCAGCGCGCCGTAGGAGCCAAGCCGTACAATCTCGCCGTCTCCCTTCGGGTCATAAGGCATCCTAGGAACGCATTGGCCCGGCATCCTCGGACATCCATCGCCCGCCTCCCCGGCAGTCGTTCCGCGTGTACGCGATGCCATCGTCGCCCGGGCTTGTCGCAATCAATCGTCGAACTTGCGGCACCTCGTTCTACCGCTTCCTCGTTCCCATTCACTACCCCCCTCCCCCCGCCCCTGCCTTTATGGAAATGCGAAACGTTGATTTATCCGGGGCGGAGGGATTAGAGTCACTTAGGAGGGAACATCGAGTTGGTGCGGGCAGGCCGAGATTTAGAGATGCTTTGGCGCCGGGATGTAGCCGGACGCGCGCGCGCGCGGCTTGATTCGCGCGATATCGCGCGCCCCGTCCGCCTCGGCGAATTGCTCGAGCCCGGGGTGGGGATTACGCGAGACGTCGGGTTTTGGCCCGCGAGCCGGGCAAAGTATGCGCGCAAGATGAGGCGCGGAGTTGTTGCCCCGCCCGGCGGCTCGTTACACAACCGGGGAGTATTATAACAGTTGCTCCGATTATGATGAGCTTAGCGGCGAGCTCGTCTGCGAGTCGGTTTTAGCGAGCGCTATTATTTACCCGGGGTCGGGGGGAGGTTCGTTTCTTTATTGAAAATGTATAGCGAAATGAGAATTGCTTCTAGATTATTAGGGGATATTCTGGGCTTTGCGTTTAAGATTTCATCCTGGATTATAATTGGTTGAAGTATTCTAATTAGTATGCGATTGTCGGGTAGATTGAATTAAATGTCTTTGACGTATAATCGATTTTTCGTTTGCAAACTTAAATAAGTACGGAAATAGGATAAAAGTTACAGATCGATCTTTAAATGAATGATGAATTCAGTCAATCGGATGTAAAATGTAAAAATTCTTGATGAAGAAAAAGGTTCTAAGAGCCTAAAACAACTTTTATCACAGATTCTTGAAGTTGAAATGTTATTATCTCATCCTAATTACGTTGACTTTTTCTACTTCTATATATTTGCGGTCCAATTTTCTAGAAAATTCACCCGACCTTTCATTTAAGTCAAATAAAAGTTGTACGGTTGTAACGAACTTCGAAAAAGCTTGAATTTACAAATAATACTGGTTTCACTCTTGTCTAAAACATTTTTTTATCAAACTGTTCTACCAAAATTCAAAGTTTGATTGCTACAAAAACTGTCACTTGCAGAATGACTATTTAACATAATAAAACGGGAGATTTATTCAAAAAATGAAAGTACCCATGTAAATGTACCCCTCAAATTTAAATTTTAAAGTATAAAGCTTCAATAATTACCGAAGATTTTCATTCTTGAGAACTAGTTAACAAGCACTTCCACAAAGAGCTATCGACGTAAATGACGAAGCTCGCAGCAAGAATTTTAACAAAAGTCTTTAAAACGCAAGAAAAAGTAACTTCGCCGCTTACTGAAACGCGCGGCAAGTAGTAAAAGGAAAGGCGTATAATAAAATTTTACAACAGTTCCGAGCTCGGCCGGTGCGCCCGCACGCGGCATCGGGCTGCATTCGCTCGATACAAGCCGAGAAACCCGGCTTAAATTCCGCCGGACAAAGATTCATGCCTCCTTGGCTCGGATCGAAGCGTCTAAAAGAGCAGCGCGCGCCCCGACCGCGGCGAGATTGAGCGATCCCCATCTCCGAGGGGGCGCCTTTGACGAGCCCTCGGTGGTGCGTGTCCGCGGACCCTCTCTGTGTGCCCGAGGAATCGCCGGCAAATGTAATTACCGGTTTCGGCCCGTTTGTCGCCGGCAAACAAGACCCCCCCTCCCCTCTAATACGCCCGGATACACCGGAGGGGAGAGGCTGCGGGATTGATTCGGCGCGATGTAGTCGCCCGCCGACGGAAATCTCGGGCGCGCGAGAGTGCTTTTGTCCATCGCGTCGACGCCCGGGAAATGAAGCCCGAAGCGCGCGAGCCACCGGCCCTCGTAGTAGCACCGGAATTGGGGCACGGACGGGGTCTCTCCGCCGCCTCTCGCGCCTCGCGTCGGAAATAATTCATGTTACCGTGAGCGAGAGCCCGAGTTCCGAGTTTATTTACGTTTTATCGGAGATCGAGACGCGTCGCTTACGGGGAACCGCCGCCAGAGATTAACGCCCCGAGGGAGCGATTAAGTGCAGTTCGTTCATCGATTTCGTACGTTCGCCAAGCTCGCCGCCGTCGACCCCTTAAGTAGTACGAGCAAGTTTCGGTCGGACATTATGCGCTTTCGATCGTATCATATTGCGACGAATTTATCTTACTTTATTCAAGTGTTTAATTCCTATCAATTGAATCAATGAGCACAGTAAAATACTTTTATATAAAATGAAATAATTTATTAAACTTTTTATTAAAAATACCAGTTTATGTCGAGTGTATAAAAAAAATGTTTCATCAATTTCGTACGTTCTCCAAGCTCGCCGCCGCCACCGCCCCTTAAGTAGTACGAGCAAGTTTCGGTCGGACATTATGCGCTTTCGATCGTATCATACTTCAACAGTAAAATACTTTTAAATAAAATAAAATAAAATAATTTATTAAAATTTTTATTAAGTATACCAGTTCATGTCGGACGTAACAAAAAATGTTTCATCAATTTCGTATGTTCGCTGCGCTAACCGCAGGATCTTTAAGTAGTACGAGCAAGTTTTGGTCAGGCGTTAAGCGCTTTAGATCGTACCATATTTCTACGGATTTATCTTTCTTTAATCGAGTGTGTAATGTTAATTTATTAAACTTGTTATTAAGAATACCAGTTTAAGTCAAGCGTATAAAAGAATATGTTTCATCAATTTCGTATGTTTGCTGCGCTGATCATACAATTCTTAAGTAGTATTAGCAAGTTTCGGTCGGACATTATGTCTTAATTAATTTATTCAAGTTTTAATAGAGAATACCAGTTTATGATGGACGGTTTAAAAAATTGATCATTACGTGAGCTTTACGATTGAAAATTTAATCTAATTAGTACCGTATCGTCATGATTCGCCGAAAACGCTCAGAGCGGAGACCCATAGTGTTGTGGTTTCTCGACGTCTAGATGGCACGGGTGAGAAGTATCAGCTGATGCTTCTACGACCACACACAGACACGAAGCCCTGACAGTCGACATAAATAGAGTATGATCCGGGGATCTCGTGGATCGCAGCTCCTCGGCGAAAGACACATGACCGCTGCACTAAAGTCGAAGGATTGCGCACCTCTACCCGTTGCAGTCGTCGATGAGCGAGAGAATGTGCTCACGCGATTAGCCGTGCGTTACATTATCTCAAAAGCGCAATGATTGTATAGTTTCCTTTTATTCAATTAATTTATTTCGACTAGTCAACAAATAATTTGTTGAAAAAAATCAGGACACATTTAGGTTGCCGCGAGATCTTCATTAGTACACTGCAAAATTTTTCGCGCTGCAAAATTAGGCCGCACTCAGGGAAGGCGCTCGAGCGGCTAAAGTGTCAACCGAAGAAATTTCATTTTGAACTTGATGCACACGAGCTGGCCCCGGCCGCAATGCGTCTCGGTCTGTGTGTGCTCGCGCGCGCGGGGGTGGGCCTTCGCGCGAGTGTTGTGGAGTGGCTCGTGGGCGAAACTTTGCCCGGCGAAGACGTTCATTAAATCCTCGAGAATTCCCGAGTTTTGCAGTGCCATTATCATGATCCGTTCTCTGTTTGGCATTCCCAGCAGCCGGCGAGGGCCGCGTGCTTGACTTGAGTGCATTTTAATACGCTTCGAGCGGCTCGCGCTCCCGGAGTCTCGTTTAGCCGGCAAAGGAGCCGCTCGGGTAATACGTAATTTCGGTGCTATTACACGATGGCCTAGCCTCGATGAGTTCGGGACTTCGCTCACGCCGCGTGTGTTCCTGATGAAAACTCGATGTCGCCAGTTTCGAACTGGATTTTTACATTGATTTAATCTTAAAAATCCAGATTTCCCTGTGTTATTAGGCAATCAATTAGTTTAAGTGGTTAATCTACTTTTTTGTAAAAATATTAAATTTTTTATTTAATATTACATTTTTAATAATACCCATTTTACGGAATAATCTCGGAAACGTTATTTTGTATTCAATAATTTATTTTTAAGGATAAAAGTGTTTCCCTTATCTAATAACTATAAGTCGAAACCCCCTACACACATATTTACCCCCTATAAGCGAAACCTCTTACGTACGTGCCACGAACCAGAATGGAATTCGACCCTTCGCCCGATTACTTTTTAATGCCCATAATCTCATGCATCAACGAGAACATAACGCATATTGTTACCCCACCCGACCCTTCGCTCTTTTTCCCCTCATACGCGCAGCCTAAGCTTCCATTGCATAGCCTTCAAGTATCCAAAAGCGAAGATGCTTATCGAACCGCGGGATTAATTGGCCTTCACGAAACAGCGCGCAATCATTTTCAATTAAGAACCGAAATCGGCGTCCGGCCGTTTAATCGAAGCTGCCGGACCACCGGGGAGTTTACCTCCGTACCGGGGCGTCGCTTAATCGACGGAGTCGCCCCGAGGAAGGGCCGGAAACCGTCGGGCCGCGACAAATTTATTCGCTCCTTTCGCCTACGCCGGTATCGATCCAAGTCAGCGCGTGCAGCCTTGCCTCAATTTTCCTCTCGGCGCGCGCTGCCGCCTTCTTTCACCTGCTCCGACATCCGTCCCCCGCAGACTGTCTCCGATGTACAATCGAATTACGTCGAGCGACGACGGCTGCCGCGACGCTCTTCTTTGTTGGGGGAAAAAAAATTTTTTTTATCCTCTCGCGCGCGAACCGTCGGGGCAAACTTTTGCGATTTTAAAGATTTTTACGATCCGCCGGGGGCGCGCCGCTCGCATTTTTCAGGGACTTTTGACTTTCGCGCGGAGAGACGCCTCCCCTCCGTTTTATTTTCGGCTATTTGCGAGATTTATTGGCGGATTATCGCGGAATTTTGACGGCCTTTACGGCCACGGGGCGAGAGGACCGCGCGGCAACTTTCGCTGCTCCGACGGCTCGAGGCGCGATTTATAAAAGCGCCGAAAATCGCCGGTTTATTCGATGAAATTCTAAACGGATTTTCGAATCCCCGTATGTTTTACGGGGTAAAATTTTATCGGGCGTCATTATTCACGTGGCCGGGGCGTCATAAAAACATTTTTCCGAAAGGATGACGTATGAATTTTGCATTTCTCTCCGGCGAGGCATGAAATATCCAAAAGGGAAAGTGCAAAGAAGGGCGCGAGCTTGTTCATATACATAGGCATTAGGTTGAATAGTGCGACGCTCGATATTGAGGCAAAAATGAAAAGTTTTCACGATATTTTTCACCTACGGCGATTTGTCTGTCGCCTTTTACTTTTCCCCCTTTCTATTCGAGATCTCCCGCGGTTCTCCTTTTTCTCAAACGTCTCGCAGACAGACGGCGTGGAGCTTTGAAAAATATCCGTGAAGTGACTGATATTTTTATAAGAGAATAACCAACTTCCATTTTATTATTTTAAATAGAACAATTAAAAGAAGGAATTTAGTCGAGTTCTCATTCACAAGGAATAAGAGTTTCTAATAATAAAATGTTAAATGCAAGTAGTTAAAGACTACGTTAAGTCAGCCGGTATTATCGATACTTGCCATTTCGTTTTGTACAAAGTACGATTTTCTGCCAATTTTGAAAAAACCAAGTTTGATTTTATTATTCTATTATTTTATAAGGAAATTATAAAGCATTTTTAAATAACGGCATTATTAAGGCAATTATAAATAACAGTATTATTCAGACTTGCCTTCTACTTCGAGTGAGAAAAGAATGAATTAATAAAACGTGCATGGCAACTGAATTTGTTTAAAAGAATAGCCAATTTTAATTTTATCCTCTTATCATTTCTTAGAATATCTGTTAATAAATATTAAAATATATTCCAAGTAGAAAAAGACTATGTTTGGTCAGCCTCTATTTTATTCAAACTTGCCTTCTACTCCGTTTTAAAAAGAAATATTTCCCGATTGATTTTACCTGACACCATGACTGACAATGAGTTTTCTAATAAAAGAATAACCAACGTTGATTTTTTCATTTTATCATTTCATAGAAAAATTAATAATAATAGTAAAAATAGAAGTTTTATTAAAAGTAGATAAAGTCTGTGACGGTTTAGACGGTTTCATTCTTAGACCCTCTATTATACTCTACTTAGATTTTTAGTACTTGAAGATCACACTGTATATATGCAGAAAAATAAGAGCAAAATTTCAAAATAAATAACAACATATTTACGAATAACCAAACGAAATATGTATCTACATCTCCATCAATTTTAAGAAATTAAAAAGAAAGTAATCTTCAACTCTTGTTCCGCCTTTTGGCTCTCGAAAAAAAATTTAATAAATGTTATTTCGCCGAAAAAAAGAGGAGGAAGAGTGACAAAAATAAAATAAAAGCCGGCGCACGCGAGATCACCTCGTGAATTTTTATTTTCCCGATATCGGCGCCGAGCGAGCCGAAAGAATTTTGGCGACGACTCCGCGGGCCCCGCGGAATTCGATATCGGCGGCGCGCGGGCGTTCGGGCAAAATAAAGCGGGCGGAATTCCACGCGCGTGGACCGGTCATCGCGAGTCGCCTCGGATAAGACGCGAAAATGGAATATCGATTCGTGGCCGGGGCGAGCACGCCCTCGGCAGTCGGACGAGCCGGCGGGAAGCGCGCGGCCGTGGGCGAGCTTTCAAAGCTCCGAGGATTTAATTATGCTGCCCCCCCCCCCACCGCGCCCGGACCGAGCGTAAGCAGCTCGAAACTTAATTAAGGATGAAGCTCGTTTGAACAAAGAGAATCGCTCGTTAATTAAGTGGGAGTTGTAGCAATTTCTTTTGTACTTTTCTTAGTGTTATGGCGTTCAGTGAAATTTTCACGTTTGCTCTGTATCGCGAGGTAACCATAGGGGATTGCTACTTGTAAAAAATATCTCGAATTGAATGTGGAACAAAGAGTAGCTGCAAAAACTTATAATTCTTTACCGAATGATCTCAAAATATTAGAATGTAGTACAATGTAGTTAAGAAAAAAATAAGATTATTCATTTGAAAAAATATACAATTAATTAATAAATGATAACATGTTAGACCTAAGCAATATTTTTGTTTTTCTTCCTGAAATAAAGACAAATAAAAATATTTGATTAGTATTCAAGTGAGTAAGATATTAATTTACTAGATCTTTTCTCAGGTACTTTATTTATCTATATAAGATACGTCCTTGTAAATAACTAATCTAGATAAATAAAGTTAAAAAAAGTTTTATTAGACTGTAGTAGAAAAAAAAATGTGAATTTTATTTCTTTTGGCATTTTACCTGCCACATTATTTGCTAATTTAATTAGATGATTGATTAATTGGATCAGCATATTTAAAGCAAATTCTATGCTTCTAAAGTCGTATAAAATCAATGGTATGAATAAATCAATTAAACGTCAATTAAAGTCATCGCAGGGTACTGGATTCATTGCTTATGTTTATAAGAGTTCATTGCAGTTAATATATCATAAATGCATCACTATTGATTAATTACCACTTCCAGTAGAATAAATTTACCGCGAGGCATCAATAATCCAAGAAATAAAAAATTAACTGCACTTTTTGATAAATTTTCTGTAACTATTTTATAATACAAACAGTTTACGGCGGCCCCTCGCTTTTTACGGTGAACTTCTTTATTGCGAAAAGTGTAATGAAAGACTCAGGCGCCGCGTCCTTTTGAGGAAGAAAAGCGAGCCCGACAAAACAGAGCCTTATAAGCTGGAACATATTTTGTGCGCGCTGTTAAAAACTGCACTTTATTAGTTTTCTCCGTGGGAAGAAGTGTAAAGACAAAAATAAAAGTAGGGACCAGCGACCGCGAGGACGACCGCGAAATATCGCGAGAAGGTCCCTCCCTCGCTCGGACGATACGACCTCTTTTCCTCTACTTTATACTGTTCTCTCGCTTGCTTAAACTTCTAATTGTTCTCTATGGTCCAAAAAGATGTTTGTTCATTTCTTTTATATATTGAATTTTTTTTTTAAGTGAATTCACATCAATGAAATTGTTTATGTTATAATACTTATAGTAAATCTAAAAGTAAGAAATTCATTTGTGCAAATAGTCACATATTTTAGGTAAAAAGACGCATACTTATTTAATACTTTTCCTGCTAGAAATGGTTTGTTTTCTCCCAGCGATAAAACTATATTCTTGTTCTTTTTTTACTAATTTAATGTCCGTTTCCATAAGAAATTATTACAATTTTTCCCATAATGAAATAAGCATTGAAAACTATACAATTCGCTTTAAAATTTTTTAAAAGAACGTTCCTCTCCGTGCATTTTTAAATGTATCTACGAAATCAACTACAATATATTTGTCAGCAATTCGTGAATGGCAACGACGTTGCTCGTAAATAGCTGGAGTACCATTTAAAAGTTAATGCCGATAATTGGAAAGTTGCGCGGATAGCCATCGACGCGCAAGGCTACAATTTATTTTCCATAAATGCACGCGCAAAATTTAATCATCAAACGCGATATCAACTTTTCAAATTTAAAAACTCGATATCTCACACCGTAACCGAACTGCCTCCACGCTGGCGGGGCCCAGCCTCTCCCCCGGTCTCCCCCTTTAAAGTTCATTCAATAACGAAAGTTTGGCCGAGCTCGGGCGTCGAATCATCAGGCCTCCTCGACTCGACTAGCACAGATTCAATCAAGATTAGTCCTCCCGAAAAGTTTGCTTCCCCCGGCCACTCGAAGGAGCCTCCCTCCCCTGGCTCGGGGCTACACATTCGCCCGCTCTTCTCCCCGCCTTAATCGAACAAATAAACCAGAAATGCGCTCGCCGCTAAAAAGGCAATAGCCTCCGATCGGTGATAAGGAGGCCAGACAGAGAACAAGTGTTCCGAGCCGGATACATACAGAAATCTGCGTTCAACAACTGTACAGTTAATTAGTGTGCAAATTTAGCAAAAACCCTTTCTTTTATCCTAAAATTGTTGAATTAGAATAATTTCAAGATAAATATGAATGGGACTCGAATAAAAAGAAGCCGAAAAATTCCGTCTGACTAAAACCGCACAGTTTCACTGCCAAATCGGAGCAACAGTCGTACTCGATTTTGTTATCGGAGCAGCGAGTGGACCGCCTCCTCGAAGGCAAAAGGCGATTTAAAAATGAAGGCGCATAAGCGCACCGATGCCAAGAAACAGAGAGGGTAGGAAGGGAAAAGGGAGAAGTCGCGCGCAATCAAAGAGAGCCACTCGGTGGCTCGCTCGGGCAAAAGCTGATTCGGCCACTCGGCCCTCGAGTGGCCCTTACGCCTCTCCCCCCCTTCTTCGTGCAACAAACACGACACCCTCTCCCTCCGGGCGGCTCGCGCGAGCGATATCGGACTAATAAGATCCCCGCTCACTTTTGCGCGCGAAATACAGGGGAGCAGATTTTAATCGGCCACCGGGGAAGGAGCCGGGAGAGAGCGAGGCTCGAATCTTACGGAGCTTACGAGCGAGCGTGTAAATAGCTGAGATACGGTGCCAGGAGTGCGGTTGCTTGCTGCTTTATTAAAGGAAGCTTTTTTCCGGGATCCCTTGTAGTCCCGATGAGAGCGCGCTTCGGGTGTTGCGAGTCGTTCTATGAGCTTTAGAGTCGATTGCGGTGTAATCATTTTGAATTGTGCTTTAAATTTGCTCGTCTTTATTTGAAGAATTTTTTGATGATTACTTCTGATAATTCGAATTTTGTCGCATTCGCGTGATATCGTGCTTTGTCTATTCGCAATTGTGGCTAAACAAAAATTTGAAATTACCGAATAAAGAGCTTACTAGTTCCTGTCGATATATCCAATTTTTTACCAAATGGTTATACATAATATAATCTAAAAATATTTAAACTAACTAAAATTGAAGTCTTTAACTAAACAATCTTCAAAATACAGGGTATTGTGAAATCCAAGCTAATAGGCCCGTTGATAAACCCCTTACAACTGAAAGGACCACCCGTCTAATCTTTTGTTTCAAACAGCGCGGAGTCCAGCATCCTTAAGGTGCCGGTGTATCAGATAGGCGGAGGACGGGGAGGGAGGAGGGAGGATCTATACACGGCAGGCGCATATAATCGGTAGTTAGCCGATTTCCGGACGGCAGCTCGGCCTGGGTAATACTGATAACGGACTTAGAAGCTAAGCCCTTCTCTCTCCCACCTGGCCGCCCTAACGTCGCCTCTCTCTTTCTTCCTCCCTCCTGAACCGATTTCCAGCATTGACGCGCCCTAATAATATCCGGGTCATCTAATGCCGAAGGAGTCACCGTGATTATGCGTCGTCTCGCTGCCGATCGATTTAGGCCCGGCCGCTGAATGCGCATAATCCACACCCTACACGGGAATTAGTCGAATTCATTCGGCAGTTATTTAATCTGTAATTGTGAAGTACTAAAAACAGTGAGAAAAGGAAACTACTTAAATTTAAGCATGTAGAAGTATTTCTGCCAAGATCCGTGGAAGTAATCAGATGGGGATATGTCTCACTGCTCCCCCACAACACGAATAAAACACCATTCAATTAAAAATCCGTGTCATTTTTTAAAAAGATTAAAAATTTATATAAAAGTGTGAAATAAATTATTGTAAGGTTAAGCTTCGAAACTCAAAAAGTACGCAAATACCTGAGACAAGCTCGTAAAAGCGTATACCTGCAGACACACGCGCGTCGCACACATCGGAGCGAATTCGTGGCGGGCGTCCGCGCGCATCTTCGGAGCGCCGGCCATTCCGACTGCCCATTCAATTACACAGTCGCCGGGTAATCTGCTTAAGCGTCTGTGGCATAAGCGCGAATCTGCGGAATCGCTAACGAATTTCCCTCCTCGCGCAACGCCCGGCGAGCTTTTCGCGCGCATGCGTCACACGGCGCGGTGCCCGGTGCGAGGGTGGGAAAAAGCCTTTTTCTCATTTTGATGGGTTTCGCTTGGTGTTTGTTTTGGCCGGGCGTTTACTTTGATGGAAATCGCCCACTCGAGCCTTTCGCCCAGTCCTGCGGAGAGCTTCCGCAGCGGATTTTGTACTTTTCGTTTCGGCCGCCGCGGAGGGCCAGTTTTTATTTCGCTGCGTATCGCGGGATGGTCCTTTCGATTTCTGCGGGGCTTTTGCGCTTGATGGATATTTCGGGCGGCTGAAGTTTCAAAGAAATTTCTCGCCGAGATAAAATGAGTTTGATCAAGCCGCGCTTTTCCGGCTTTGTCTATCCCATCGATTATTTATTTTTATTTTAAGATTGGATTTTGTTTCAAAAATACAGTGCGCTACTTCTTGCGGTTCTATTTTGTGTACCAATTGGTATTGGTTCAGTGCGCATAAAAAGTAGAATTTGATACTTTATTCGTGACGACTTTTCATTCTTAGTTTTTGAGGAACTAAAGTTAAACATTACAGATAAAATATTTAAATTATTGCTAGACATTCTTTTCTCTACGTAGGTAAATTATATAATTCATAGAAATAATAATAAATTAGTAGCGCGTATTATAAGGTTTTACGAGATTACCAGCGGTTGCTCATGTAATCAATGAGATTATCAATTTCCAGGGGGGCAATTCCAATTTTTAATTTTGCCGTCTTAACTCGTCGGGCATCGCGCGAAAACATAATTCCGCGCGAGGCTTCGAGAGCCCCGGAGCACGATAAATATTAAACCCTCAATTTGAATTTCACCTCCACTTTTCTGGACCCGCAAGCTCGTCCTTCGGGCTTCGCACTCCCGGTCGCGGCGAGAAAGAGATGAGAATTCCGGCACCTCGAAAATTTATGCAATCATCATCCCGAGTGCTTAAACCACTTCTTTACCATATTGCCATACTTTTCGGGCGACGCTAGCCGCGCAAGAGCTCCCTGTAATTTTTTCCTTCGTTAGGGAGGCTCATCCAAAATTAAAATTCAATTTTGACCGAGATTGCGCATGTAATCGCGTAACCAGTCATTTAAGAGATTTGTGCAAACGGCAGAATTCTCAGGTGCACGCTCGTTTCGCATTTCTCCCTTCGGCTTCTTTTCCTTCGATGATTTCCACTTTGCTAAATTGTCGGATTTAAAAAATGGAGATGTGAATTTGGGAGTTATTTCAATAATGTATATGCTCCTATTTCCGACATTTTAAGTAAACTCTCATTAATTTTTTCGTAACTTGATTGTATTGATTTTATGTCTTATTTTATGCTTATTAATTTCATTAAAAAATCATTTATCTGACTCGGAAAGTGAGAAGGAAATGCAGTTCCAGTTACGATATTCTCATAGAAAAAAATAAGCAAATTATTTATTTATTATTCTCGCTTATATTTATTTATTCTCACTTAAATGGAAATAAATTTCTGAATTTAAAAAAAATTATATATTGTTATTTACAAGATACTTCCGTTAAAAATAATTCCGTCCTTCACATCAGTTATCTCACACCAACATTTATAATTCGCAACCCTGATCCTTCGACTACCTGCGCCTAATAATCTCTAAGCCCTGACCGGAGGAAACGCGATAAAATCCTGAATTCCTCGACGCGCCGCCACGGCATCGTCCCCGAGCGTCGATTTGCCGACTAATGGCCGAGCGTTTCGGTCGGAGTGTCATTCCTTTCGTCGGCCGTGCAACAGTTCGTGACCGCCGCGGTTATTGCGCGACGAGCAGGAAGGAAGAAAAAAGCCAGGACCTCAGCGCTATTTAGCCCCCCTCCCACGGAAGGCGCCCCCCGCGACGGACCGGCCGTGGGCGTGGAATAAAACATACTAATCTGGAGAGTTGAGTATCTATCGATCCCTCGGCTCCCCTTTTCGCCCGGATCTCACCCCCCTCGGCACATCCTGCCTTTTCGGGTGCGAACGTATGCGCGTCGCCCGCGTCCCGTCCGCCCACGCGCGGATATAGATTACCACGGATTTATCCGCCGATACGTTACTGGCGCCGATATTACCCTTCGCGGGATATTCCCTTATCGATTGGTCTGTTATAACGGAAACGATCGGATTCGCGTATTCTCTGGGCGTACTCTCGCGTGCCCGCCGATGAGCCCGGATACCACTTGGCCAAATTGTTTTGCGCTGCGATGGTTATACTTATTTTTGGCGCAGGTAATTGTTTCGCTCTGACAGGCTCGTGCTAATTAAGGAAAAGCATTCGATCGCATCAAAGAAATTGCTTTTTTATTTTTCATTAGAAAACTTTTAATTACTGAAACACAATTTTACAGAATAAGCATAATAAATAAAATAAAAAAAATTGAATATCTTTATTGACATTTTAAATATAAACAATTTTTTTCATAAATTCTCACCGGTTTATCCACAGGTTTTGCCTTTCTCAATTCACGCACGCACACGCGCGCACGTAAACACCTTAAAAGCCATCATTAAAAAGAAACTAAGCCCAGCATCGTACCCACATACCTCCTTTCCACCAAGGCGGAATGCGGCCAAAGAGGGATCACCTCGCTCACGAAATTTTTACTTTGTTCCGCGGTCCCACGCGTGTGCAACGAGTCTCGTGGAAAATTTCGACCGCGCGCGAAAAAATGCCCCACAAGAGAAACTCCGCCGGGCGAAAATACCGAGGAAGAGCTGGAGAGACAGAGAGAGAGAGAGAGAGGGAGAGAGAACGAGAGAGAAAGAGAGTGAGAGAGAAAGAGAGAGAGAGAGAAAAGAAGAGCCGCGCGTTGTAATGAGATACGCGTCTTTATCGGACTTTTTACAGCGCCGACCCCGTCGTTATGCCCTCCCATCCTATTTGACGGGAGCGCGCGCATCCGGTCTTTTGTGCGCCCCGTCGTCATACGCTTTCCGTGGCTAATCTCGCCCGCGGCCGCCTCGGTCTCCCCTTCCGCGTCGAATTTCGAGCGCCCGGGAATTCGGCGCGCGCATTCCGGCTCCTCTTTTTTTCGGCGGTGGCCGATCGGTTTTATTAGGACGGCCAGCCGAGCGAGACGAACGAGCGTGATATGACGGGAATTAAATTTTTAATGTTATACTCGTTTCTTTTTTAGTTTATTTTTGAAGTGGAATTGAAATTTTTTTCTTTCTCTTTTTATGATCTTTTGCGTAAATAATTGAGTTGTTTTACTAAGTATTTTTAAGAACTACTGAATAAGTAGTGTTAGTCAGGATATGGTCAGACATAAATTTTTTTAAGTATTTTTGTTTTGTACGTTTTGTAATATTAAAAAATCTTTGGAGAAGGGAAAAAATTTCTGTTACATTTCTTCGTAACTATTAAAGAAAACAAACGAGACGTATGAAAATTACAATGGTAGAAGGAAATCCATGTTTTAAGGGAATTGTAGTCAAGACTACATTTTCCTAATGGTAGTTTCTAGCTTGGTACAATACCGTAAATATGAGGCCGAACACGCAAGACAATTGAATAAAAGTATATGAGCGAATAGATTGTAATTATCACAATTAGGTATAAAGAAACTTAACAACGTCCGAATGAAATAACAATATTTTACAAGATAAATTTTTGAAAAAATCAAGAAGCAAAAACCTCATTACATTATGTTTACTTAAATGAAGCAAATAATTTCCAAGTATAATAGTAATTATCTCAATTTAGTTAAGAAATTTAACACCGTCTGAACAAAATAATAATGACTTACAAAGTAAATTTAAAAAAAATCAAAAAACAAATACCTCATTAAATTTTGCTTATACACAACTGAAGCAAACATTGCTCAAGTATGATCGTAATTATCACAATTAAGAAAAGAAATTTAAATAAAGCCTGAACGAAAAAACAGTATTTTAGACTAAATAAATTTTCAGAAAAAAGTATCAAAAAACAAAATGAGTATAAAATAAACAACGCAAATTTATAAGTATGGTTTCAAGATGTATCTCTCATAAAAAGTATATGTGCCAATAGCGTTTAAAAAAATTAGCACTTTCGAAGTGTAAAATAATTCCAGTCCACATCAGGAGCCCGAGTAATAAGTAAAATAAGCTCATATACCAGGACTAACTAATGACCCCATCCAGCGTCGTCGCGCGATTCGCTCGAGGGCACCGCGTTCAGCGAATTGAAAGTTCGCCGGAGTTTGTAATTTTTCCGACAAGCCGTTGCACGATGAGTAAGGGGGGTAAGTGCGAGTGGCACCGAGCGCCGCGCGTGTTTCGAAAACAACGAAGGGTCGGAGGGCCGAGCCGGGTGGGTGGAGACGGCGCGCAGCCCCGGGGGCAGGAACACGGCAGGCCAAAGGCCGCGGGCTTCGTTCGGCAAACTCCCGACAAAGGCTAATTGCGTCGCCGGTGAGAACAAGCCCATATTTGTACGGCGAGGCGATGCGCCCTGCCCGAATTCGCCGATTTTCCACGGGCCCCAGCCTTGCGGGCCTCGAATTTTTGCATCGCCGTTTTAACGCTTTCGTTTAAAACAAACCCGATATTATTATTGCGCGTTTATTTTATCGGAAGAATTTGAAACTTTTATGTAAACTTTGTATCGAGGGATTTTATCCGATGCGTAAAAAGCAAATTAGCTTCGATTTTCATTATTGCGTTTCGATTCGTGTTTACGATATTGGAGAATATAAAATTATCTTTACCGTGATTTTCGGTAAATATTTTATTATTATATTCTAAGAAATGTATTTGCGATTGTTACCCACCCGCGCGAATAAAAGGTTTTTAATTAAAAATAAAACAACGAACAAATATGAAATAAAAACAAACGAATTAAACAACTCGAACGAGGGGGTCATCGAGCGCGGGAGAATTATTATCTGCGCTCGGTCGGGTATCGCCGAGGCGAGTAAAGCGAAAAAAAAGCGCCACGTCCGAAGCCACGAGAGGATTATGAATAGCAAGGAGAACTTAGTCAATTTCGCTCCTTGCGCACCGGCGCCAAACTCCCTCGCGCTCCGGCGGGGCTCGGGCTAATCGACTATCGATCGGCCGCTGGGCCGGCTCTCGAAATTCTCCTTTTCCCCGAAACTCACGGCCGGCGATTTTCCGAGGGCGCGGGGCCCTTAACGAGGTACGGCCGGAGGCGCGCGTGACCGCGCGCAATAAGATCGCGGATAAGGATCGATTCGCCCCACGGACGGCCGCTGCCCATTCAATTATCGCGAAAGCCCCGCGCTCTTAAATTTGTCCGGGGAGCGAGAGCCGGCGGGGTGTGCAAGCCGCGAGAGCTGCCCTTTTTTTCGGAGCGCTTATTTTTGCGTCCTCTTTTGTGCGAGCGCTTTTTTCCCTTTCTCTCGGCGGGCTCGGAGCCGAGGAAACGAGGCTCGCGTGAGACTTTGGAAAATGGATTTTTTTCATTTGCGAGTAAAAAGTGTTTTTTCCTGGCTTTTATATTTACATTTGTTTTTTATGAATTGTCGTAAAAATGCTGCGGAGTTAGCTTGAAAGATTGATTTTTCAGAGAAACTGGTGAGTTTTCTAATTAGCTGATCGTCTCTTGTTAACTCCATTGAAAAAAAATTGAGGAAAGTAGAATAATAGCGCGAAACTTGCAGCCTTTATAAATTAAATGCATATGGAAAGCGCATTAATTTCATAGAAGAAATATCTCGTTCTCCTGCGCAGGGGGTTAATAATTCAGGATTTATTTTCAGAAACGTTATTGCGAAAGGTATAGCAATCTTTTTAAAAACAACAATTTTATTAAAAATTAAAAATAGCATTTTTCCCTGCTGTTCTCGAGATTAAAGTTTTTTGATAACGTTTGAATTGATTGGCGTGAAAAGAGATTAACTTCGTGTCTGAATTTGAAGGAAAGCTTATTTTACTGCACGATCTTTTTATTTCGCCTAACACTGCACGAATGCAACGATTAAAAGAACCCTGCGCACTGATATTATATTTCACCCAGCGTACAGAATCGTATTTTTATCTACCCTTCGATGTTCTCCCTCGAATTTTTGCCGTCGCAGCCTTTTAGCCCGCTCCTCCCATTGACGACTTTTCTGGCACGATTTACGCGGACGAAGCAGAACTCGAAAGCGATTAATGAATACAAATCAGTTTAAAGACCACAGCGGGACTCCGCAGTGCCGCAACCGAAGTTAAATGACTTTATAGAGTTTTCCGAGAGAGTGGGCCGGATGGGGGGTGAATAAAAAAACGAAGAAATAAAAAAAAACCTCGGAATAAGGCTGGAGACAGATCTTTTGTGCCGTGGAAAAAAATGGTCCCGGCGCCGTAAAAAGATCGCGCCTTCGAGCTTTCATATTCATCGGGCTAGTTTTAGATTCACTAATGCTCCCGACAGCCAAAACAATTAACTCTTCAATATTTTTAAAGCTTTTATTTTAGCTTTAACTCGATGAATTATAAGTGAGTGACAATTTATTCCAAATAAATTTATTGAAAAATAAATAATGAATTAAGAATGACGTATTTACTTTTCATAATAAAATATATAATAAAATTATCTGTATATGTTTATTATTAAATTTATTATATAATATAATGAAAAATTAAAATTAAACTCCGGCGTTTTTCCCAATCGATATTAAAGTAAATAGGATTCCGCGAAGGTAAAGACCCTTCGCCCCAGAAGTAAACATTTATCTATTTTTCTAATCCTTTAATAATACGTACTAAATTAAAATGATTTAACTTTAGAAAACCGTTAGTATCCGCTGATAAAATAACCGCCTCAGGCCCGCGAGTAAAAGAAATTCAATTTTCATCAGCGTATAGTACGATATTTCGCGGAGAACAGCCATCAGCGCCGCGGCCGCAAAGAAAATCCCGATTTAAAGCCCATCAATCTTTATCGGAAGAGGGTGAAAAAAAATCAATTAATCGGCAAAAATTCTTTTCAATGACACGCGTCGCGGCGGCGAAGTCTCGCCCTCCACGGGGGTGCCATAAAGCTCGGGCAGGCGTAATGCTCGCGCGGCCCACGGTGGAGAGGGGGGACGTAGATGCGGCCGCGCTATACGTAGGTCACTTGGCATGCAGGAACGATCGAGAATGATCGCGTCCTGAATTCCGTATGGATTAAGCAGCGCGGCCCGGAGGCTGCGCCGCCGAGCGCATAAGGTCGCCCCGTACGTGTGCCTACATATAAAGCGCGGACGCCCGCGTAAATAACGCCGCGGGCGCCGGCGAATTTATATTTGCCCGCGCCCGCCGGATTTTTTACGAATTATAAAGCAATGACGCGCACGTGCGGTACGGGCGAAACTTTCGCGAGCTCCACGAGGTTTTCTCGGCGATCTTGAAATAAATTGCCCGCTGGGTAGCGACGCTTTAATTTTTTACGACCCCGCCGCGAGGCCGACTGTTTGGTTAAGAAAAGTTTTCTGGCTTTATTCTGAATCGTCATTAAAACGGTTGTACCGAAGGTTGTGTAAAGATTTTATGACTTCGATTATTTTTGAGGTAAGGTACGGGACACAGTTATTATGAGTTCGCATCTTGATTTTTCTTAAAAAGTGAGTTTTGTTCTTCTTTTTCGAATGCATATTATTTTCAAAATATCTTCAATAAACGCTTTAATATTAGTTTACATTTTATACCGGTTAGATAAAGAAGGAATTTCAGGCTTTTTACCCGAAGTAGAAAAATTGTAAAGTCTTCTTCAATTACCTGAAATTCATTAAAAGTTCTTAGATACAGCTTCATTTTCCTTAACACAAAAAGAAACATCGGCATGGTCGACGCAGACCAAAAACCGCCGACCTCAACTTTCAATCAACGCTGCAAATTCAACGATTTTTCCAAAGCAATGTGCCGACCGCTGCAAAGTGGACCCGCGATAAAAAGGGTAATTGCGCGTAAAATGCCGTGGTGTAGAAGCCGGAGAGCGAGCCATCCTTTCTCACAAAAGGCGCCGCAGACACTCGAGATCGCGAGCGTATAAAAGGTGCGGCGAGGAGGGAGGGGAGAGGGAGAGGGAAGGCCGCGATCGAGCCCGCGAATACGGTCCGCGCATAAAAGTGCAAATTTTTGAGCGACCCCGCCGACGGCCAAGAACAATCTCCTTATGCCGCGCGAGGCGAAATTGCATTGTCACTTTGCCTTCTCTCATTCGAACTCTTCGCTTCTGCGACTGCGTCTCGACCAAGTTTTCGAACGCGTATAACGACAAGATGAGCGAGCAGTCTTACACCTGGAGTCTGTACTCACTTATCTGCATTCATATTTAAATTTTGCAGATTGCGAGTAATTGAGTTTTTTGAGCTCTAGGAGATTATGTAATTTAACCCTTTCACATTCGTTGTAAGTTATTTATTGCATACTCAATTATATTTTGAGAAAGAGACAAAATAAAATGTTCGGAAATAGATTAAAATTATGGTCACAATTATCGTACTTTATTGGGCAAATTTTCATCCAAACAATCTTATGAAATTTAACAAATTTATTGTACTTTACTCATTAAAATTGTATATCACCTTTTCACACGAAGTTGAAAAGCTTGCAGTTATTTATTTTTTAATCAAAGTTTCAAATAATGTAGTGTTATAAAGACCCTACAAAAGCTCTTTCAATAAAGAATCCCCCTTCAATTTCCATCTCTCTCACTCCACCCGCACTCTTTTCGCAACTTCCCCGTACACAAAGACGCGCGCGTGCATGTAAAATGGAAAATAGACCCGGAGGGCAGAAGAAAAAGAAGAGAGAGTCCATCGGCTCGGCGGGAGCGAAGGAAGGTCGAGGGGGGGCAGGGGACACATCGCGCAGAAAGTCGCGAAGTCGAGTCGATTGACGCGGCCAGGGGAGAAAGAGATCTCCCCGAGCGTCCTTTTCAAAAGCAGCACGCGCGTCCGAATGAAGACGCCGCGTATATAGCATTGTGCCGGCGAGAGTCGAGTTTCTCGCTCGCCGATCCCGGCCGTTCGCCGCTTTAACAATGTAATCATCGAGGAAATAAAAATAAAAATAATACGCCCCAAGGGCGTTCTCTTGACCAGGGAGCGTGTAATATTCATCGCGAGAAATATTTCATGCGCGCGTGGACGCGCTCCGGTCCACTGCTATAAATGTAACGCGTACTCGACGAGGACTTGACGCGATGAATGAATAACCCGGGGTGTATTTATCCCCCGGCCGAAATCTTCGAAATTTTCGGCAATCGATGATGTTGAAAAAATGAGGAGGTTCGTCTCGACGATTATAGAACGGTCAGGGCTGAGGAAAAGGTCGGTTGCGTATTGAAACGAGTACCACACGGTGGAGCGACGAGAGTTACGGAATCCGGTTTGAAAATAAAACTGCATGACGCTACTGCTCGTATCTTTTCTTTTTTTTAAATTTATTATAACGTTTCGTAAAAGAGAAAACATACTCTGAATCAATATTTGTTAAAAAAAGACATTTTTATATTCTTTGTGTTAATAAGTGTTGTAATGAAGTAAGCTTAAGGATCCGTGACCGTTTTCAACTTCGTACTTTAATTAATTAACTGGTTAAACGAATTTGCCAAAGTAGGTAAATTAGTCATTTCCGGAAATCGCTAATGAAAACGGATGGTTTCCTCAGCACTTTTGATCTGCTGTATAAATTATTTATTTTTTTAGCAGTTTTCTTTAGGTCACATATTTTTGTTTTAAATTAACTATTATATTAATAAACTTTATACGATAAAAATTATCTGTTATTTACATTTCAATATAATTGCATCATGTAATTAAAATATTAATTTAATTAGTTAACATTTTTAAATGTTGCTATTTGAACGCATACATCTTCTCGAGTATTGAATACATGATTCAGATCATATTACCCATTTATTCGGAACAAGAACAAAAATTGTTCAAAACTAAATCCACTAAAATGAGAAGAATCGTAACTTAATCATTTGAAAATACCTCGACCCCCAATCAGGACCGCCGATCCAGCCGCTGGAATCTCACTCGAAGATCGGGCAATAAATTTGCCGGTATCGATATCAAAGGCGACAGCTCCTTCTTGCTCCCGGGTCCCTTGCTTCAAGAGCGTCGATCGCACAAACAAGGGGCCGAGCACGCCTCCCCACGGTGGCTCATGCACTCGGCGACGTCGCAGGTGCGGCGCCGCCTCGCATAAGCTTACAGTAAATTCGAACTTAGCCGAACTGCGGCTCCGGTTCGCGCTTACACCAAGCGCTATCATAATGCGCTAAGTCTGATGTATAGGTATCGGCCGGGCGAGCGAGAGAGAGGCTTGGTATAACTTGGCCATAGAAATATTTTGCCTGCTTAGTGCGATGAGCGCGAAAAGCTTAGACAGCCAGAAGAAGCAGAGTGTATGGGAGAGGTTGATAGCGAGGACATGCTGGTCGGGATGAAGGAAGAAAGATGAGGATGAGCCGGTGGAAAGTGAGAGGGAAAGAGAGGGCGACAGTGAGAGATAGAGAGAAAGAGAGAGAGAAGCGGAGAAACTTAAGATTTACGTAAAGACAAGGCGATTGTATTAAAGCAAAGAAAGCGGGTACGTGATGTGAATCAGAGGAATATAAATAATCGACAGAAGCTTTCATTGTTAATTTGATGCGAAAAATCATTGAATAGAAAAGATAAAAACAAGTTTTTTCGTATTCAAATTTGTTTTAAATAACTAAAAAAATTATTTGATCAATTACGAAATAGAGCAATCGAGACTGAAAAAAATCCATCGATTGAGAAGAACGTAATGCAAAGTGCAATCGATAAATGTAAGGAGTATAAAGAAGAGAAAAACTTTTGTGAGGGTTAAATATTTTTTTGTATCCCCTCCCTAGGCCGAGCAGCATTGGGTCGGCTTTACGAGGCCGGATTATGAATTTTATGACAGCGTCGAGGGTTGGGATTATTATTTTCGCCTTTTGTTCGAGCGACGTATCCGGGCCTGAGACTAATATACTGTTAATGAGTTATCGTTCATCATGTAATAAAATAATTTTTATTTTATTTCGTGATTTATAATATTTTTTATCGAGCGATGAAAAAGAAATAATTTTCTTATTTCGAATGTCAACTATTTTATATTTTAGTTTTAACATTTCAATAGACATTAATTTAACATTACTGCATTTTGATGTTTATTGTATTCGCATACATAATAAGCCTTACATCTTTTCAAATAAAATATGGTAGTAGTAAAAAACGTATTAGGCGAAGTAATACTCGTAACTTTTAAGAGCAATAAATCAATGGTCTGCGAATTTGTAATTGCGCTATACACTTTTCGCGATTGAAGTATACGATATTTGTAAAGCTACGGTATTTGTAATTCCCATTAATATAATTAATTAAAAAAGCAAATAAATTACGAATTTATTGTTAATTAAAATGTATTTTAATATTTATAAAAAATAAATTATTTTTCAAATTCTTCGAGGTCAAACCTGCTTTATTAATTTTAATTTATTGATGATTTATAGCTACTCTCAGAGCTGTTATTTATTACAGTGCAGATTTTAATAACGCAAAAAATTGAAAACAAATTGCGAATGTTAGCAGCTGCGCTTACGACAATTACTCCTCTTCATGAATAAATTATTTCGGTTTTATAAAGTAGAGTGATAGGCTTGTAAAATAGATTAGTAACTGGTGTCTAATAACGCAATTTTACGTTATCTTCGTCGTATGAGTTTCGAGATTCCCTCCGTTGCCCACGCTCATCGCAACAATCGAGATATTTGCTCTTTTAGCTGAATCGTAGTGACTGTCAAATATCCATACTGCGATTATATACGTAGAAATGGCGAGTCACACGCGATGAACAGAGCCGTCGTGTTAGCGCGAACTTTTCAACAGTTGCGTTTCCATGCCACTTTGGCGAAATAATCGACTTTGCACTCAATTCTGAGCGAATTATGTTCACTCAGCGCTATTTGCAGCACTACCTCCTCACAAGTACAAATAATCTTTCCTAAGATTACTGAGAATTAAATGTTAATGATTACGTCGTTTGTACAAAAGATACAAAAAAAAAGTGTTAAAGAAAACGAATATTCTACCACAATGTGAAAAGGTGAAAAATCGAAATACGACTCATTATAATGAACAATCACATTTCCAGAAATAATTAGGCCACTCTAAGCTCGATTGACCATTTCGCTCGAATCCCACTGGTTCTTCACTCTTTCATATTACGAGAATTTATTTCAGGCAATCGTCGATATAGCACTATCGACTTGCACGAAATGTTAAATCCACATCGCGATGAATAACGTTTTTGTATGTACGTCAAGCCCGCGCGCCAGATATTTATTCAGTGGAAATCCAAACACACTGCGACACCCCGTCCGATCTTGATTTCGCGCGATTCTATTAAGAGATAAGCAAATATAGAAGCCGAAGAAAAGCAGAGAGCTATGAAAATAAAGCGAGGAGCGAAAACAACGGGCGGCAAGGGCTCAATATGTATAAAGATCCGGCGGAGGTACGCGCACGTAAACTCGAAACGACGAGAGAATGAATGAGAAACCGTGCAAAAAGTTGAGACCGGGGGCGGGGGGAGCGAGGGGAGGAGAAAGAACGAGTTTAGAGTCAACGACTGCAGAGATTCCGTGGGTTAGCCCTGTGGAAACTCGTTGACTCGCCTGGAACTTGGATTCGATACGATTGAATTATTGGACGCGCGCTACGCGAACTTGCAATTCAGCCGTAGAATTCGAATTTCGTCTCCTTTTCGACCCAACTTCTCTACCTCATCTCACCCCCTGCACTATTTCTTCGATTCCCTTCATTTGTTTCTTTCTTCGCTCTTTTCGCTCCCTTTCTTCCTATTTATTCCCGTCGGCTCGCTGCGATCTTGATACCTTTTATTTTCTTCGACGAATAAATCAAGCTTCGCTCCTTTTTTTACCAACGAAGCTTTTACAAGTCGCGGGCGCTTTTAGTTCTCATTTGTTTACGTTTATTTTATCGTAAATCGAAGTTTATTGTTTTCTAACTGTGATTTTGCTTTTCTGTTTCAGGTAAGAACTTCCGCAGGAAGAATACATCTTCTTCCGCGCAAGTTCCCCCGGCAATTTGGGCAGAGACTCGAGCCTGATTCCGTAATTCGCCGGGGACTAATCACTTCGGAAGAAACTGCAGTGGAACAGTCGGGCAATCAATTTCCCGCGTATTTTTCCAACTTTCTCTTTCAGTCTCATTTCATCCCTCCAGTGGCGGGGGCCTCGCCCCCCAACTCTTTACCACTCGATCGCACGGCCTTGCACCGCGCCCTCCGCCTCCCCACTTACGCCGAATTCCCATGCACGGCTCCCCCTCGCGGCTCTCACGCCCCGATGACTTTCCAGTGACGCTGCAGATTTTTTTTATACGCGCGGCCGCTCGTCAAGTTCGACGAGGGTCGGCGCAAAAAAAAAGGAGAGGAAGGAGCGAACGCGCAGCCGAAGAATGGCTGCTTTTGACGCTCGTGTACGGAGTAATAAAAATGCGGGGGGCGGCGAATTTGATTTCCGATCCTCGTCGGAGCTTCGATTCTATACGACAATTTATGGCTTATAAAATGCCTGTGCATTAAGGCCTCACTTTTTTTTTCATCTCGAGAAGCTTTTTTTAGAGTGTCTAATGGCCGGATGGGGATCGAGTTGCTTTATACCGATGTGTTTGATAGCTAAACATATTTTGAACTTTATGACTGAAATTTATTGCCCGACTCCTTTTTTCCAGTGCCGCGAGCACACGTTATAATGACTTTGAGTAACTTTAAAATTATGTGACTGGAATCCGAACTTCTTTTGCAGTAACGCATAAGTGTCACTTAATCGGTGCAAATAGTAATCAATAGTTTATAACAATATTAAAGTTTCTTTTACCTACTCTTTAAAATTCTTGCGGAGAATTTAAAGCATCCAAGAATAAAAGGATCTGCAACAATAATAAACGACGAAATGCAAATTGAAATGAGTTTCAATGTACATCTAAAAGGCAGTTGGCTCCTATTAATAATTCAAACGGTGCACTTTCTCCAATTACAAACGACATTGTTGGTCCGGGCACATCCGGGAAATAAGGAGTGCTGCATTTTTATCGAGTAAAGAAAAGTATTTCAGACGCGGACTGAAGGAATGAAACTTTAAAAGTTTCTTATGATAATTGCGTTCCATTTGAAATTTTAAATAATTTTAAATACTACTGAAGTTTAAGAGATTGGTGTAAACCATAATATAGTACAACAAAATTGGAAAATATAACATTTAATTTTAATTTTTTTTTGTTTTGTGTAATTCTATGATTACTTGATTATTAATTAATTGATTAATTATGCTTTCATTATTTTGTATTAACTCGTTTCACACGGCGTGCAAGTACCTATTAATAATGGATACTTGATTTATTTAATGTGACTTAAAACTGATTATAATTGTGTACAATTATTAATTGTAATATAATTAACGAATTTATTTACAAAAAGCTCATAAACATTGATACATTAGTAGACATTAGTTTAGTAACAGTAATAGTAGTAAATTTGCTATGGAATATCTGAATACCACATTCAAAAAAGCTCCATCATCACCAAAAACATAAATCCAAAATCGAAAAGCTTTCACCCCCCATTACCCCTCAATCCATCCACAATAAAGCATGGTAAACATTTCGAAGTTCCCCGAGGAAGATCCAGACAAGCGAAAAATCATTCCCCCATCGGAAGCACTCCGTCTTCGGCTCCGAATCTGGACGCGAGTCCAGAGGTCGGCTCCGCTCCTTCGCGGCTGCGACTTCGCCTCGAACTCCCGTCGCGGAAGAGGAGCCGCGGGAGGCGAGCTCTCGGCCGGGGCGCATGCGCGGAGGTTGGGGTGGGTCGTGGGATGAGTCTTTCGGCGGGTGGAGGCCGCGCGCCGCGGGGAGAGGGGGCAGCGCCGAGGGTATAACGTTCGCCCGTACTCGCGGTAGTAGTAAAGGGTGTACGGCGCGCGCCGAGAGGGAGGGGGAGGGAGGAGAGCCGGGGGTAGGGGAAAAGGGCCGCCGACGCCGCCGCCGCCGCCGCGATATATCCTGCCGGGCGATTCGCGCCTCAGTCGGCCGGCGAACTCGCGTGCCGAGCCTTCGTTTCCGGTGCGGTGGCCTGCGTGCGCGCCTACTCACGTCCGAGCGAGAGAGAAAGAACAAGAGCGAGCGGGAGAGAGAGAGAGAGAGACACGCCGAGGCAGCGGCAGTTGCTCGTGGAGCGTGAGTCGCGTCAGTTCGCCGGTGCCACCTTTTCTTTTTAACCCGCGTCCGACCGGATACTGAGTTCGATCACTGCCGCGTTCCGCGATCGTCCCGACGGCCGCCCGACCGATGGTACCGCACAGGTGCTGTGCTCTAAGACGGTGCGCCGCGATGTTTCGACGCAGCTGACTCGAGATCCCCGTACGATCTCACGACCGTGCGTCGTACATATCAATGATACTGTGATATCTCTAGTGATCTCGTAGTGCAACGTAGCGACCGAGTCCACGTGACACTTGCGTATCGAACGAAGTAAGGCCTGTCCTGGGAAAGAAAGAATAATAAAAACGAGGAAAGCAGATCTCATTGTCGGGGCGAGACGTACGGATGCGCGATTGCCGCGAGTGTTGATGAGTGCCGGTGCTGGAGGACCGGTCCCCCTGGCCCGGCGATGCCGCTCGAGACTCACGTCCGCGACAGTGCGCGCGAGACAAAAAATAAGAATCGAAAGCGGCCAATTTGGTGAGAAGTGAAGTGCGAGCGTGGGGGTTGTGCGGAGCGAGCGAGGCAGAGCAGGCGGGAGGAAGGAGATAAAAAGCGCGCCCGGAGGGGCGCGAGAGGCGGAGGGCGACGAAGAAGAAGGGAAGGAAGGGGCGCAGCCGGCGTTAATTAAAAAGTGCAGGCCGGGAGCGCGAGGCCGCCGAGCCCTGACAGGTAAATATTTACGCCGCCGACGCTCCTCGGCGCGCGATACGCCAGTTAAATCCGTCGCCCTGCGACCGGCCGAAGGCCCCCGCGCGCGCCGGTGATTTAATGCTCGAGTTAAGCGACGATACGTCTCATTTTTCTCGGCTCGTTTGCCCGCGGCGCCCGACTGCCGCCGACGGCTTTACGGCCGCGACGCGACGCTGTCGCCCGGGAGATTTTGAGAAATTTCAAGAACGAGAGGTGGCTTGCGAGCGCGCGGATTCCTCGCTGCCGGTTTTATGTGTGCGGACTGTAAAAAGCGGAGCGCAGCCCGCGAGGTAGAGCAGAACACTGCGACGCGAGAATATTGAAGCGGGGAATCTGAGTTTCATGAAGCATGAATAAAACGTTTAGGCACTTTGCTCGATCGATTTTAAAAGTTTAATTTTTTTATCGATTGAATAAACGTGTTTTTAAAGTCGCAATACGAGATTTTCAAATAGGTACACGCAAAGAAATTTCTTATTATAATTTTTAGCATTGTTTTTTTGATTTCTTGAGACAAAACTTTCTTTTGCTTCTTTCAATTGGATTTCAGAATAAAAATTACAGTATTGTACTAGGAGTGTGTTAGTGGATAAAAATTATACGGGTGAATAAAATTTTCTGAGGTATTCAGTATAATTTTTACCATGGATGCATTTCTCCTTGTAATGTTCACCAGTGTGTTCATCCGTAGAAATTTTTTCTAAGCAAGTTTTTCTTATTTTTCAAAATAAGAGAAATTTACTGGATATTATACTGTAAAATTTTCTGGATAGGTAAATTTTACGAGGATACTCGGGTAAAATTTATTCAGTATTTAAGTTTTTTGTAACACTCTGTGCGTAAATTACCGATTTCGCGCACGCAAATGTGTGCTAAATCAGCGTTTACGCTCCTTGTGTGTCAAAATATTACTTCCTTTACTTGAGCGCGCCTTTGCTTTAAAAAGCACTATTTTTTAATCCCGGATATTCTAGTAATTTTTATGATCAATTTTGTTTGCGTATTCATTATGGAGAGGCAGTTCTAATGGCTCCACGAGCAAAAACCTTTAAACACTAATTACTAAGATTTGGTCTACACGCTCATGACTTTTGATAAATTCTGCAAAGAAGAAAAAAAAATCCTTTGAACCTACAAATTACGACTCGACCTCGAAGCAGCTGTCGCTCAACGAAGGTGCGAGTACGCCAAGTCAATCGTATAACAATCGCGTGAACATTAATCGAAGCCACGTCTCAGCACCTGCTCACGATTCCATTGAAAAACCCAGACCGGCCGCTCCTCGTCGGCCTCTCCAATCTCGATAATTGTGCGTCCCGAAAAAAAAACGCGGAGGGGGAGGAGACCGAAAATCACCGGGGAAAATCTCGAGTGCGGCCGGCACGCGATACGGCGCGGCCCCACTTCGATCGCCGGCATCGAAAACACTTTCCGTCTCCGAGCCGTCAACTTCTCTCGTGAATTTCCCTCTCACTTTTTTTTTTATCAGCGGCGAGGAGCGAGGCAGGCAACACTTGTGATTTTTCAATGTGGCGGCGCTTGTTTCGCGTTTCACGCGCGCCCGACGTATACACGACGGCCGAGAAAGTTTTCTCGTTAAAATCGTGAATAGGGAGGGGACTGGTAGGAGCGCAGAGGCAGAAGCGTACCTTCTGCCTCCGTGAATCGAGCGATTTTTATTGTGATCTTTCACATTCGATGATTTCACACTTTTGTGCTTTTAAGATTAATGGACTTATCTGCATCCCTTTTTAAACTATACTTCGATCCTTGTTCTCTTTATTGTACGTAATGTACCGTGAATACCGTGATTTGACCTCGAATGTTTTAGAGAAACAAAAAACAAAAGGATATTTTAGACTAAGAAAATAATCGCTAATACAAAAGAGAAGGGAAATTTTTTTTGGTTGTTAATCACTTGAAGAAGGGCTGTTTTAATTTCTTCATCGAACTAATTTTTTCCCCTGATATTATGCAGCATAAAAAGGTTCTTCTCCAAAACTATTCTGCACTTTCATAACATAAGTTTATAAAATGTTAACTTTAATAATACAGGCATCCGTTCTTCTCTCGCTACAGCGATTCAGCCTCTTAGTAAGTTGGCCCATTATCCGCTGAAAAGTTGTGTGGATCGATAAATTTCGTATAAAATTTTCCTGGGCGTGCGGGAACATAAACTTTTTACTGCGCATTTGATAAAAAGAAGGAGGAGGAGAGAGAGGAAAAGAGTATGCAAGGAGGGTAGAGAGGAGCCTCGGCTCTCGCGGCTTATAACGCGCGGCGATCATGGGGAGAGCGATCGCGAGGCGCGATTACGAAGCGAACCGGCCGAGCAGCACGTATAGGCTACGCAGCTCGTAAAAATGCGTGCCAGCTAACGGCTCCGGCTGCAATTTAATTTGTTGTTAAGTTTTAACGGATTCCGCGCCGTTGTCTGGTTAAATCTAAAACTTTGCAAACTGCATGCATATTTATGCATAAAGGAAAGTGTTCGCTGAGAAAAATTCACGGCATAGTGTTTTCGCTGCTCGAGTCTGCTTATTTCTTGAACTAAAAAATTTATATTTCTGCACGAGCATGTAGATTTTTTGAAAAGTATAGTGGTAGGCATCTTATATATTTCAATTATTTAAATAGGAAAAAATTGAAAACCAAATATATTGTAAATCGGGCAGATATTGTTCAAGAGAATAAAGTTAGTAACCTTCAAAATTTTTTTATTACCTCTGCTTACGAAACTGATATCGAATTTATTAATAAAAACGGCTGCGGTGATTTTTTTAAACTTTTTCGAATGAACAGTAACTGCATTTCAAAGCTAAAATATTGGTTCTTACTTTTATGTTTTTAGCTCACAAAATATTTCTTTTAAACATGATTATATTATTCGTCAAATAGTTAATGTACATTATTATAACAAGTTTCTATTGTATGTAAATAAATATTTTTATTGATTCTTTATTAATACTAAATTATTATATCATTTTTTGACAGTCAACTATTCTAAATAATTAAGACAAAACTGATCTTCATCTCAACTTGAAACAACCCCGTTTTACTCAGCAAATACCAAACACTTAAAAAAACATAAAAACAAATTTATCCTTGTACAAACTAATTCCTAATCCGCGCGTACAATTAAACGTAAACGCAAGACCACTCCATGTGTCCTCCCCGTCAAAGCCCCGCGCGGGGGTGACGCGAGCCCTTTGGGCTCGCCGTACGCGAGGGAATTAATTCGTCGAGTCCGTGTTTTATCACAACAGACAGTCCCCTCGGCTGAATGGCGTCGTCGCGCAAAAGAGGAGCCACGAGGGCGTCGAGCCTCCACGCGCAAAAAAAAGAGGCTCGCGAGCAGGAGCCGCCCCCCTACAGCAGGGTAAGCACACGGTCCCTCGTCTCGCCGCCACTCGTCGTAACGATGACGCGATAGATAAGGCAGATTGCTCGCGGGTAGACTTTAAAGCGGCCGAGTAATGAAGCCCGGCGTCTGCGTCGAGAATCCAGATACCGCGCGGGGGTGCGGCGCTATCGCGATCGGCCGACCCCCGACACCTCCGCCGCTATTTCGCTCCTTTTATTTTCGTCTTTTTAACCTCCGAGAGGCTCTTCCCCGGGCGAGGCGACGCGCGGCTGATGGCGAAGGTGTCCGCCGCTATTTGTCACCCGGGCTTTTGATCTCTGAGCCGTTGGCGTTGTTTTGAATGCGCGCTCGGGAGGAATATTGAGTTTAACCCCGGCTCGGACCAGAGGTCGAGATCTTTTGCTCGTTCACGCTGAAATTTCCTCGCTTGAAACGCGCATTAAAGGTGTATTAGCGGAGAAAAAGATGAAAATACTGGATTTCAATGAAACATTTTTTATGGTAGCGATCGTTTTTTTCGTAAATACAAATTTCTTGATAATAGGAAAAGTATGTATGCAATATATAATTCAGTTTTATTTCGATTAATTCAATACAATCAATAATTAAGCAATTTTCTTAGTCGTGGAAATATACTTTTTGAATTAAATGTTTGCATTACAGTACAGTTAACCCATTTAATTAATCGCGTTTAAAGGGAAATTACTACAGTTAAACTTATTTCATCAGAGTTCTTTTCTAATTACCTTTTCTACAAAGTAGAAAATTTAATGTTTATGTACAGCATTATCATAAAAGAAAATTAACTTAAGAAATAACAATCGCTATTTTCCTTGGCCTTTTTATTGTCTGTTTTTAAAACTTTTTTCATAAAACTCCACTCATAAAGTTTATACCCGATGTTAAGATAATTTTTGTAGCGAATACAAAAAATTTAACTTTATTAAGTAGAGAGTAAATAAAAAAAACTCGCGAACTTTCTGTGTTATCTTAAATAAAGTTTTATTATTAAACATTGTCGAATCGATACTCTCGAAGCTTTATAGTTTCTTTGAAAGCACTGTAAAAAATCACGCATAGTCATTTTAGTTTCACAGTTTTTACTGTATATATTCTAAAAGTTTATATTTTTTCGGAATCGAGCAATAATTTAAAAAAAATAATGCTTAAAGATTCTGTCAATCGATTTTAGACACTTAATGTGGGATCAATGTCCTATTCAATTACTCCGAACTTCCCTGGAAAAGCAATTCTCTGTGCATCCCGCGGTGGTATCACTCGAAAATCCATAATTAGCTGATGATCTTCATTGTTTGTCTTGTCGTTATTCAATGGCTCACGTCACCATTGGCTCATCTATTCCGATTCATCCTGATGAGCATCGATGAAACAACAAGCTTTCACCGAACTCTTATAGTGCAATTTCTATGCTTATCGTAAAATTTTATTTTAAAAAACGCCCATTGTTATCGTTATTTTTTATAAAGAAAGGCATTCAAATATGTAGCATCGTACTAGCCATATGGGTCAACAACATGCTGCACAGTCGGTGCTCTAAATGTTCGTGGTTCGGGGAATATGAAACTCTTGCTTTAAAATATTACCGTAAGAAGGAAATATTTAAAAAAATTTGTTTCAACTTTTCTTTCATGAATGCCAATTCTTTTTTGTTTGTTTTCTGTAAATGTCCGCAATATCAGCTTTGAATCGTGCGTTAAATGAAGCCAATACGAATTTTCATTGCCGGATATTCTCCAAAATAAACAGCATGAATTGCGAGCGAACGCTTGCAGCAAATTCCGAAATGAGTGCACTTTTAGTTTTATGATATTCACGCTTCATTATATGCATACATAATTTACTTCCGAATAAATGCTGGTATTAACAATTTCAAATACCGTGCATTAAATTTAACAAGGACCTGTGCATGTGATTTTTTAATCAGAAAATTCAATTTAATAATTTAAACAATCGATTGGTCAAATTACTTGCATACGCTGAGAGGAATCAAGAATTATTATAATTTTCCACCTCGCATAACAACGAAAACATTCGTAAATAAATTTTATAAATTTATTCTTGTCCTACTAAAGCTACAAGCCTTTTCGTCCTAAACTACATGTACACGTTTCTCGTAAATAAGATTGATAGTTTTTTTACGAACCCCATATACATGGCAATCGAAAAATTATTCAGGGACTACGATGTCCTCGCTAGAATAAAAAGTATGACTAGTCGAGTGGCGCTATATGCACTCTATAAACCACTATCAAACATCATAAACTTACTCTGTAAAAAAAACTTTTGACGATGGTATCACTCTCTCTGCGTCTCGTAACTTTTATTATTCCAACTTCATTCATTTAAATCTCGAGTAGATCTAAATGACTTGTCAATTAAAATCGCGAAATTCTGATTTCACGTTTCAGGTAATTAAAAACTAATTTAATTCAGCGAACTTTCAGAAACGAAGCTTTTAAACACTCGGCGGAATATTTTTCGCATCCGCAAAAAAAAGAAAGCAGCACCGATGTAAACTGCTACCATAAACGCGACAAAGTTTCCTAATTAATATTCGCAACTATATATTAATAATTGATAAGCTCAACCTAATTAGTTGAATAACACCGGCGCCGACATTAAAAGTTAAATTATCAATCATAACTCCTTTGCGCCGTTCGTTATCTTTAATTACGCGCCGCCGACGAAAAAAACTTGCGTTTCACGTGCGGAGTCTGGAAAAGGGGTGGTTTGATAAAAATCAGAGAAGCGCATGCAGGCATGAAGGACTAACAACGCGAGGCTGGGAAAGAGATGGGGAGGTAAAAAAAAAGAAGGAAGGAGGAGTGGGATGAGCACGGAAACGGGATGCAGTGAAAACTGTAATTTTATTAAGAGTCGCACTCCTCCCGGTGCCCAAGACAGGAAGAGTCCTCGGTCTCAAGTCGGAGCTGATCATAAACTTGGACAGTCGTTGGAGAATTTAATTAGCCACCGTCGTGTAACTTTCGCGAGCAATTTCATTTCGCAAGTCGAGCATCACCCGGTATAGTCGCCATCTACGTCTTCCCTTTTTTGCTTGCCCTCCAAGAACACCTTTGACCTTCCAATATCATTCTTTTTTTACCCTGTGGTATTGTTATCGTGCCTTTAGAATAGCTTTGGAAACATTTTGCACTTTTTCGAATTTTTCCAGATTTTATTCTTTAGAATGCGATCTTTTCTTTCTTCAGGAAGTTCGAATTTTTTCAATTTCTTTGAATTAAGTTTGACTTATTTTAGAACACTTATTATTGAAGAGTAATGATTCTCCAAAAAAAATATAAATTAAGGCAAATATGAGTTATATACGTTAAAAAGAAAGAATTATTCACATACTGTCCAACTGCACATTATTGATGATAAAGCACATTTTTACCGGTCGTCAAAGTTTGCTTATGACTGTATTAACCAATAGCGTTGATCTATAATATAGACTAGTATTTAGTAAAATTTTCGTTCTGACACCCTCGCTTAAAAAGACATTAGCACAGATAAGTCATGAATAAAATCCACACTAATCGTTTTTCACTTTAATATTCCACGGCCAAAGTAGACCGCATTATCGCTCCGCCCTAATTGCTTTATAATTCACACCTTCGAAAGGCCGAAGATCGCCGAACCCCCTTGAACCAGAAACAAAGGTCGCCTTATCTCCGCCCGCACGGCGAGTAAGGGTCGGGGCGAAATAAGAACTCCGGGGTTCACCGTCGAAAAAAAAAAATTCATCGATCTAACAGCTCGCGGCGGCCGAAAAACCGAGCGACGCGCGAGCAGCGCCGGTACAAACGAGCGTCCCGGCATTCTTCGGCGCTGCCGTCCTTCCGCGGCGCGCGCGCGCCTCCCTCATTTTCGTGAAAGAGAGAGCGGGAGTCAGAGTTCGTCGGACGGATCGAACAATGCGCCCAACCGCTTTGGCTATCGGCCTTTTCCCAGAGACGCCTTTCATTGCGCGCCTTTGCCCTCCTTCCGCTCCGTACTCACATAAACACGGAAGTACGTACCTGCCTCCTTTCTTCTGCCCCCCTGCTACCCTTGCTTCTCTCTCTCTTTTTCCAACCCCGCTTCCTCTGCATACATCGCGAGCCGTGTCTTTCCCCCTCGATGTACATGCCCTCCTTTATTCAAAGATCTTTCTTTGAAAATTACACGGGCACCCGTCTGTGTGCATGTAAACAAGCATTTACCTTACGTAGCGCAGTCAGTATGAGTTCGTTCAAAAGCACGTAAATATGTATTGCACAAGAAGGCAAAAATAGGAATTAAATCACTGAATAAGTTATCCATGATTCCAACAATACTTTTATGCAAATCAGTTTTATTACTATTTTAATAACAGATATTATTAATTAAACATAAAGCTTAAAAAGCTTTCAATTGTTATAAACAAAATTAATTTTAGAGTGGAGTAAATGATTTAGAAAACTGATGTTCGTTTTAAGTAGATAATCCCGAGTACGGTAAGACAAGCATATTTCAGAATACTTCCAAAAAAACTTTACCAAATCCTTATTTATTACACACTTATTTAAAAAAGATCGACTTTTCCTTACTCGCAGACCCGCTTTCCCAAAATCGCTTACGCAAGCTTACTCTAAGTCTCGGTCGAAAGACAGCCTTATTCTTCTCGCTTATCTCGTCTTCATCTGCGCCCGGCCATCTCCGTCCGTCAGACCTAATCTCCAGCGGATCGCGGCGAAAGCGCGTAGGCTCGACCCATCGGCCGCGGTATCGCCCGGAACGATCGAGATCGAAAAAAAAGGAAGCCGCGCTGATCCCTGGCCAAGTACTCCATTGGTCTCCGCGGTGTCCGGTTTTATTACCCGGCCGCTGATTTCCTCCTCTTCACCTCCGACGGTTCGATTTTTCCCGCGCTTCCCTCATTTTGCGCCTCCGACTTTATATTCGCGGCGCGCGCGTACACGCCATCCTGCGAGGGCGTGTAATCACATAAAAAGGTTTATTCGAGGTCGGTACGCGAGCGTAAAAGCCGCGACGTCGTCGTTTCGCGCCTCTTCGCTACGCGCCGCACGACACGACTATCCCGCGAGATTGAGAAATTTGACGCGCTAGCTTTAGCTTTAGTGCGGAAATTAAAAATGATTGCTGTTATGAGAAATTATTTTTCTTTATATAGCGATATAGCTTATTTAGAAGTAATTAGAAAAGAGTAAAACAAATATATACTTATTAAGTATATAGTAATTACTTATTCTTAGAAGAAGTTGTCCGGCCGTAATAGTTATCAATAAAGTAAGAGCTACAATTATGCAGAATCCATGCAAGCTTGAGCATTTTCATAAGAATTTGCGCGTACATATTAAAAAGAAAATTTTTTCAATTTTTTCTTCTACTGAATGTCGCATGAAATCTTGATTATACTACTTATTTTATCAAATTTCACCTTATTCTTCTCTCTTTTCATTTTATCGGCTTTACATTAATATTTTTATTTTCATATTTTGATAAGTAGAGAAAAGTAATCCGATAAATCAAGGATTGCGAGCTATCATTCGCTCAGCTAATCTCGGATGGAATAGGGGTAGTTTGTTTGCCCGGACGTACTTGACGGTAAACGATCCGGTCGAAATCCTATTTGGCTGACTGTACACAACGGGAAGTTCGATTCGCGCGTTCCCTTTGCCTTGCGCAAAAGTGTCTTCGGCGAGCGATTTATTATACAGCGACGCCATTTGCGGAAGGCGCGAAAAAATTAGCGCCGCCGCGAGAGGAGTAGGAGCAGAGGGCACGATCCTTATTTATGGCGAATTATTAGCCGTGTATCTTCGAGGCACGATGCGGATGGCGCGATTTATTTTACGGCGTGTGATATTCCGCCCTTAGGGTTACCTCGCTTCTGGCCCTTTCAAATATTGACTTCGATCTCGTTAATGCTTCCTCGATGAAAATGAGTTACACTGCCTGCCGGTTAATCTTTTTATGAAATATTGCTAAATATTTTGCCACCGTATAAATTTATTACTTAATTGATTTATTAACTTGAATTAAATTATTATTTTATTGGACGTCATATTATTATAAGGAAATTTATGATTATGTCTATAGAGATGCTGTAATAAACTTCAGAAACTATACATACACACTGCAAAGTCTTTTTTCACAGTGAAAAATATTATAGGTATTCTTAAAAAATTCAATGTTCTCGGACATCGCGATGCGAGAAAAACAGCATTAAGCGAAGGGCGGAAAAATTGAAAGGAAGTACCGGAATTCCAGTAAGGGCGGTGGACCACGTTGGGTCATATTCGGGGCGTTTTACGGTATCGCCGTGAGGCTTGCGCGGCCCGCAAATAGCTTACAACGCCTCGTACAATTCCGGACCCGCGCACCGGATGACGATGGATTCGCAATCCCGATGTTTATCGCGCGATCCAGCACGACCGGCCGAATTCTCCAACGGCCTCGCGCCTCCACCTTCTTTACTGCTGCATTCTCTGTTTTCGCCGTATTTCGTACCTAGCCCCGGAATTTTGTTTTATAACTGAAAATTCACTTGCGACCAGGCGCGGTCGTTCGGAAAATTCCGCAACAATTTATGCTTTGGTTGTGATGGTTGATTTTTATTTCAGTTGGATATAGAAAACATTGGAAACAACAAAGTAAATGGGACACCCTGTAAAAATGGTGTATTTTTTATAAAAAATACTTTGGAAGATTTTATTTAAAAAATTAGCAATAAATATTTGACGTTTCAATTTAATTATACTTTTTTAATTTTGAGAAAATTTAAAATTAAATGCATTTCTGAATGAACAATCAATTGACGAACAGAACAAATAAAAAGAATTAGTATTTTATTATTGAATGTGTAATAATTGTTTTAATCGAATTTGAACGTGGTGTTCCATTATACCCCCGCTGTCTAATGTTACCCCTGTCTGCTCTACTATGTTTCACCCTTGTATTTAGAAAATGATGGATAGTTTTAATTGCAATATAAAATCATCCAAAATTTATAAAAAAATCTATTAATTTAAAAGCCCATAAAATAATTACCTATTTAAAAACGCATTCAGTATTGAAATAAATTTTATTAGCATAAACTAGGATCATTAAATTTCATTTCTTTATTAATTAATTCGGAAATGCATTTAAAAGTCAAATAGTGTCATAAATTAAGTTCCTCACTTTATAGCATTAACTAGAAAATTTAAGTTTTCTAGGAATAAAAAAAGCAACTTGTTTCCTGAGTAAGGAGGTGATGCCATTGAATCGTTAGATAAGAAGAGCGGTGGTAGGTAAAGGCGGGGAAAGAAGTAAACGTGAAAGGTACGCGTGGAAGTTAACGACTGGAAGGCTCAACAAGGTTCAATTTAAAAAGCTAATTAGCTCGTCCTTTTACTGCTTCCATCCGCGGTTTTTCCTGCAAAAGAAAGGTGAAAAAAAAATTGCAGCTGCAACTCGCGTTCAGCTAATGTTTAATGTCTATTGGATGAGATCGAGTGCGTGCGTAATCTTCTAAATTATCGTAAACTAATCCTTTTAAAACACACAAATGCACCACAGTCCGATTAAAAAAATTAATCTACTTTCACGACGTTCCAAAAGCTCATTAGAATTCATTAAAATTCACTGATCACCATCGTAATCGTCGCGATCGATGGAAATATCCACAAATTATAAAAGTAAATTACAGCAATTATATTTCACTTACGTGCCTCGCGCTTCAGTGAAAAAAACGCTAACGAGGGAATAGACAGGGAGGTACTCCGTAACCCGCAACTTCGACTGCGCGACGACATGTAGCCCGGAGGACGAGGAGGACGCTGAACTGCCAAGAATTTTCTCGAGATTTAACTTGGCGCTCACTTTTTTAACTCCTCTTTTTTTGAAGGACGGCGCGGAGGATGAAAGAGCTGTAAAGATGTAAATTGAAAGGAAGAGGTAGTTGGCTATGAGAGGCGCGAAATTGCGCGTAGCCCGAGGGGACAAAAAATTAGCCGGCTATTATTTTTGAGTAGAGCAATGTCGCCTCTCGCCGAATTAATGAAAGCTTGTTCCCCTTATAAACTTCCCTTTTCACAATGTGTTTTTAACGTGCATTTAATTCTCAGGTATTTTAAAGGCGTAAAAAGTTTGCTTTTAAATGAATCGTTTCATGGAAAACTTGGCGCAAGGAGAATAAATAAATAATTTACTGAATGCGAAATATTTATTTGCTGTTTAAACCAAATTATATTTTAAAAGTCTGATTTTTATAAATGTGAAAGGAAGTGTCTTATTTCTTTACCTTAATCATTTTTGTTAGAGTATTTTAACGAGAAGTGGTAGCCACGAGTAGAGAGATATAAATTATTAATATTTTTTTATTATTTAAAAATTAAAATACTTTAAAAAAAGTTGCGCAGTACCTACCGCAATAAGAATGTCTATTTATATTTTCAAGTGATTCAGGACAAAAAATAAAAATGCCTAATTCGATTTACGCGTTCCGGTATCCTTGATCCTCATCGGTGAAGAATCATACCTAACAGTGTAACGAACCTCGCTGTAGTGTACGGCCCCTTCGACCGGCCGCGTCGCAAATGTGCATGCCGAAGCGCTTACGTCGATTCGCGTTATTCTCATTAGGCGAGATAAATACGCGCGAGTGAGCTTGCGCGAGCGCGGTTGCGCGAAATTTTATTGTAACGCGCTGACTCCGTTCGAACGCGGAGGCGCAAAGCGGAAAGAAAGTTCTGCGGGCTGCGCGCGCTCGTATCCATCCGGCGTGTTGATTCAGCCGAGAAATGGATAGCGCCCGCTAATTCCAAATGGCTACTTCGTTTAATGGCTCGCGTTTTTCCCCTCTTATTCTTTTTTCTATATTTCTTTTTCCGCCCGTTCAAATTTGCCCTTTTTCCGGAATTTTGCGATCGTGGAAACGGGGGTCCATGCGATGCTGATGTTCTCGTTTAATTAAAGAATAAAAAAGTGCTTCGATCGAGAGCTTTCGGGTTTTTCTGCCTGATATATTTGCGCGTGCGTTTATGTTAAATTTTCTTTTTAATTGCGAATTTAATTTGGATTAATAAAAAGAAAAAAAAAAGAGGTCGTTAATACTTCGTTTAATTAAAAGGCGAAGCTTTTTATTAACAAGGTTGAATGTGTTGCTGGCGGTAGGTTGTATTTGGAAATTTAGAAGAGGTAATATTTTTCCACTTGCTTTTTATTCTTTGTCTTTCTGCCCCAGCCGGACTTTTTGCCATTTTTTTTCCTCACCCGTACATTACATTACCAAGCCGTTTTTCACAAAGTTTCCAGTTCGCTTGCATGGAAACTTTCCTCATCCGCTTGGATAACATGTTTTTTTCCAGCCTCTAATTAATTTTGCAGGACAATTGGTCGACTATTATAACGAGCTTACGTGGAGCCCCTGTGGAAAATTCATAAAAATGAATTACTGCTTGAAGGATTATATTATCAAAGTAACGATGATGGAATCTTCAATTATTTTTTGTTCTACAGCAAAGCACAACAGACATTTTATTCGAATACTTCGAAAAGTAAAAGGTACAAAATATCGGAATAAGTTTCGAATTTATGTACCAACAATTTTATGAGCCGTATAAAACTAACTTTTCCAGCTCTCAGCCGGCAGCCTTTTAAAGATTAAAAAAAAATGCGCAAAATAATGCATACGTAACCGACGCGCGTAACCGTCCCAGAAAACGTCGAAACCGACAGCGAGCACCAACGTGTTTTTCGCATAATTGCTAAAGTGGATCATCGCACGCTCGCCCAAAGAAGATGCAAAAAGCGGGAGCCGGCGGCTCTAAAGGACGAAAAAACAGCGTCATTATTAACTTAAAAATCCACGAGGCGCAAAATTCGCTCTTCAGCACTTGACGGGACACGCGTGAGCCACGCCAACGCCGGGGGTTATAACTCGGTGAAATACGGCGGCGGCCGCTGGCAATTTTTTTTTTTGTTTTTTGCGAAACTCATCTCGCGTTTATTTATTATTATTCCTTTTTTTTGCTCGCCCGCGCGCTGAAATACCGAGAGAGCCTCGCGCGTCTCGCCGAATAATACAAGTTTCAGGTTCATCGCGTGCGCGCCGGGAGCCCGCTGAATAAAATATTTCGACGCGCGGCGGAAAAAAAGCGCGAGCACACGCGCGGCAACTTTTGCGAAAGTCCCTTCCGATCCTCTTCTTCGGTCCTCTTATTTTCTACCGCGTCTCCCGCTCGAGTCTCTCTCTCCGGCTTTACTCGCTCGCGCGCTCTCCCCTTGCGCGCGGCAACTTTTTGCTCGCCGGGGTCCCTTTGACTTTTCGTCGACGCAACTTATCAAAGAGCAAAAGGAGAGATGGAGAGCCACGGGTAAAAAAAGGGGAGTATAAACACGCGCATACGCGAGAATAAATGTTTTGAAGATTCCCCGTGCCTTCTGCGAGGCTCTTGTTCTTTTTCTCCTTGTGCGAGCATTCCAGGCTCGACTTTTTTTCGCCTTGTTTCGCGATCTAGGAAGGAACTCAAAGAGGTGCGTCGAGCACGCGTGCGAAAATTGAAAATTTTTTGCTGCTCTCGATGTATAAAGGAGGGTTTAAACTGCGGTACAGCTGTACCGTCAGTACTCTAAAATCACTGGGCATTTAATTTATTATTCTTTCATTTATTTAACTAGAAAGAAATTACTTATGTATGGTGCATGTGCAATGCCTGAAGAGATACATAAAATTAAGTAAATATAGTGTCTTATAATAAATTTTTAGGGGACAATTTTTAAAATTTTAATTTGCTAAAGGTTTTTTAGTAAATCTGCTTTTCCAACAGTACAAAATTAAAATATATTAAAATAGAACGTTCAAAACCAATCCGCAAACAAGAAAAGTTGAAAAATACCGCTGAAATCCGGAAAAGTCGAAAACTCGAGGCTGCGGCGCTCCTCGGAGGGTCGGCCCCGAAATTTCGATATCCCATTTAAAGAGTGTCAATCACAGGGCCTCGTTATAAGGCCGGGCAATGAAAACGTCAAAGCGCCCGGCAGGCTTCTCTCGCGTTTTCGCCGAGTTTGCGTTGCGCCAACTTCCCACCCACACACGTACGCGAGCGAGGCGCACGCGGAGATCCGACGACGATCGCCGCGCCCGGCCTTTTAACCCAACTCAATTCCCATGATGGACGGGCACGCGGCCCGGGCGCTGAAGACTTAATAACTGCATCCGGTCCCCCCTCCCCCCGGAGCCGGTAATGGCTACGGCTCGCACCGTCCTCGAAAGGCACCGCGACGAGCCGGATTCCGAGGCGGTGTGTACGCGCCCGGCCGGAATAAAGGAGCCGATGCGCGACGTCTAATTGGGACTCCTCGTATCCCCTTTCCCGCACCGCAACCCCTTCGTCGTGTATGGGTATCGATTGGCCCGAGGGTCGCGCGGTGTATCGGCTCGCTCGCGTGCGGGCTTTTTTTATTCGGCCGGCGATAAAAATCGCGACTAATGACTTTCGGCGGCGGAGGAGTCGAACGAAAAACTACTCGGGGATAGATTCGTCGGCCGATACATAATTGAGGGGTACGTAACGCACGCTGCTTTACACGGGGAATTTTTTATTTATTTTTAGCGGCTGCATTTTTTTGGTTTCTGGAACGCGATTGTAAATTGATCAAATACTCATTTCGAATTTCAGGAACAGTACAGAAATGTTAATTAAATTCTAGAAAATGATTTCGGAATACAAAATCTGCTTATTAATGGTTGTTTGTATAATAAATATACAAGCAGTTTATTGTCAATGTAGAGTTCCAGTGAATACAACTGCGTTATATTTGTTAAATAAAATCATAATTAACATGAATTTAATTGAAATCTTTATTAAATTATTTACTTTATAATGATGTTAATTATTACATCTTTCGACGAGGATATTAATGATAATAAAACGTAATCAAAAACAAAAGGAACAGATACCCTGCAGATCTCCACTGAAATTCGGCTTAAATTCAAGGTACAGCCGCGGGATACGAAACAAGAAAAGAATAATAAAAAAAATAACGAGGAATGAAGCGAAATTCGCGGTAGCCATCAAGCCGAGGAAAATAAATTCCGGGGCGGACTCGGGGATCTGTTAGCCTTCCTTGGGCCGCGGCGTAAGTTTCTAACGAGACGCGCGCCGGTGCGTTGACATAATTTCCGCTTCGTTTTGGCGAGTTCCAGCTGCGCTGTCGGCGCCTTCGTTGCCCCACACCCGGGAGGGGGGGCGAGCTCGGGGGCGCAGCTGGATTTACGGGCGGGCTTCCAAGCTTTTCCACGGTACATTTGTAATAAGGCGCGCGGGCGTACTCTGCATTACGTGATAAATGCAAGAAGTCGATAGAGTGCGGCAAATTTATGTAATGGGGCGCCTTTGTGCCGCCACGCCGCCGGCAGAACCGAGGCGCCTCTCCGAGAGGTACATTTATTGCGGGGGAGCCGCGGCGCGTGTACGCAAGTCCCGCGGAATTACCGATGTAATTGGGATTTTTCATCTCGCCGTGATTTACGGCGAGTTTACGCGCCGTCGCGGGGGTTATCGCGTTTATTACGACCAGCGGATATTATCTTTTGTTACTTTTCTTTGCGTCGGGGAAGTTGCACGGTGACTGATTAGCACGTGTATTACTGTACTTACTTAAAGGAAACTAATAATGTTTCTGACGTAAAATCGTAATCATTTCTCTCTGTTTATATACATCCGAAGAAGTGAACTCATTTACATAATCGTAATATAGTCATTAGATTGTTCAGTGATGTTTAAGTAGAAGACGTTTGGCTCAGAATGAGCCACAATTTAGTTACTTCACTTCTTCAAATTTTAGAAGATCGAGCATGACACATGTTTTAAAATTTCTATAAATATATTTTTTTAAGAATTGATTTTTTCAAATAAATTAATTGAAAAATGAAAGATTTTTAAAAAATTACAAATAAGGTGCTAAAGTAATCGTGTGTGTGAACGTCAAATAGTGGGAGCCTGGGTGACAGTGGTAAAAGGGCATCGCGAACGAGCAAGTAAGCATTTTATGAGAGGGGAAAGGAAGGAAAGTCTTGGATAAGAAATTCTCAAGTCGCACGGAGCGTTAAATCCAGCGGCTCTCGCTCAACGAGCGAACTGTCGTGCGCACTCTTGTCTTTCCATTCACTTCTTTCAATTTATAATTTAAATCATCCTGCTATTTTAGTTTATTTAACATGTGTACCACAGTACACAATTTCAGTTAGTCCAATCGGAACATTATTCATTATTTACAACAAGTAGTTACTATGATTAGTGTGACGTTGATGATGATTATATATAGTCCATAAAATAAGCCGGTCGATATTGTGCTCGACATTTAGTCAGTATTTATATACTTCACAGTATTATCAGATGTCCAGAATTAGCAAAAATGGTATAAAAAGTTGGTGATCAATTAAATTCATTTTTTAACAGCTCGTATCACTTGATAGTCTTAAAATTAGAAACATACTCGACCAGGAGAACTGTAATTTATAGATCTTTAATAACATGCCTTTATCATTTATTAAAAAATGTTTACATCATGTTTATTTATTACATCATTAAAAGCTACTACCTATGTAAGGGACAGTTTAAAAAAATAAGCAGCAACTCCATCTCGGTAAATATTTACGCTGAATGCAAACTGCCGGGTAAGGTAGTCGCCTTTAAAAAGTGATCCTCACGCCTCTCAAAAGCCCTCTTAGCGCGACGAGCGAAAAAGAAACCCAGTGGCCTCCCTCAACCTCCATAACCCGGCGAACGTGTTTAGGTGCGATCCCGCATTTATAGAGAGCGACCGAGCAAGCGTGCAAGAGAGAGCCAGGGAGAGCCAGAGAGAGTCAGAGAGAAAGCGGGAAAGAGAGAGAGAGAGAGAGAGAGAGAGAGAGAGAGAGAGAGAGAGAGAGAGAGAGAGAGAGTGGGAGAAAGGACCGCGCAGGCCGCGAGAGGCATTAACGTTTATGAGCCGTACGTGTGCGCAAGTCGAGGGGGTTAGACGGCAGCCGCCCGGCGAGGATCCGTCCTCCGGGCCGCGAGCTGTCGGGGTGCGTGTATCGCGCCGGGCCGCGCCGTAAAAGCTCTCAACGTGAGCGCCCCTCTTACTCTCCTGGACGAAGCGGCACAGGAGACCGGCCGATAGCGGCTGACAATTTACGAGCCGTTGCTCCATCCCCTCCACGCTATCCGAAGATATGGTCTGATTTTTTCTGTTATCGCTTTATTTATTGTTAGTTGGGCTCTTTTGTTTATGCACCTTTTAGGGGATGTTCCTGGACGGTATTGCCCAGTGAGGGTTCTGATTTTTTTCCTCATGGTTTGTGTGCTATTAGGGTGCGACGCCGATAGTGCGAGTTGACTAATGTTTATGTTATGGATTTATTTTTATTTATTTACGTCGTTTCTATTCATTTTTTTAAATATAAATTTGTGCACTTGAATTAAAATTGCGTAAGGTGATCTTTGTAGATGAAGTTTCATAAGTACAACATAATACTATCTACATAATAACATTGAAATATAAAAAAAACTTTAAATTAACAATTTAAATAACCGCACTATTTTGTCTTTCATAATCCAATTTTGCAAAAGCATTGAAGCGTACGCTTTGGCAATCTTAGACACCTTTAACCGATCCCGCCATCCGCGAGCGAGCGCACAATGCGGGCTTTCTACGTTCGGCAGGCTGCGCGGCTTCGGGCGCGTCAGTGCCGGTGCAAAAATAGACGGGTGGTTCGGGCGCATCAGCGAGACGTCGCTCATCGAGCGAGCAAAGAGCCAGACGCTGTTGGGAGGCGGCGGGCGAAAGGAGCCTCCCCCCTGCTCCCCCGCCTCTTTCGCCGGGATTGATATGACACGCGACGAATGGAGCACGGGCCGCGGGCGCCTCGGATCGACGACGCCGACCTTTCAGCCGCGCGCGGAAACCCCCGGCTCCCCGCGGAGTCGCGTGCGTCTCGCTGACAACACCCGCGGCTTTTTCCAGCCGCGCCGGCCGTGCCCGCGGATCTCACGGCGGAACGAGCGAGGCGACGCGAGCTGAACTGACGGGTGCGTTGATTTTATTTGGAAGTGTGGTGATGCATTTTTGTCCTGTAATAAACTGGTTGACTGTACCTACTAATTGCAACTGACGATGATCATTGCTTGCTTGTAGTAAAAGGTGATTTTTTATTTAAGAATAATGATTAAACAAATTTTAAATTATTATAATAATTGCTGATTAAAAAATTATGAATTCGTTCTATATTGATTGCAAAGCCGAGTTATTAAAAAATGGTTTGTGATTACATGGAACGAATAACTCCTCGAGCAGCAGAGCTGAGCAAGAAGGAAGTAACTTTTAAAAAATAAGATTTATTCTCTATAAGTTAGAAAAGTCCATAGTCTTCCAGCCAAGGGTATCGGAAAAGCTTAAAATGCAAACTGAGGCTGCCACTTAAAAGGGAACTGTCGGGCCAGTCAACAGTTAGAGCGTAAAAACTCTTACCCTGAATTTCATCCCCGCGGGAGAAGGAAAAAAAAAGGGCGCGGAAGAAAAAGTATTAAAGAACGAAAAACTGGAGCGAATCGCTCGAGCAGCTTTGAATCGCTCCTTCACGCTCAAAGTATTCCTAGAAAACTAGCGCCGACGCAACCTGCAAAGGGCGGGCAGATGAGCGCGGAGATGGATCGGGTGGGTGGACTCGAAAAAAAATAAAAAGCGAGCGACCCACCCACCCCGGAGAAGATTGCAGCTTCGAAAAGCGAAGTCGAATAAAAAAAAAGAGAGATGGAGAGACGGATAATCCGGCGAACGGTCAGAACGGCGCAAAACAGCTTCTCGTCTTTGCCCGATGGACTCCTTTATTTTGCGCCGCGCGCGCGAGCGACGAAATAAAGGGAAACGCGGGCGAATGAAGACGTTATACCCCGGCGGTGGGATGGAATCGGCGATATACAGCCGAGCCGAGCCAAATGGAGATGTCTTGTTCGCCGCTGGCTTCCGGACGGGGCGCGAGGCGGGAAAGAGAGGGACCGAGGAAGCGTGTATAAGTCCGCGAAAGCGTGCCAAGGCGATTGCGAGCAAGCGCGAAAGCCGTCGTTGCGCCGTAAGCCCCTAAGACAGACTGTCTCTAGGATGCACGAGCTGAAGTGGCCGTGGGAAATTGTTTATTCTCAACCTTGCGGCGCGGTGAGTTTTAAAATATCAAACGGAAGTTCAGTGGAGAGTACTTTGACGCTCGCTACTATAGTCAATATTTCTTCAGATTTTTAGAATTTAATTTAATTCTAGACTGCAAAGTAAATAAGATATGAGCATTTGAAAAATTTATATCATTTAGGTATAATTTTATAATATTGCTAGAGATTATGGACGTTTGATTACTTTAATTTTGAATTTAAGTAGATACGGCCGCGGTATGGTAAGACCAAATACTTTAATTGTGAATTTAAGTAGATACGGTCGCGGTATGGTAAGGCCAAATGCTTTAATTTTTAATTTAAGTAGATACGTTCGCGGTATGGTAAGACCAAATGCTTTAATTTTGAATTTAAGTAGATACGGTCGCGCTATGGTAAGGCCAAATACTTCAATTTTGAATTTAAGTAGATACGGTCGCGGTATGGTAAGGCCAAATGCTTTAGTTTTGAATTTAAGTAGATACGTTCGCCGTATGGTAAGACCAAATGCTTTAATTTTGAATTTAAGTAGATACGACCGTGCTATGGTAAGACCACATACTTTAATTTTGAATTTAAGTAGATACGGTCGCGGTATGGTCAGACCAAATGCTAAATGAAAATCTCCGCTTAAAAATTGATATTAGTATATTGTGAAGCACTTAAATAAATGATTTGATTTGTTAATCACTAAATATTTAGTTCAAAATTAAAAATGTTTTTATATCAATATAGAGAATATTGGGCAATTTTGTTAAATAAATATAAAAAAAAGTTAAGTGCGCAGCGAACCTCAATGGATTTTGCTAGTTTATTTTTTCTTATTACTTATTACTTTTTTCTTATTACTTTTAATTGATTTATCCTTTATTTTTTACTATTTCACGTTTCGAACTTCATGAACAATTATCCAATAATCACTTAATTTTCGAAGTGAAACTTCTTCCTTGTGCAGGATGCAGCATAATGGCCACTTATAATTGAACTTCAAAAACTTCTTGCAGCGAAATACAATGCGCCGAAATCTTCGCCGTAATCAATAGGTTGACAAACTTTCCACCTCGGGCGTCCCGTATTCCGGCGCCGGCTCGGAATATCCCGTCGAAAATGCCGGCGCTCGAAAATTTTACGGGGCTCGTCGCCGGGTAAGCCCGCTGTCCCTCGCTCAAAATTTTCCTCTCCGCCGCCCGGGAGAAGAAAGCAGAGCCCGACGCGCATAATATAAATTTCGCGCGAGCTCGCGCCTATATAGAGGCGCGCCTTGGGCTGGATCGAGTTATACGCGCGAGAGCCCGGGCTCGCGGCTGATTCTCCGTCTTATCCCTCGCCGCCCTGCCTCTCGCTTCGACGTGCGGGCGAGGGAAAGAGGCGGAGGAGGCCGAATTCCACTTTATTTTTTGAGGGATCAGACGCGCCCTAAATGCTCGCGCTTACGTAAACGACGCCCGTGATGCAGCCCGTGATATTATCCGGCTTGAGCGGGCCGAGCCACCGCTGGCGCGCTCCTTTTGTTTACGGCCGGGGCGGACCCGCAGCGGCGGGTGCTATCCTTCTTTCTTTTTTGCGCCCGCCCCTAAATATTTAACCTGCGACTTACTTTCAAACTTTCAATTTTCAGATTGCTCTTGTGAAATGTTTCGACGTTGAAGGATGCGGACAGATTATCATTTTACTAAGTAAATTTTGGAAATGTCTTTTAAAAAGTTTATCGTGAATACATGATTTGTTATTTTTTGTGCGTCAAAACCTTTTGGTCGTATGTCTTCTTCAGTGGACAGAAAATTAAAGTTTATAATTCATTTTTTTGTAGAAATGAGTAAATAAATTCTAAAAATTTCAAAGTGAGCACTGAAATGTAAAAATTCTTAATTAATTTTTCCTTGATTATCTGAAGCAGAATAATAATATTAAATTTATAATCATGACCATGATCAAAATACTTAATAAGTAATTACTTTCATAAACCGACTAGATATTTCTAATAGATTTAGATTATTAAAAACTTAAGAAAACTCGTCCCTAAACGGTATAAGCGAATTCCACGCAGAACGCGAAAAAATGTTCCCGTAAAAATTACGTAACTCGAATGTCATAAAAAGATGCATGAAAACTTCGTACAATGAAGGTAAAAAAAACAAAAATTCTACAGTACTCTTGTCGACCCTCCCACGTAAAAAGATAAAAAGGAGGTGCAACGAAAAAAAAAACGAGGGACAAGAAAAAAGTGCGCGCGCTCGCTAAGAGAATGACAGAGACATTCGCATGAAACCAGCGAACAAGAGCGAGAGAAGAGAGAGAGAGAGTTGGCTGTTGGCCGGGTGCAGCGCGTCGGTTTGTTTGCCGACGAAGGAAGTCGAGCTCGTCGCGCGTCGCTGGCTTAATGAGGCAAGAGAGCCCGAGCCTCTTGCTCTCTCTCCCGCATACACGGCGTTCGAGGGGGCGGGCGGCGCGCGCGCAGCTTCGAGGAGGAAAGAAAGCTCGAGGGGGGCGCGCTCGCGAGATACGGAGATGAACGGTACGGCACGTTCTCGCCGTCTCGCGAGCGCAGCGGGAGGAAGTGCGCACGGATAAACTTGGGGGGAGGACGGCGACGATGACACCGGCGACGCGCGCCGGGGATGCGACTGTTTTGAGAGGAGCCGTGTTCGCGTGCTTCATTTTTTTTTTGTTTCGGGGAAGCCCCGGGTCAAAAAATGCAGCGGGGTCGTCGGAGAGGGATCGCGCGCGTTTCACCGTATCGCCATTTTCGCCTTTCATTTCGACTGCTTTCGCAGTTTCTTCTTCTCGGCGTTTTGCTTAGGGTAAAATATATAAGTTTTCCCTGTTATATAATTTTATCTCTCTTGTGGAATAATTCATACGCTTAAATTCTGTAGTGGTGAATCTGAACATTCTCAAGATGTTCCTTAAAGAAAAAATAATTTAGAAGAAAAAATTGAAACTTTAATTTATTTCTTATTCAAAAAAATAATCTAAACAATTTACAAGAGTTTTTATGAATTTATTAATAAAATAAATTATAAATTGAAAGTATTTAAATAATCAAAAATAAAATAAAATAAAATAACATATAGTCAATAATTGCCTTGCAAAAAGTATCGTGTGCATCAGGAGCGAAAGGTTCTTTTTACCTCATGTGCTTGCAGTACTCGTCTCCGTCTCGTATTACGCACTCGCCTTCGCTTTGTGCTGTTCGTCGTCACTCGTACTGTGAACTTACACTCGGTCAAAAAAGGCTCACTTTCTTCCGTTGGTACACAATATGCTGTAATGTCCGGAGTCATTCCTTGCAGACAATTTTCTTTCAACACTGTAGACATACGTTCATGCACGTAGTTTGATTACCGTACACCCTAGAATACCGATCAATTTCCGCAATCCCTATAATAAAATAATTTTATTGTACAGTTTATTCTAAATTTTGTATTTAAGTTTTATAGATAAAATGAAAATTAGTAAGATTTTACCTAAAAACTTAATTTAGGATGAAGCAATTTTTTTTAGAGCAGGCGTAAATTTATAAAAATAAGTGAGGAAAAATGAAGTGTCTTCGTATCTCACCTCGAAACTCCCTACCGTAACACAAAAGATAATTTTCAATTAAAATTTTTTACCGATAAGCGCCGGGGAAAGTCTTCATTATTTTCGTACCGGCCTTAAGAACCACCCCGGCTTACTTCTTTCTGAGCCCCTCCAGAGCACTTCGATCTCCCTCTCGCGAAAGGGTTTACTACGAGGGAGGAGCTCGCTGGCTGGATTGTCATCACCGCCGGCGCCGGCGATGACAATAGGCGTCGACGTTAATAAGCGAGCGACTGTTTCGCTCCAATCTCTCTTGATAAAACGTTTATTTGCAAACATAAACAAAGGCATTGCTCGACACTCCCGGGGGCATTAGGAACGCGACTAAAATGGAAGTCAGTAAATACTTCATAATTATGCCACGAGTTAATTTAAAAATTGCTCATCAAATTTTCATTGGTTTAATAATAAAGTGTGGACGAATTTGTCGCTAAGGCGGAAGTAATAACAGCTCGAAGTTAATTTTCGAAAATCTTTCCGCCTTTAATCGAATATCCGTCAAGCTACTTGGCCGGTGTATAAGAAAATTTGCGCGACGTTTCCCGGCGACACTTTTTCTCGAGGCCCCGGGTAAAATTAAACTCGGCGAGCGAACAAAAACCTGGAAAGCACACACTGTTATTTTTCAATTTAGCCGAGCACTTAGCGCCTCGCGCCTCGATAATCGCGAGCCCCGCCTGAAGATAGCAGCTCGTCGACCTTTCGAAAAAACGAAGAATAGGCTGAAAAAAATAGCGACGTCGGAATTTAAAATGAGCTTCCGCTCCCGCTCGTTCTATGGAGAAAATTATTGCGTCCCCTTTCAATTAAAAGGGGCTGCGCAGAAATAAATGTAGTTGTTTACGCTACGACAATTAAGAAATGTTTATGGTAATACTAAATATAAAAATGTACGCCTCACTTTCTCAAAATTTTAGAAAGTAGGACAATTAAAAATTAAATAAGACAACAAATGTAAATAAAGTCATTATTGTTCAAATACTGGCATTTATGCAAAAAGGAAATTTTTAGTAATTTTTATTTAATAGTCATTAAACAGTGACTAATATTTTACTATCATAGAAACTGGCGCATAGTTTATAAGTTTGATTGTTACTGTGCAGTGATACACCGATATTATCCGTTTGATGACAATACAACTAATTTATCGTGATACTCCGGCATGAATGGCAAATCGATGAATTAGTTTTATGACATTTATGATTTACTACTTCCCTTACAGTGAATAGTATACATAAAATAAATTAATTTAAATGTGAATCTTAAAACATGTTTTACTAAATTAAAAAATGTAAAAAAAATTCTTACATTAACTTTTTTTCAAAAATAAGAATTTTGCAGCAGAGTTTACAGTGTAACACAAAAAAAATATTTAAAATTACACAAAAAGAAAAAAGCAGTACCTCCTCTAATAAAAAAAGGCATTCAATAATTCCAATACAGAAAGACAAAAGAAAAATAAACGAACGAATGAAAAACATCGGTGCGCGAGCACTCGGCAGCGTCGTCGTTTCATCGTCACCGGAGCGCAAGCTCTCAGCGCTCGTCTGACGCAGAAACATCTCCCCCCCTCGCCTCCCTTTGCACGCGTGCATCTAGGTCTGCGCGCGACATTTCGCACCCCTCCCCACCGTCACCCACTTGACCTTTCATTTCTTTCCTCTCGCGCCTCCGCGCCTTCAATCAAACCACCGGCTCTCGACGTCTGCGCGTCGTTTACTCCAGCCGCCTCGCCTATTGTTCTTCGCCTCCTTTGTCGAGAGCCTTCCGATGCAAAAATCTACCTTCGCTGAGTGATAAGACAGAAGGGAAGAACGCGCGAGTTGAAATGCGAGCTCGCAAGCCCCTGCGAGTATTACTGGATTGCGCTCATTGTTTAGACTGTCATAAGAGATAATTGATTTGAACACTGGAAGAATTGTAGGGGGTGAAGAATCGGGTCGAGGATGTGATGCGAAAATAAAGGAAGCTAACGAACTGTGAAATTAATCTTTACGAGATTTTTATGATAATCAAATTTGATATGGTTTTAGAACAATTAAAAATGGTATTATATTTTTTTATAGCCTTTTATAAACATTTTAATGGATGTGAAATTCATAGTTCATTATTTCATAGTTAATTTCTAATCTAAAAAAATTGATCTGCGATTTCTTTCTGAATATTATGAAAAATGTTCTAAGTCAATCTATTTAATAATTCAACGAGAAAATTAGTTTTCCTCAAAAAAATATTTATCTTTTATTAATAATGAGATTACTAAGGTGATGGTTAATCAAGTAAGCAATAAATACGAAATGCGATTCACCTCGAGCCGAGCAAATCTTCGGCCTAACTGCCGAATTACTCAGAGATTCTACAAGGCTTAATTAAACTTGCAAGACAATGCTTATCGGGTGTGGGGCGGGGGTAGGGGGGAAGGTGCGGCAATCCGCCGCGATTCGTACTCCATTTCCCACTGGCCCCCGTCCAAGGTCAACCCGAAAACAAAACGCCCCCATCCAAGGAGTTTCACCTCCCGTCCTCCCGGAGTAATTATCATTGCCCTTTTGGCAGTGGCCGCTATTGTGAGGGCGCCGCCACTGCTCAGGAGTTCGAGCTCGCCTCCAAACTTCCCCCCTTTACATTCCCGCTAAAGCGTCTTTCCTGCCAATGTACACGAAAACTCGCTCTTCTCTTCCCGTCTCTTTATCTCCTCTGCTTCCTTCTTTTGACCCGCCGCACTTTCTTTGCGAGCCGCGCCCCTCGTATTCTCCGCGCTTCACTCGCCTCGGCGATTATTGTTTTTTCTTGTTATCTCCAAATGTTTTACTTTGTCAATTACGTGACCAGATTAGCAATGGGTATTAGTTTTCTAATATTAGGATATTATTTTTCCAATATTACTAATTCGTACAAATAAATAACATGGACTGTGAGAAAAGGCGGTTGTTAAGCGTTAATATTTGTAATCTGATTGAACAAAAGAATTTTGTTTTCCTGTACAATGTATTTTTATTAATTACATAATGCATAGTTTTCGTTACAACTCCTATAGTAGATACAAGAATTATACCGAATTATTTTACGTTGTGTGATTAATCCATATAATATATAACACTACCGTTTTTTTTGTTCTAGGTAAGAGCAGTTTGGTATTATTCTTTTAAAGGAACTCGTGAGTAAAAAAAATCAGAATTTCGATTAACTCCTGTACTTTTTTTCAATACAACTTTATACGTATATCCTTTATCTTTATTACTCCATCCAAGTCCGACATTAAAAAGTGAACGAGAAACGACGAACTTCATTGCCTTTGACGATCGTGCCAAGAATCGAGTATGTCTGATCTTGCACTTTATGCGTTGCCAATATTCCTTTGATTTCTTTTCTCAAACGCCACACTCTCACCGCCAGCCGCATTCTCATTTCTCTTTTATTTTACTTACACAACCCGTCACCCACGGACGACACGTTTGTTAAAAACAATCGTCCGAAAGCGACAATAAACTAACGCACGAAAAAAAAGTCCGTAACGAAAAAAATTATCTCGTTCCAGCTTCGCGAAAAAGGAACAAACAGACCATTAATTTTTATTTTCCACGGATAATCCACTCGGAGCTTCCGCGCCGGCGTGTCTCATAAATTTCGCAAGATTACCCGCGTCACGCACGCGCGCTCACGTAGCCGATAACTAACTATTGCAGGACTCGGCGCGGAGGCGCAGCGAGCGTATACGGTGGAGAGCGAGCGGTGAAAAACAAAAAAAAAGAGAGAGAGAGAAGCGGGCGTATAACGTTCGCGCATCGAGAATCGGAGACGCGCGGGAGGCGACGAGACGCGCGGCGGACTCTCGGCTGCGCCCCGTAATGAGAATCTTGTTATAGCCGGCGGGAAATTGAGTTTGGCGCGTGTATGGCCACTCACGGCGACGGGGCAATAAACAGGCCGGCGAGCAAAGTTCGCCTCTCTTCGAGCCGCCCCACCCCCACGGCGGGGGTAATACCGCGCCCGCGCAACCAATCGGGGCGCGAAATCTGATCGATTCAATTTCTGTTCCGATTCGTCGGCTTCATTACGAACTTGCAATCTCGGCCGGGCGAGCGACGGGAGAATCGGGAGTGTGTCGCGCCCGGAAGCGAGGCGGCCTAAACTCTGATGCAGTTACTTCGCGAGCGCGCCCGGCCGGGATATCGCTCTCCCTCTCGCTCTGTGCGCGCGCGAGGCAGTTGTGTGCCGGAGGGGGCCCTGGTGCGGATGGCAGGGAGCGGGAGCGCCTGAAAGGGGCTCATTGGGGATTGATTCGAGCCGCGCGGTGAGAAATTCAGAAGACGAATGGGACGCTTTTTCGCGCGGCTGTCGCGGGAGCCGCCTGTTCACTGAATTCGACGGACTTTATTTTATAAATTCCTGCTGTAATTGGATTGCAATGAAACAATATGTACACCTAATTGAGTGATGTTTGATTTGATTAGTTTAATTTTAATCATATAAATCTACGTAATCTAGTAGGGTAGATTCCTGATTTTTGTTATACAGTCAGTTGTAATCAGTTTAATAGCGGAGCATCGGTAGCTTTCTCCACGTGACTAATCATTCAGTTCTGATGGTTTATGTATAAAACTGAGACAGCAGACCAGTTAACGAAATCCTACCTAGCGACAGATGTACCAATTTATTAATCTAATATTTTAGACTCAAGGAATTTAATTTTTTTAATTTAAGAATCGAACTAATTTGCATTTTATGTGTTTTGAAGTTTCTCTTTTACTACAAGTAAATGCAGGAATAGAGAAAGGCGTAAAATATGAAAAATTTTATATTTTATCAAAAAAAGATTCGCAACCGGTATAACTAATCTGAAAGGTTTAATCAGAGTGAGGCGATTAATACCAATGAGAAACAGATGAGAAGTACAAGTAAGGGGAATCTCATTGGTTCAATCCGGCTAAATGAGTGAGCGTCAACCGAGAGAATTTGAGAAGGCGGACAAGAATAAAAGAAAGTGGTTCAAGGGAAAGAGATACGTGGGGATTAGCTGGGATTTAGTCCTGGTTTTTCCTTCGGGCCGCTGGCTTTCTCTATGTCTATGGAGGGGTTATTTGGGTACGTGAGTTTAACTTGAATGAGCGGAGGAAGTCGTTAGGACCTTTCTTTCGCGTTTGGCGGAATTTTGAGAAAGAGCAAACGGACTTTACGAGACGCGAGCTAAACGAAGAGGTAACGAATCTTCCTTTTACGGTCAAACAAAATTGTAATAAAAAATAACTCAATTCTTCCAACGATCGATTATTCAAAACCATAAAGATTTACTCGTCACCTCAAGGCTGAGGTTTCAACAGATAATGCTTGCGCCTTATTTCCTCTGGAGCCGAAGGCTTTCAAAGTTCGCGAATAAAGATGGAAAAAGTAGTTTCGAGGTGCAGCGGCTGAGGCGAAAATGCAGCGGGACCAAGATGAATGGAGAAGTAAGCGGAAAAGGGAAAACCTAATGAAGTACAACATCCATCTTACTCCGTACGCGTGAGTCGCTGGGCGTGTTTACTGCGTCTTGCTTTCAAAGGAGAGTGCGCGGTTACGGCCGACGTTTGATCCTTGCTCGCGGCTGTGTAAACAGATTATTTCAAAGTTCTCCGTGCTGTACGTTCAATGGCATATCTCCAGTTGTTTCGTTCATTTACTTTCGTTGGAAATTGAATATATTAATTTGATGAAATTACAATGTAATGTATGAAAATGTACAATCATGCTTCTATCCATTCATTAGCCATTTCTATTATATTCTAATTCTTCGTTATATAAGTATTTTATAGAGTGTAAAATTTAAAAGCTCTAAAATGCAAATCCTCATATGCAAAGCGATATAAAGGTGTACTGTCTAAATCGTACTTAGTAGGATTAATTACAAAACAAAAGATCAAATAGAAAAAGGACATACAAGCAAATTAAAATGTACTTAAACTTTGGTGAAACATTTATTATACTAAAAGATCAATCAAATAAAGGATTTAATGTATTTAAGATTTATAAAGAATCCTACTATTCTAGAAGTGGCCAACTAAAATTGTGCACTTAAGTTCACTCTGACCAATATTGAACTTTCGCAAGCTTAAAATAGTAGGTCATGCAGTCTCTGGGAGTATTCTATCAAGATAAAATGGATAAATTCCATTTTCCGCGCTGCTAAAGCATATTACGCACAAGTTCCAGCGTCCTGCAGCTTTGCACGTCAAAATGCTTCATCAGCGCTAAAAAGGCAGTGCGTAATGCGACGTCCTTCATCCCGGCTCACATGTGCTAATACCCCGGGCGCGTAAAAGAGGACCCAATAAACCCTCCCTGTATAATTTATCGATCGCGCGCCACGGGCGAAACTCGGGCAGCCCTTTTTGCTCGGCGCGCTAATTTAATATTGCCATAAAAAGCGATAAAAGCCGTATTTGGTTAATTTTCTAAAAGCTCCATTAAACCTCATTCACGGCGGCCACTCAGGCCGGACTGCCGCGTCAATGGTCGCCTCGCATGCGAGATGCGTGTAAATGACAGGCGACTCGCTCGTCTCTCCCTCTTTCGCGTTTGCCCGCCGCGCTGACCCCGCGCGCGGTTATCGATGATCCTATCTCCTCTCTGACTCGCCTCGCCCTCCCCCCTCTTTTTTTTTCCTTCTATCCCTCCCTCCGTGTCGCGCTTCTCTTTTCACGATAAAATCACAAAGAAATCTCGTCGGGGGATCCTTTGACGCGCTCCGCGCGGCCTTTTGGAAAGAGGGGGCATCGCGGCAAAAAAAAAAAGTGCGCCCGTAATTATGCGACGCAACAGGGGCAGAGGAAGCTTTGGCTTTAGCTTTCGAAACGTCATCGAGCAGAGGCTGTCTCTTTCTATGCGTGAAAACGCGTGTATGCCTGGCGTGCGCGATGATCAAGGGACCCGTTCACGGCTGGCGATAAAGTAATGTTATTTCATGGGCCGGTGCTATAACCGAGCTTACTTCTCACCGTGGGAGTTTATTCGGCTGTTAAGTTTGCGCTACATCGCGGGACCTGCTTAATTGCGCCATTCAACGGTATTTTTTATCACTTATACGAGGGTTTCATGATCCGCACGTAATTGCCCCAAGATTCGGCTGGCTTTTTTATATCCGCACTTTCGGAAGCGTGGAGGTATAACACAAAACGAAAAAATGTTCGATGTAACGCGGTGATAACAAAGCTGCTAAAATTTGTGCTTGCTGATTAGCGAATCAAAACAAGCACGTGTTAAGACTGCAGCGAGGTAACGCTGAATTGAAGAGTTAGAAATTATTGTAAACAGAAGTAACTAGGTGATAGTTTATCGCGATGATTATTAATTATTATTCGATCAATCTATAATCTATAATCATTTCTAAATAATGAGTCTGACCGCACACGTACGCAAGTGTCATAAATCACTTCTAAACTTTGAAACTTTCACAAAGCGTCAAGCCTAAGCAAAAATAGTAAAAGGAATAAGTAATGGCTCTTTTAAATCACCGTCAAAGTCCTCATAGTTTATTGATGGCTTCCAGCCAGCGTCAAATTCAATTCGCCATTCCTTTAGGGCCGCGCAAGTTTTACGCCCTTCAAACTCGGGAGCCGGCGCTCAAACGAGTCCAACTCCCCGCACCTCGGTTAACTCGAAAATCTCGTAAGGCGCGATTTTCTGGAGCGCGAGATCAAATCAATAAGCTGCGCGTCGCCTGGCGGGGATCTCGCTCCCCCGGCCTCGCGGCAGTCCATCTTGTAGCGGCGATGCGCGAGCGAGGGAACTTGGCGGAGTTTACGGCGCCGCGGAAGCACCGGGGATCCCCTCTCGCTGGCAGTCGTCTCCTGGTGGGCGCAAAGTGAGCTTAATCCTACGGCTTTCCGGGGTCTTGAGCACCGAAAGACAGAGGCGAGAGACGTCGCGCGCCGGAATTTCCCGAGGTGTATTTCGCGCAGGTGTAGCGCGTAAGCGAGTGCGTACTCGAGCTTCCTCCATTCGGTTTTAATTGTTTTTCGAGTTAATTGCAGCTTGAGCTTGCACTCCTGGCTGAAGATTTATAATTTGAGGAGTAACGAGGGAGCGGAAGGAGTTTGTTTTGATGGCGTTTGAATTCGTGCGTAAAGCATTCTATGTAGGGTTTATTCTCAATTAAGTATAGATGTTACAGATTCGCGGAAAAACTTATTTGAAATGCATATTATTTGATATTTTTTGGTTGGTTAAATTAAAGATTAATATTATTTCCTTAAGATTCCTTTAAAAATTTGGTGATCATGAAAAAAAAGCTTCTAGGCGATGTTATACATAAAAAAAAGTTCACAATAAATAAGTCGATAAATTATTACTTTAAACTCGATAAATTAAGACTTCCTGAGCATGAAATCCTCTAATCCACTTACTCGCGTTCGTAGTTTAATTAAAAATTCATTACACGCTCGTTTATAAATCAAAATATAATTAAAGCTCGGGCACCCTAACATTCCCAGCGCAATTAACGCGAGCAAACATACTGCTTATAATTACGAGTCTCCCGCCGTACCGAGGGTCCCCGCGCGCTCGCCATATCGGACTCTCCGCGCCGACTGCAGTCGTGAATTTGGCCGAGCAGGTGAGCGCGCGGGGGAGGCCACTTCCGCGCTACGTGCGGGCCGTTTGCCCCCGGAATCGTCGTCGATACCCAATCCCGTGCGTGCTCCCCGGCCGCCGCCGAGGGGTCCTTCAAGGCTATCGGGAGCCGGGGCGCCGGGCGAGGCCAGATAATGGAGTCAGATCAATTCAACAGATTCTCATCTTCTTATCTCGCGTTCCGAGGGGAGGGAGAGGAGGGGCGCGGTGCTCGTGGCAAAATACACCGGCTCCTCGATAATGCCCGATGGAATCGCGCACGCGCTTTCATTTCTCCGCGGGGGCGGAAAACGCCGACCGTTACCTTTTGCTCGCTCTTTTCCGCACTATCCCGTGCGAGAGGTCTTACTATCTGGGGTCGTTAATTTTTTTTAAGGCTTTTTCGCGAGGGATTTCTCATTTTACGTGGATCGCATCGCAGTCGAGTGCGAATGGCTTAATTACGCTTATAGCGAGTGCTTTTTTTATGTTTTATTTGCTTTTTGAAGTTCTGTTTAGTCGCTAATTAGTAAAATTAGCTAACTTAAAGGAACGTTGACAAGAATTCGTGAATAATTTCGTACATAATATATTTCAAATAAAAAAAATAAAAATGACTCTAATTTCTACTCGCGATATTATAAATTAAATTAGATTCTTTATAGAAGTAAATAGCAGATGAAAGTTTCGCCTATGTCATTCATAATTGTATTTATAAATACATAAGACACAAAACACATCTTAAGAAAAAATTTAAGATTTCGTCTGCTACTTACCGATTGTATCGAATTTAACTTATCATATATTTTAGTTAGTCGCAAAATCTTAGTATTTACAAAATGATCGAGAAGTCTTCATGTCTTCCAAAGCTTGATATTTTTCTTTGAAAAATAAAAAAATGGTATCATCCAGCGACTCTGATGCTTAAGTCGCGAAGCTGCAGCCGCCTTGGAAGTTTCGAGAGCTTGGAGTAGCAGACTTCCCCCGTAGGTACACAGGCTTATACGCGTTGACTTGGCCACCCGTTGCGATGTCTTCCCGAAACGACAGCCGTTTGTGGCACGAGTCGACGACGTTCCCAGTTCGACGACTCCGCGCTCAAAGAAAACACCACCGGCGCACTGCCGTTGGCTTTATTTTTCCGAATGAAAATGCGAAGTCTCTTTCGCAGGTCTTCCTCTTTTTCGAGAAACGATCGGAGTTTGCGGTTAGTCCAAAAAGGTTTACGTCGATATTTCGAATTTATTAATGAAACGTATCCTGAATTGATTATGCCTTGCTGGGTTTTCAATCAAGAAATTGCCATGTTGAATGATAAAATTATATTAAAAATTGATGCATGCATGTCTTAGTGCGCGTGTTAATGCATTAGCTAAAGCAAATCAGAGTTTAATATTGCAGTAGAAACATGATCTACCTACTCTGTTCTCGTTCCAATTACATTAATTTTAAAGCTCAAAGTGAATTATAAACATTGACTTATTCCAAATATCATTCATAAAAGAAAAAGTACAACGAGCCATCCTCTTTAAAGCGTCGAAGCGAGCCTCTCCAAAAGAATCGCGAAAACTTTTTGTCGAATAAATTTTCTCGCTTAAGTAAACCATTCGCGTTTGTACCGAAACTTTCCGTCGACAAATTAAACAAAACTTTAAAAAAAAGGCTCGCAGCCAAATAGTACGAACTAAAAGAATTTCGCGGCTGTAGCGAGCGAGTCCGTTTGCGCGCTGATTATTGAGATATTCACCTTAATTATTTCCGTGAATGCCGCGGCACTCGAAATCACGGCTGCACGCCGTCGTAAAGTCGCACTTTGACGCCGCGAGACCTTTGACTTTGTCAGCGCGAGCGGCGGGCTCGGGGGGGGGGGGGGGGGGGGGGGCGAGAGGCAAGAGCGAGTAAACGGCGTCACGCAGCGCGAAAATTCCGCCATGCGCGAGCTTCCGGCGCCGGGATAAGTGCGCCGCGACTCTCTTTCTCCATCGTGGCGCTGGCTCTTTTGAGGTGCGCCCCGCGCTAGTTAGTCGGGTAAGTTACTGTCGGTATTTTACGGCGCGCTTTATCCAAATTTAATGACGTTAATTCGTCGTAAAACTCGGCGAGCGTACCCTCGTGGCCTACGTTTTCCAAAATGCAAACAAAGTTCACAATTGCATTTTCGTTCTTTCGCCGACTTGCTTGTTTAGACGACGCTTTATCGCCGTAAAAAGAGCGAATTCTTCAGTAGAAATTCTACGTTGAAATTGAATAAAATTTCGTAGATAACATTTTTTAATTAAAATTAATTGTAACTCATGTTACGAACAAATTAGACAAACAATTTAGATAAATAATTACGAATTTAACGCTTATACTTATTTCTATTTAAATTAATGTTTCTCACATTTTGATATAAAAAATTTACAAAACTGCATATTAGATATGAAAGTAGGTAGCAGAAAAACAGAATACTTGAAATAAACATTGCCTTCTGCTGTTGCACATCTTTTCACGTTTTTTAAGCACCGGGACTCTTAAAATGAAAGCCAGTTAAAATTAAGAAAGCCCGCCAAAATTCCCAACTCAAGAAGACCCGCAAACGGTGACTCGAAACTTCTCGGCGTACCTTAATTAAGTAATTTCAATTAACATCCGTGAAAGCAAAGGCCGCGAGGTTCACGTCTACAGTATGCGGCTGCTCGGACATGAAGTTGTATAGCTGAGATCTAGGAGTACGTAAACCAACTGTCCATAGTTTACCTTTTACGACAGCACATTAGTGTGCGGAAATATTTCTTAAAAATCAACACGAAGAATCTGTACTTCTTTTTAGACCTTTAATTTCATTAAAATATTTTACCTGTGATGATATTTTGATTTTAAAAGATGGATTAAGAAAAGTTTCTATGCTCAATTAATTAATACGAAATTAAAATGTTTCTATTTAAAAGTGAAAAATTCTGTGGTTCCTAGTTTGTTAAAGCTATAAACTCGAATGGTTACACCTAGAACCTAAACGATCGAAGATTCAGTAATCCGGTCTGACTTATCATCGACATTACCCCTCGTGAAAGAGAACACAGTGCACTGCAGCCTCGAATTTAATTTCTCCGCCGTCGAACCGCCCCAGGAATAACCGCCAATCTTCGTTTATCTAATACCCGCTGCAAATGAATAACCGTAAATAAACCGAGCCGTTAAGCCCGGCCGGGCCGCCCGGCGGATAAAAAAAAAAGGTCCGGGCACGGCCAGCCGACGCAAAGCGGTATTTCATTGAAATTGAAAAAGCCTCGAAGCGAGCGGGCGCGCGCGCGCGTACGCGCTGAAGGTGAAAAGCATTCGGGGGTGGCTGCGGGGGCGGGCGAGGGGAGGGGGGGGGGAGGGGGTCACGCGCCGCGCCGTACTGCACGCCATTTCGGATTGCGGCAGGTGGAATTCGGGCATTACGCCGTGGCGAGTGGGTGGACAATGCCGGAATGAGGTCGCGCGCGGCTCGGTCACTGCACCGCATATATATCCGCGAGGCAGCCGGGGCGGGCGAGACTCGCGTTATTGTTCTACTACGGGCGCCGCTGCCCGAGGTACACCGGTGATATGTACGATTGTACAGTCAAGATGCATCGGAATTCTGCAGCTCGAATTTCCCGCGTTTCTGCGAAAAGGCCGCCGCCGATCCCCCCGAACGACCGATCCAGCTGCTCCCGGGATTAACTTTATAATACCGCGGCGTGGATGGTTTATTATTTTACGATTCGTTTATTCGTCTTGTATTGGAATGGTTTTGTCTATTTTTATAAAAATTAAAATAACAAAATTACTGTTTATCAGCTTATAAGATAACCATAATTCTATTTGATCCTACCAGAATGCTGTTTGTTTTCGGTACAGAGAAAAACAAATACGTTCAGAACATGAAAAATGCAGCTATTGCCCTATACCGGGAAGTTACAGGTTTATTATTTTATTTTGTATACAAAACAAAAAATATCGAATCAATAATCATTAATTTTCAGAAACTTTTTCAGAACAAAATTCATTCCTGATACTGTTTCTTTTAAAAATCTGTGAATTTACTAATTATTTTAATGAATTCTTTATTACTAGGTACGAATATAACTTTGCTACCCAAATTAACGAAACTATTAAATCTATATAATGGTGAAGTTCTTGTTTTCCTTTCATGAATGGAATGGAAGTAAATCCTCTTAACAGAGGCAGGTATTTTCTGACAATTTTTAAAACAAACAATTGTTATAGTGCTGTAGTCAAAAATTTCAACTACTGTTATTACTTTTATGATTAAATTTTACATTTGTACGTGGTAAAATTTACAAACACGCCACAAAGCGAGCAAACGAATGTTCCACTTGATGTAGTTTTCATTCATTTCGCGTTAGTTGATTTCGTTTCAGCTTTTACTTCAATTTAGATGGCACAAAAAGTTTAATTTAACATGAACGGTGATAAAGTATAAATGGAATTACGCCCGCTAGAATCACTAGAATAATCTGCATTTAACTTATTTTCATTTAAACTGCCTATAAAAGCAGACTGCAATATTGTCCCTGATCGATCCAATCTACATTTTTTACTGCAACGCGAGCCCAAAATTTACCGCAAACATTAAAAAAATTCAGCAAATTATTCGAGTTTAACCCAGCGATAAACATTGAAACGGCGATTACCCCGGTGCAATTAGGACGGGAGAAAAACTGTGCAGCCCGCGCGCGGCGAAAATACTGGAAAAACGAGTTTTCCCGGAAAATTTATTTATAACTGCCGCGGGCGGTAAATAAAAATCCGAAGATTAGCCGCATTTCGGCCGAATTATAAATCCGGGAAAGCGCGGATTTCGCGGACGGTAAATACGCTCGGATTGGTAACGATGCCGGGGAAATCGGCCCGCGGCCGTTCATTATAATAATGAAGCCGGCGCCGGGTCGCGGCGATCGGAAACGCGCGGCCTTTTAAATGCCGGGCGCGACTTTAAATTTTCGGCGAATTTCCGCGCGGTAAAAACAATTTCCGGCGGCGTGACCGCGGCGGTCGGCCGCCGGGCCGGGGAGGACAGTAGCCCACGGTAAAGCAGATTTACATAATCGGTTTAATAATTAATATTGCGATAGGTGATAATCGATTATGCAAATGAGAAAGCTGGTAATTATGCAAACAGCGATTAATGAAAATTCAAGGCAATTACGGATAGAAATATCAAAAGCTTATTTTAGTTTGCGGAGATGAAAATTTCTCGATTTTTTTTTCAGGAATAGGGTGACAGGATATCTTCTTTTATTAAATAAAGATAAATTGAATGTTTGCTTCAGTTTGATATAAAGACTAGTTTTTTGAGTATTTGGGGATTTGTTGAAGTGAATCTTTTTAATGATTACATAGTCCAAATTAAACCAAATCCTCTTTTTTTTTAATATACAAGGTAGTGCTGCAAAAATTTTGATTTAAATTACTGTAACATTAAAGAATCTAATTTTGGATGAATTGAAATGATTAGACATTTATTCTGATTGTTATTAATATTATTATTGTTGATGTTTGATGCGTCCCGAATATAAATTAGTTCCATTTTGCATTATACATGCTAATTCAAAAGCCGTATTCAACAATGCATTAATAGTAAACGTATTTTCTGGAGATTTCTAATAAATACATAATTAAAATATTTAATAATTTCCGCAAACAAATGAATCGAGTTAATTGCGAATGAATTTAGGCAAAAGCTAGATCAAACCATCGATTATTCATAAATCAATCATCACAGACCAATTGGCGAACATCGGTCCGCTGCATTTACCATTTCAAGTATGCAAGATACGTACTCGCGATCGCGCGGTTCATGGAAATAACAGCGCGCAGGTCGAGGGCCTCGATAGCCCCGGCGAACCGCTCATTAAAGCCGAAGAATGCGAAAGTGCAAGTTGAAAATCCCATTACGCTATTTCGGGAGTTCTGCTGAATGCACGTCTCGGCCCTTATCGCCGCGAGCTATCCGAGGGGCCGCTATCGCGAATCGGATTGCAGCGGTGATTAGCGTCGGGGAAATCGGGGGTGGCGGGGGGGCGAGGAGAGGGGAGGGGGGTCACGTGTACGAGTTACGGGGAGATGCGTGTTCGACTCTTATCAGTGATAGGAGCTAGATAACAATCGGACGTTTAGTACCGCCAGACAGCAACGCTAATCCCGAACGGAACTCCGGCGATGCACTAGCCCGGTAGCTATCAACGTCTCTCGTGACTTTTTAAGACCCCGCTGGTAGAGAAAAACACGGCGAGTTTATTGTCGCAAAATAAAGAGTTTATTGTTAGCTTATTTAACAAATATTAAGAGTACCGTAACTTTATCCCCAATAAAGTTTAGTGTGCTCGGTTCAGGTGGGGAAATGATTTTTTGCAGAGAAGAGAAATTACAGAAAAAAGAAAAATATTTTTAAAGGTAGAAATACTTTTAATGGAAGAATGTATTCTTTTCAAAAAGAATTTTAAACTGCATACTTTATTTGAATCTTATACTTAGTACTTATGTAATTCTTCCCTTCCCTTCAGCCAAAATGAACCTTCAGACAGCTCTTCTAATGTTTGTAACTAATTGATTCTCAGATAAGCTGATTCGTCTTTCAAACATTAATACCAGAACATCGCAAATGTTAACCACTTGAAACTAAATTAAGCACTCACGCACAATGCACCTGACTCTCGAAAACCAGTTCTCTCGTTTTGGAGAGTGAGAGAGAGAGAAAGAGAGAGAGCGAAAGAGAGAGAGAGAGAGCGAGACTGAGAGGGAGAACGTGATAGAGAGAAATAGAGAGAGAGAGAGAGAGAACCGCTCATTAATGAGCATCGTCGCGCAACGCTAGAAGAAAGGGAGAAACGAGCGCGCGCCTCGTTTGCCGCGTATAATTGAAGAGTTTGTCGCTTCAAAAGAAAAGCCGCGCCGGGGAAACGGAGTCGCGGCGAGGGGGCGGAAAAGTCAGAGGCGACCCGATAGGACACGCAGCGGCGGCGAGACGACCCTATTTTTTTTTCATTCCCGTCCTCCTCGCCCGACCTCGTCGTGACCCTAGCCACTTGCGACGGTCCACCGTCCGACGAGACTCGGGCGCGCAAAGGATTTACTCGACGCGCCGGGCTTTGGAATCAATTTTCCACGGAGCTTTCGCCAGATTTTTCCGGGAGGCAATGCCGAGGGCTTTTCACGAAGGGGCGACGCGCAACCGATACGAGAATTTCTGGAGCATTTTGAAATGTGTCGGATTTGCCGGATAATTCGCTCTGCAACGAAGCTGTAAACTAGGGGACTTTTTCGAAAGCTTGATGAGGTTCATCTTTCTTGGCGAATTTGGAAATGTGAGAAAATTAGCATTCACTTTTCGAGTGAAATAATTAAAATTCTTATTCCTTTGTCTGGGTATAACAGCGCGATTTAATGTAATTCAAAGAAATTCCATAACTCCACGTCGTGTCCGTCTCGTGTTGTTTTTTGTATCGACGTTTATGTCAATTTGTAAAAGGAAGAATCTGTGATGCACTACGCGTATTTTCATTTCCGGGAAGATTTTACATAATATATTAGAGTTGGCTCAACTGCATGTGGAAGTACAACGAATAAATAATTCTTTTATAAAAGAACAGATAAGACAATTAAATTGATGGGATCAATATTTTAGTATTGAGACCCTTCAGACAGTGGACTATGTTACCGTTAAATTGTTGTGTATTTCATTCAATAATTTGAATTAAATAATATATTTCATTGAATAATTCCAATTAATTATTTTAATACGTATATGAATCTTTCATTATTAAAAGATAATGAAATTAATCTGAAATTAATTAATAACGTGATTAATGCACACAATAATATTAATTACATTTTTATTTTCCGCAGTTATTGCGATATGTTGATAATTAAACGCGTAGCCCATTTTTTCTGCATTGTGAATGACTATATACTTCTCGAAACACTACCACTCGACAATCCATTTGAAAATATCAGCGGCGAACTCTTTGCATGCGTTTATTAATTTTCCTCTGTCCCTGCGAACTTTGCAGTTGTCCCGCGGGGCGCAGCACAACAAAACGCTCGCCGCGAGAAGGACGCGGCATCCCTTTGTAACCCGCTATCGGACTCGGACGTGTCAAGTGGGTGCCGGGGTCGTATCGGCTGGTTCGGTGCGCGGACGCGAAAGAACAATGGCCCGGGCGCGGCCGAGTGCCTATCGCGCCTCGCGCACCTCGCGCTGATTACAGGGCCCTTAATTCAGGCGCGAGCGCGAGCCCCCGTCGATGGGATTATTTCTCCTCGGGTTCGCGAGCCACCTATGAACAATCGGATTCATTATTCGACGCCAGGCGGCGAGCACCGGGCCTGCGGTTGCTGCGGTCCCGACTTCTGCGCGCTTCCCAGGCTGCGTCGTAAGATGAGGACTTGGTTGCGAAAGGATTGTATCAATGTCGAGTGCAGTGTTGTGAGTGAATTGTTTGGAATTAGAGACTGTTTGACGAAAGGAATTGCAAATTTCTTTTCATATCATTGGTTGCTTGCGATTGATTAAGTAGCTAAGGGTATCAGTAGTAATAGGCAGTTTTGGTCAGACATTGATCTATCTGATCTTCTACACTTATTAAAAAATTTGTTTTTAATTGACTAAAAATGAATGGATTTTATTATAGTACATTCGGGATTTTACGTAAAGCAATAATAATTATTGGTAGAGACTAAGAAAATTGTGACAGATTAGTCATTTTTATTAGGGCTAGGTAATTGAAACGAAGGCTACATTAGTTGAATTAGATTTTTTTCCACAAGTTTTATTGAAAAGATATAATACAATTTCTGTAGGGATTATCTTTGCAAATTTTATGTAAAATCTACCCGTGTAATAATATTTTGATAAGAATTTAATAAAATCAGTAGTAATAGGCAGTTTTAGTCAGACATTACTCATTACGATTCTCTACTTATTAATAAATTCTCTAGTAATATTTAATATTTTAAATTTATTAAAATAAATGGATTTTATAGCGCCGGACTAGAGAAATGCGTATATTATACAGTTTCTTATTAAATACTGTTTTAATATTAATATCTTGGAGCAGGAAGAGTAATATTGGATCCACTTTATTAAAAAGTATCGCAAAATCGAAATTGGCCAATTTTTTAATGTCAATTTTGTAATTTTATTAAAATAAGTCTCCAGAATTCCGTCAGCCTTAACAGGTTAAGTGAAACGTTAATCGTTTTTAAATATATTGGATAAAATATGTATTGAAAAAATATCCTATGAATATCAACTTACATGAAGTACTATCGTTTTCTTACATAACTTACGATTATTGAATATTAATTTAAAATAATTTTATATTGGAAAAAATATATAATATTAAACAGTGATCCTATTCACATTCTACTTATGTATTTAACCCACCTTTACTTGAATCAGTAGAATAAGCCAATTATAGTCAGACATCAATTTGCGAATTACTACTTTACCGAAGAAAATTATTACGCTTTCTAAAAATGTTTTATCATTTAAGTAAAGATACTAAATAACCATTCAACATTCATCGTCGACCTAAAAACATCACCTCCAATTTAAATATTTTATTTACGATCGTGCATAAGCTCACTAGCAGAAAATTACATTTACGGGGGCAAGAAACTGCCGCCGCCCGGGTCTGGAATAGTCATCGCGTAACAAGCGCGTCGAGATAGAAAGTTACGACTCGCAATAGCTCCCGTCCCTCGGCGAGCCGCCGCCGCCGCCGCCGCGCGCGCCGTCCCATTCTCCCCCTCTCGCATTCTTCGCCGGCGGATGAAACCTCACCGAGACACGCTCCGCACTGGCAAGACCGCGCGCGGCGCTTCTTCGCGCGCGCTTTCACGCCGCTCCATTCGTCCATTCAGCGGCCCAGTGGCAGAAACGCCTCGTCTCCTCGGGGCGTCTCTGTTTACTCGGCCCGACTCATTCAGCCGGCGCGCGGCACCCACGTGGCGCGGAGATTACGTTTCGCCCGCGAGCTTTGTCTCGGCAGGTGCGGCTCGCCCCCCTCTCTCTTATCTGCCCGTCTATCTCTCTCTGCTCCGCGAGCGTCGTCGCGACGAGAACGAAAATTCCCTTTGACGAAGTCAGACACTCGCAGACTTCAAAGCCGCGCGCGCGCCCCTCGTCAATTCACCCGGGGCAAAAATTAGGCGAGCTTTTGATGCCCGCGCCGAATGACTGCGACGACGACATTTCGCGAATTGTGCGCCCGGGTGAAAAAAGACTTGAGCGCGGCCGAGAGCTTTCGCGGATTTGGGATTTGGTTGGCGGTTTCGAGGTGGCTTAGGTGGAAGTAATTCGTTTCTTAGGTGCGAATTTTAATTGTTACGGATAGAATGAATGTTTATGTGGTGGAATTTAAAAAAATAATTAAAACTGTGGATAAGCAGCATAGCTTTCCAATTCCGTGAGCAAACAAGATTCAAATAAAAATATCAGTACTAAAATTTCTCTTGCATTAATTTTATTTTATTTGTTTGTTAAAAATTGATATTTAATACAACTTAATTTTGTAAAATGAACTGTGTACTTTCGAGTAACAAAATTTTCGAAAGTAAAACAACACAATTTTCCGTGCTGCAGTAAAGGTCACTGAAGCGATGACCACAAAGTTGGTCGGACTTCCGAGTCAATCTTCTTCCGCCGATTTCCGCTTTTTCCCCGCGTACCGTGCGTCCATTGTTCCCGGGCTTTTCGTTTTTATGGTCGTCGGCTCTTTCACGCGGAGAGTCGTGGCGCGCGACAGGAAGATGGGAACGCGCGCGCGCGAGCTTTATTCGCCGGCCTGTACGCGTCAGCATAGTAGCGCGATTCCGTTATTGCCTTTTTTCCTGCAGAGCGCGGCTTTGATCTCGTCGCTCCGCTAAACGAGTGGACTAACGTCATTGCGAGGCTCATTTTTATTGATGGAGAAAGTAATCTACTTTGCTTCTAAAATGCCGTGATTCGATAGGGTGTATCGCTCGCGAAACTTGATTAATTTTTACTGAAACTTTTTGCGTGCATTAAGAGCGCATCGCGCTCCATTTTTCGACCTGCATTATGCACGAAAAGTTTTTAATCCGATCGCTCTTTCAGCACTTTAAATTTCTCTGTGCTATTTTATGCTCGACACTTGATGCATCTGCGTACGAAGAAATTTTTTTCTAATTTAGTTTCATTCTTCATATTTAAAATGTTTGCTAAATTAAAGAGTACTTTCTGTGATTAAGGAACAATTTTATACGCTAATAAAAAAGAATAGTCGCAAGCGTCGAAATCGATCGTTCTCTCGGCGGGAAAAAGAGGCAAAGCTTGCGCCGCGGAGTGCGAGAGACGAAGCTTGGCATACTCGAAAAGGAGGCGAACTGGGACAGGAGAACTAATTATCGGAAATTCCGGGGAAATATCACGAAAAGAGAGGGAGGTAGGTCTCGCGAATGCGAAGGACAGGGAGAGACACGGGAAATCTGGATACGCGAAAAATAAAAGAACAGCATGGTGCGAGAGAGAGGGAAAAATGTAGATTTGCAAAGACGATTCGATTACTCGCGAATATATATCTGCCGGTGAAACAGGGCAACGCACACCCTCAAATACTCATTTATTTGTAAATTCTCCAATACGAGAATGTATTTTAGAATAAATTTGTATCTCGATTGTTTGATTCGCAGTTATTTTACGTTTAATTTTTTTAATTTTCTGAATTGAGTAAATGTTTTTCAATACAATCATTTTTTTATTCTGCTATAAAAAAAGTTGATAACAAAAAATTTGAGAGAATGCTTATATCAAAATGTACAACCCATTTATTGATATTTCCGAAAACAAGCATATTTAAAGATTCCCGCAAAAGAAAGCATATTTCAAAAATGCTTTTCTGTGTGTTTCTTTAAAAGTGCTTTTTTCTATAAATCAAGCATAAAATGGACCTCTTTTCACTATTGTTCATGGTAAATTTGAATTGTGCTATACTTTTCTTTGCAAATACCAGAAATATTCTTATAAAATTAAGTTATTTTCTAAATTATTAAACTATACAATACATTTTATGTAAGCCTATTTTATTTGACTTTTTTAAGTACGCTTTCTGCTTAGCATTATGATCATCACCTGTGGCACAGTCCCGCGCATACTCGTCATTATTCAAGCTTTTACCGTTCAACCTTTTATCAAGATATCGCGAATTCACGCAAAGTGCGCGGCTGAACGGAAAGGATCGCCGGGAGGCGGAAGCGGCCGTGTCGATAATGTCGGTGCGTGATTGTTAAAGCTGGCATTACGGTGCGCGTTATTGTGCCGCGGATAATGCTCAATTAATACTGTAGGAGGCTTCGATTATTTTGCCGGGACTCCGCGCCTCCGGTGCCTCGCTCGCGGCCCGCTATATTCAGCCCCTTTATTATTAACGTAACAGGCGCCCACGTGAAATTTCCATCCTACGGAACGGCCTATTCTCTCCGCGCCTCTCCCGTGCCGGCGCGCCGCCTCTATTATGGATGGGACCGCGCGCGCGGGACCTTTTCGGCGCATCGCGCTCAAACTTTTAACGCGGCGGCCGCGCCGCTTGCTTCACCGCGGCTCCTATTAATTAACGATCCGTCGGCCGAAAAGCGACGCGGCGGAACATTTTTTTCGACGTGCCGGCCGATACTTTATTCGCGACCCACTTTTTCGCCGCGCGTCAACGCCGCCCGACGTGAAAAATGCCCGGATGATTCGCCGACGGACGGTCCAGATGAAAGTTTAAACATTTTATTTTTTTTTCGACGAGCTCGCGCTTTATCTACCGCCTACGCAATCATCGGAAAAATTCCACTTTTTTTTTGGGGCAACGGAGAAAATAAATGAGTTGCGTGGGAAATGAGATCAGAATACCGGGCTGTTGTCGTATCGCGTCCACTGTTACTCGGTTCGAATTTATGATTTATATCGCGATAAATCACGTATCACGTTTCTCAGTGGGTGTTCATCAAACGAAATTTAAAAAAAAAGTCACGTTTGTTGGCTGTTACACAAAAAAAATCATTCCCAAAAAAAATCTTTTCCAAATAAAAAGTGAAAAAAGCGACGCGAAAACCGGTCCGACTCTCTTTCGACCAGACGAGCGTGAAATTTTAATCGGACCTTTTATCACTCGGTCCCGGTCGTCGAGATCGAGGATCCGACGGGACGTGCGCGATTCCCCGGGGTCCAATTCGTTTACGAGCGCAAACTCGAGGGGAGGGGATGAGCATCCGCGTCGACACGTCGTCTCTTCGAGGCCCGCGAAATCTGGACCGGAAGCTTGCATTTTTCATGCTATTCAAGCCATACGTTTTAAAATCTTAGTCTGGAATCCCGGCTTAATCTTTTGCCACCATCAGACTGTCGCTGCTCTCCACCCAGCTACTGATATTCTTTTTGAAACAAGACAAGACACGATAAACATTTATCGAATTTTCGAAAGTATACTTAATCAATTTAATCATGCCAAAATAAGACCTCAGAAGAAGGCCACACTCGGGGACATGAACTTTTAGTCATCAAAAATCGCCGGATATGATGCACCGTCTGTAAGGCTGCGCAGTGCATGTGCGCCCCGATTTCGTGAGCTGGTGCGAGACCCGGCACTTGTTCGGACATTTGTTCCAGCCATAAATTCAGCGTGATATACGAAGCCAGGAAAATACGACTCCATCCGCCCGGGTGAGCCAGAATTCCGAGCGTCCTTCAAGTCTGGGTGAGTCAGCTGCCTCGCGACCGGCCGACCCCATGGTCACTGACTCCTTTCTGCGAGAATCCATCATAGCATTAATTTTAATGTGCTTCATTTCTCTTCAAGCATCTTTTCAGACTTGAAGCTGACTAAAAATAATGCTTCATCCTTTAATTATAAAAACTAGTGTGCTAATTGTTGGTTAATTTGTTGAAATAGTTTATACTTAATTTGTCATTAAAGTACTGAAAAGTTACTTCCTGCAACATTTAATATAATTTGTGTTATGAATATAAGTCAAATGCTTGCAGTTAACTCTGACAGGACAGTTTCAACTATTTAATGAGATCGAACTCTGACTACAAAATGTAATTTAAATGAATAATTTTACTAAATCTACTCTCATGATGATTATTGACTCGATTCAATTTTAATTCACGTTTTATTTAAAACTTGGTCTCTCAATTTTTCTTAAATTGTTACATCGATACTCATCTTCGAATTAAAATTTCTCTAAAAATAAAAGAAACGCAGAACGAGCAAGAGACTCAAAGCCTCGCGAACATCAATGCGAATACTTCCGATGTAATTTAATCTTTTGTTTCCTCGCTCATTCTCGCGAGCTGTAGTGCCTCGACTCCTCGCTCGGTAGGTCGAGCGAGAGAAGGAGAAAGAGAGTGAGAGACAGAGAAAGAGAGAGGAGAGAGAGAGACGAGCTCTCGGCTCGCGCCTCCTCGAAGGCGGCGGCGCCGTGCCAACGACGTGGATTTACGTCCTCCGCGAATTGAAATGAGGGTCGACCACCCGTTAATCACCCTCCTTCTTCCTTCAACCGTCTCGCGCGCTCCTAAACTTTGTTCTAACGCGCCGCGCGCAGCACTTTCCTGCGTCTCGAGCCCTCTTAGAAGAAACTTGACGGCGCAGGGCGACCGGAGCGAAGGAGAAGAGAAGGAGAGAGGGAGAAAAAGGAGGAGGTGGCTTTATGGCCTTGTGCTTTTCATAGAGAAAGAAAGAGAGGGGGAGAGAGAGTCGTGTGCGGATTTGATCGAGTGGCGAGATTGTTTCTTCTCTTAGTTAGCCGAACTCCGATGACTGATTCGATTTTTCTCGCTTTTCGCGAGCGGGGAGCTGCCGACGCCATCTCTCGTGATTAATATGCTGTCGATGGTAATGTCGGTGCTGGCCTGGAACTTCCTGTACATTAAGTCGCGAGTCTGCGGCAAATTGATGGCTCCAATGACGGAAAGTTTTTTCGGCGTGAAATATATTAATTGTACAATTTACGTTTTAATGATTGCGCATTAATTATTCATGAAAAAGTTTATGTCATAATTATAAGCCGCCGGGGGTCAGGAAAAATGAGTATTGTTCGGTGAAAAATTTTCTAACGACCTCGCGGGCTATAATAATCGTTACATTCATGAAATTATTTACACTAATTATGTATTCTATTTATTTATTTAGAATTTTCTTTATGAATATTTTAAAAATAAATTATTTTATGAAGAATGATTAATTATGAAAATGAAGTAGTATTAAAATGTTTGCAATACATTAAAAATATTCATTAAATAGTATTGGTTAATTAATGATAGAAGCCTCAATATATTTTTATAAGTAAAGTATATTCAAGTATATCCTATTTATCAATTTCTTTTATCAGAGGCGTTTCAAATAATTAAGAATAACAAATGCTAAGAAGTTGAATTAATTTTGTGTAATAAAATATTACCAAAAATGAAAACATTAGTATAATAACAGACTCATAATGAGTATTTGTTATAAAATAAAAAGCATTTAATATAAAAAAATTAAATCAATAGAGGACAATCGATAGAAGCTAGTGTATCTGTATACATTGTATGTACGGTATACAATGTAGGGACGGTGTAAGCTCTGAATCAATCAATTTAAACGAAGCTGAATTTCCGCAGGAAGATGCATAACTTGTGCCGATAATACAAAGTTCGTACCTTAATATTTATAAATCGAGGCAACAGGTTGAACGCGAGAAATTCGGTGTCGTTTAGTTTCGGAGCGGCGAAACTCGGCGCAATCCTCGCGTCTCGCGCGTCCGATTGTGCCTGGCAAACGAGTTTTCGCGGGGCTCTCGCCCGCGGAAGGTGAAGTTCGAGACACTCCGGAATTGGAATCGATGTTCGATACGTTTTGCCGACGCCGCCGCCTTCCCCCTTACCCCCTTTCCTCGTTTTTGCCTCTTTGTCCGTCACTATCTCGTTCGCCCGACGACGACTGCGCTGTCTAGTTTCCCACGTCGTTTTCTCCTTTTTGTCTCTCTTATTTTTGCGCCCCGACGTCCTACCCACCCCTTTGTGTCCTTTTCTTAGTATCTATTATGTCTCAACTGTCGTTGTTTTCCCGTTAATTCTCCTTGTTTCTTTTTTCCCACTCGACTTTGCTTTTTTTATTCCCTGTATAGGTCTTTTCCTTTTTTTTTATCTTATCGACAGGATTTCACGGTTTTTTTTTTATTTGCGATTGCTTCTTGCCGATTGCTATTGATTTTCTTATCTTTAATTCTAAATGAGTAGGATGAAATATTTCTCTTGTTTGCAGTTTGTTGATGAGTCGTTACGACTAATAGGACTTAGGTACGTTTGAAAAATATGACACTTTTTGTCAACTCATTTATATTAACACAGAAAAATACGTTTGTAGTAAAGAATTGAATCTTTTCTAGAAAACATAATAGAATTATTGTTGTTTATTTTATTTATACTTTGAAGTACAAATGTAATTCGAGAATGAATTAGGCCTTTTTTATAAGAATTATGAATTATTTTCAAAGTTGCTTTACGACTATTAATAATTTATTAGGATGTCTGACTATATTGGACCTACTCTACTTATCGAAGTTTTACTGCTTTGACGTACGAGGTCAGTACACTGTACGCAAATGTTTTTAGGATTTGCAGCAATTTTAAATTATTTCTAACGTAGCAACTTATTGTTATTCTATTTAAAATTTGTAGCCTCGTCTGACTATAGCGGAGGGTTTCTACTGAACGATTTCTCACTATTTTGTCGGACAAATTTAAAGCTCAAGAGAATTAAATATCCTTTTTAATTAAGTAAAAAGTAAGAATTAAATTTATTTTTATAAAGTAGCTCCGTTGGCTATTGATTATTTTAATGTGATGGCTGACCATAGCGGGATTTTTCTACTTATCGAAATTTTACTGCATTGGCGTCCAGGGACGGTATATTGTACGCAAATGGATTAGCATTTACAGATATCTGTTTATAGCGTCGTCTGACTACAGTGGGATCTTTCTACTTAACGATTTCTCACTGCATTCTTGAACAAATTTAATTTTCAAGTAAATTAAATAAGTTTTTCTGAAGTTACTCCTTGGTTTCACTAATTCGCTGATCATTTCCTTCCTTAAATTATTTCTCTAATATCTTCGCACACTTTGTACTACAAGCCTAAAACCAGCAGCAAAATATTCCCGAACTAGTGAAAGAAAATTCAGCATAAAGGCAGGGAGTAGTTACCGAACTCACGGACGCCATTCGATTCCGGCTGCGCCAGCTCCCAAGCGTCTTCGGCCGCTTAACGAGAAATCCGGCTGCTAAGGTGTACTCGGCGACTTTCCGACGCATCAGCCGTGCCGGGAGGGGGAGGGACCGGGGGGGGAGGTCGTGTCGTGGCGGCGCGATAAGGAAGCCCCGTCCCTGGCTTCGCGGCGGAGTTTTGCATTTAGATATTCCTGGCCGATAGCCGCCGAGGAGCTCTCCCGCGGTGCAAAGAGAAAACGCGAGAGATAGAGGCGGCAGGCGGGGGGCAGGGGGGGAGGGTGACTTCCCTGGAGCCGACTCGCCGAGATATCCTTTGCGCGGCGCACCGCCGGCCAAATACATTAGGGTTATCTGCCGGGCGGCGTTAAGTCCGTGCAACCGCGCCGTCTTCTCGTTACTTACCTTCGTTACGGCGCGTTTGCGCGGGGCCGCGCGCGGGGTAATTACTTTTCGATTAAGAGCTCGATTCCAGAGGGGGGCAGGCACGGGGCTGCCAGGTAGCTCGCGCGCGGGTTACTTTATTTGCCATTGCACGGAGCGAGTCGTTCCGACGTCCCTTTGCGGCTGCTACGTCATTACTGATATTGAGCGTCCGCCGGCGCGCGGGCACTCGCAGATGCGGTGGGCTTTATTACGTTCGGATGGAGCTCGTTAAATTGATAATCTTGTAGGAATGCTTAAATTGATTTCTACGATTATCGCTCGAATTTCGCGGGGCATTGCTGCTCTTCGGCTGATCGGCTTTGGAATTAGTACTATAAGATATTTAATATGAGCAATTATTTTTATCTTTATGCAGTATAATTGCTTTATCTCTTATAGAGTTAAAAAAAAGAGCGGTAAATTTATTTTTACGATATTTTATTTTATTAACGAAAATCATTACAGCAGTATAATTTATAGTTTTCTAAGCAAATATTTTATCAATTCTGTATTATAATTTTTCCATGTTTATTGACCAGGATGCGCACAGCAGTCGTTTAAATTAAAAATACTATTATTGCCATCTCTCAGTTTATGAAAAGCTTATTTAAATATTTCGTGTCACTCATCATAAACACAAATCCAGTATTTTTAAAATCCATTTACGTCATCCAATCTTCTACGAATAAAATATACAAGACTAGGATCAATACTCTACAAATGACGAGCTTTAAATATTTATCAGAAATCGAATTTGAGAAAAAATGTATTATTAATGGGATCAACTTAAATCTTAATACCGCCATTCGAAATCAAAACGTCGAGGACCTCATCTCCATCGTAATAATACCGCCCCGTAGCAATGCGCAGATAGGAACGCTTCACTTAAAATTAACAAGCCCGGCGTTTCCAAGACCCGTCCCTCATTAATCTTATAAACTCCCTAATTGTTCGCGGCAAGTCGAGCCGCGTTATGCGCCGGCTGAACAATGCGCCGCGCATCGAAATTCGCGGGTATACAGCGCGCAACAAGCCGTCCACCCGACGTCCAAAAGGACTCCGCGCGGCTCCTCCCCCTTTATCGCCCGGGTCCAGGGCTCCCTTTTGTCTAAAGCGACGACTCGCGCCGTGGAATCGACGCCGGAGGCGCGACCACGATATTTTCTTTCGCGGATCGTCCCCCCGCGATGACCTGCTTTCGCCGAGCGCAGAATGCGATGACGAACTTTTGAATGGCGCCCCCGCTCCGGGGGATTTATTGTGTTCGCGCGCGGTGTCGGTTTTCGATGAGGGGACGTTCGAGTCGCCCGCAAAGCGGCCTGATTTCTTTTTTTTTTTTTTAACCTCCGCACAATGACGATTGTCTCGGCGAGTTCGAATCGGCGCGGTATATAAGCGGGTCGCCCGGCCGAATAAAGATAAAAGATCGTCCTTATTTATTAATTTCGCGCGGCCTTTCACGGACCGACGTCTTTATCGCGCTGGAAAAGGGGGGGATCGCACGCTTTGAAGGATTATTTAATTCATAAAGTGTTGCATAATTCAAAGAGCCGGGGATCTTCTTTGCGTCGGCGTCTCACCTTTGATCGCCGGGACGGACGTCGGCGAAACGCTCGAAATCGACTCGTTTATAATTCAGAAACATAGGAACGTTACGCGGGGAGGGGCGAGAATCCGATCTGGATCTCGCGCAAATTCGCCGGGAATAATCCACCTCGCGTCGGCTCCATTTTCCCGGTGTCTCTCCGACTCGCCTTTTTCTCTCCGCCCGCCTCATCAAGGCAACCGTACCCTCCGCTCCTTCCCTTTTTTATCCCCCTCTTTTTCTCTTTATTATGTAGCCGCCGCTTCTTATCTGGCTCGGGTGCGCCCACTCCCCCTCGGCCGGGGGCTCGCCGGGTGTTGGCCCGGCCTCGGTGTTTTGCGCGCCTTAAGCCCCGCGTATATACGCGAGACCGGAGGAATTCGAGTGCCTCCCTATTCCGACCGGAAGTTCATGTTAATTGCCGAGTGCCCAATTACGGCTTGAATAAATTTATCATAGCCCGGGCGAGGCCGGCGCTAGTGCGCTAATAATTGCTTCTTTAATTGCGCCCCGCCGGTGTTGAATGTCTGTCGGTGTCGTGTTTTCTTCGAATGGTAATTGCTCGTTTAAGAGTCGCCGCGATTTATGCCCCGGCCTGCATAGGTTTCCCATTAAATGCATAATTTACGACTGGTGAACATCTGTTGATTGTTTGTACGGCGAATAATTGAGGTTTAAAACACTCGCGACGAGTTTTACTTACTTCGATCGAAGCCTCGGATAAAAATAATCTATCGTTATACTGAAACGTTACATAAACAAACTCATAAAAAAAGTGTAATCACAAATCACTGATGACTTTATTTTTAATTGCATAATCATAAAAATGTTTTTCAGTTTTTCCAAATAAAATAACTGCAAGTTACTAAAGTATGATATTTAAATCAAAAAGAAATTCTAACAAAAAACAACATATTTATTTAATAATTAATAAGAGTAGTCAATATCGATTCGCGGAAAAAACGCATGCGCTTAATTAATAAATCTATAGATGTTTTTATGAAGATACTGAAACCGAAATTAATTTGAGTGCTTGGAGAGTTTTATGCAGTTGATTTGAACAAATAATGATAAATTCATTTTTTCAATATTGTAATTACTTTAATTGAATGCCTCTAAAATTATATAGAGTTCTAAAGACTAATAATGAAATTCCGAATATTTCAGTGAGCAACATATCGTTATTTTCACATAAAAATAATGGACAGTTAGAAAAAAGATTGATAAAATCAATTAGACAGTTCAAATTTACGAAGCTCCTTTACTCGTGAAAATTTTCAAAGCCCAAGAGACGCGCCGTCACGAGACGTAGAAGCTGCACGCACTCGGTTTCGATGAGTGAACACACTCCGGATAATCGTATCAAAGTCTGCCTGCTAACCGGAATTAATGCCGTAATTTTATGCCGCATCCCACGCCTGTTTGTTCAAGGCGTGCGTGTGAATTCGAGAATCAGACGAGTTGTCGTGCGGCTTCTTCTCGGGGGGATAGCGTGTCGTGTCACGCGAGCCCCCTCTAATTCACCCGCCCACCTACAAGAGCTGAGTGATTTTTTTCCCTAAAGCGATGTACTGATTGCACATCTCCTCGTAAATACAGTGATATAAGTAATGCATGCACCGGATGCTGCTGCAATATCCTCGATTAATGAAAAAGTTTTATATTGAAAAATACTATTTTATAATTCTTTAAAAGATTCGCGAATTTAATCATTAAATATCTTATTAAAAATTTTCATAATTTGTCTCTTTCTTTGTTGCAGGTGAGTTGCAAAGTCACGACATTCTTGAAACTCCTCAAATACGTAAGTTCAGACTGGAGATACGTTCCATCGTAATTTCACTTAAAAGTTACACATTTCAAAATCCAATATTTCGCGAAGTTAACTTGAAGCAAGGAATAACTAATTTAACGAAGAGAGTAGATTATATTTGTCACTGTAGCGAGGCAAGATGGCAGTTTGCGTTCCGTTTTCATTGTGCCACAAAAAAAGTACGTGCAAAAAGTTTGTCATTTCATCAACTTGGCCGTATAAAGGAGCTAAATTACGAAAGTTTAAGGGACGCGCGCCGTGATTTTAACGACACGTTTACACCCCACCTTACTCTGGTAATGCACTCACATGACAGAGGCAAAACATAATTAACCCGACGCAAGTTAAACTGAGGACCGCGCAGCTTTAATGCGCCTTAAACTTTATACCCCTGTCATACCTTTCTTTGACCCCGACCGTCTTCTTCGCGTTAAAAGCAAAAGAAATTCCCGTCGCATTTTCGCTTCACCAATCTTAACAATCTTCCCGCGTTTCCTAATCACGCTAACTCGACTTTAATACGCTCCCAGGCCAATACAAATGTACTCCGTCAAATTATTATTGCACGAGCACGCCCAACTAACTCCCAAGTTATTTCGAAGTTACGCGCCGCTCGACAATCAAAGTCAGCGCCCGAAAGGCAAAGCGAGGCTCGAAAATTGTGAAAGGGCCATCGCAGGACTCGGAAACTCGCGTGCAATTCGCACGTGAAGAGGGAGAGAGAAAGAGCCCCGGCGAGGCCGTATTATTCCACGGGTATTATTAGGGAACTAAATGCTTTTCGCAGTGTACACACGGGCGTAAGCTAATAATACAGGCCGAGGGAGCGCGACCCCCTGCTTTCGCGCTATTCCCCGTCTTCGTCCCGAGTCGCGCATTCCACTTAACTCGGGCATTGTTTCTTTTGACGATCCCCCCTTTTTTTTCTTGCCCGGCGCGCGCGTCACCCTTAATCTTTTCCCCGCGCTTTGTACCCGGGCAAGCGCTCCCGAGCTTTGACGGGGATGAGCCGCGCTACGCTGAATTGCCATTCCGTAACGACTATTCTACAAAGTGTGTAATTTATTTTTATTTCAGCCGCTTCGTGCCTTCCTTCATTCTACACGAATAAGAATCCTTTTTAAGTTATGAGTTTAACTTGTGCATTTTAAAAGCTTATATTTGCGAAAAGAGCTTGCATATACCTAATTCTGCGCTGAAGGATACTTTTAAAATTTTATGTAATTATCTAATATTTATTTGAAGGAGTGATTTACAGAAAGTTTTCTTATATATCATAAAAATATTTTGAGAAAGTTTAATTTAATTCTATTACAAGATAGACAAGTTAAATCGGTAGAAGTAGTACCAGACGAGTATGGTCAGACATTTATTTTATTTCAATCCATTTAGTTTCTAAATTTTCAGAGTAATCGTCTCAAATAGGATTGAAAATAATCGTTTCAAATAGGATTGAAAAAAGAATATTTTTCTTTTTGAGATTGTATTAGACGATAGATCAATTAAATATGAACAAGTAGTAATGACCGAGTATGGTCAGCCATGAATTTTAATTCAATCCATTTGTGTGATCGCTTCAAATAGGCTTGAAAAAAGGAATATTTTCCTTGTTGTGAATTATTTTAAATATATATAACCTCGTGAATTTAAAAAAAATCCTATACTTATTGAATAAATAAATAATAACTTGATAACGGCATTATTGTCTTACAAGCAAGGGCAAAAATATCGCGTGCATAATTTTGCGATGGCTCGGGCGCGTAGCGCGGGTTGACGGTTATTAAATTCTAATTTCAATTAATTCCTCTCTCGCTTCCCCTCCCCCGGCGTCTGTTTTCCACATCCCCCAAACTCTCGCTTATTGCTTTTGTCGCGTTCTCTCGTATGCATTATCATCCCTCCGCCCTTCCGCTCTCCCTGCACTTTCCTCCTGCCGCAGCTACGAGAGAGACAGAGAGAGAGAAAAATATAGATAGACCAAGTGAGAGAGAGAGAGAGAGAGAGAGAGACGGAGAAGAGAAGAGCCGTTCTGCATATAGTTTGCGGCAATCCGACGCGCATAACGTTCCGCGTACGTACGATAGAGAGCATAACTCGCACCGGGCTTTCTTGTATCTCTCTCCCACCCACCCCTCTACTCCTCTCTTGACTTGGTCAAACTGCTGCGGTCGCTGAGGCGCGAGGGCTGAAGCTCGCCGCCGCGGAAAATCGCATCGCCAACGAGCACTAGCCCACTGTATTATACACCGGAATTTTTGCCTCCGAAGAAGAGGAGCGAGCGCGGATGCACGCAACACGCCGCTCGTGGTTTTTGCGGAATGACGCGGAAGAATGGGGCTGCTGTCACTGTAAGTGTAAACCGATCTATAGTAGCGAAATGCGCTGTTAAGGTACGGTCGTACGAAATATGATGGGGTGATAGAATTTTTAAATCCCGTTTCTCCGGTTTTATAATACTGCAATATTTGTTTTAAAAATAAACACTTTATTATAAACAATTAATCAGAAGAAAATTTGAGGGAGGAATTAATTTCGTTTACACATTGATATGGTAAAAAAAATTAACTTTATTTATATAAAACGCGAGAACCGTTTGTAATTTGTATAAAAGAAAAATTTAATTAATGAAATGTAATTATAAAAGTAATTTTATTAAAAACACATAATGTATAAATAAAATTAAAACGAAGCCTTACAAATTAATTGTTTATAACATTATTATTTAAAGGTTATATGTGAACATAATGTCATACAAAATGTTAATTAATTTAGAGATAATTTTCGAAGCATACTAAAATTAAATTTCAATAATTATATATAACCAGGTAATAACATACGCGAGCGGTGACCCGCAGTTCAAATCATTATTTCATTATTCTTCTCATCCCGAAGTGTCACCTTCAAAGCTGTCCACATTATAAACCACCAGTTCGTCAAAAAGTCGCAAGCCTTTCCTTACAAGCAGTGCTCTCTCTCTCTTCTTTTTTTTTATTAAATTTAATAACGGCGACGAAGGACTTGATCCTCGCGAACCAATATAACGAAGCGGCGGCCGGGGCTCGGCGCCAAAATGAAAAGGCACTCGGGCCTGCTCAAAATATCGCGCGCACGTAGGTATTATATAAGCGGGCGGGCGCGAATTTCGCCTCCACTCCTTTGCGGGGCCGAGCTCGGCGTAATGGCGCTGATGATACTTTACGCCGCTTAACGCCGCAATCTCCCGCGACACCTCGCGCTTTACGAGGCCGCGCCGGGCGCGGAAAGTTTCGCGGGTTAACGTCGCGTGGCGCGCAAACCCCCGCCAAGGCGGCGGGTGGGCGGAAAAATATTTAATCGAGGTTGATAGGCAACGCGCAGCCGCTTTAGTTCCGTGCTTCGAGCTATTCTACCTCTACGACTTTTAGTTCCACTCGAGAGGTTGCTTTCTTTTTCGTGTAATTGCTAACACAAACGACTTTTAATAAGACTAGTGCAATCACTTTTTCATGAATTTTTCCAAATGCAATCAAAAATTATCTTGTATATTATTTTTGAAATTTTATACCAAATTTGTTTTTAAATTAAAGCGATGCTTATTATTACGATGTACAAACGTATTGAATAATTGTTCATTATGACGAATGATGAATTAGATTAAAATATATTATTAACAGTTACATCGCCTTTGAAATTTCAACTATAGGTCAGACTGATTATCTGCGATTTAATGCGATTAATAGGAACAGCAGATGAAAATTACACGTTGCAGATATTCGAAATCTATAGCATTTCAGATGTTCATTCTAAATCTATACGGTGTATTATGAAATTTCGTACTGACAATTTTCGCGTTTATTGATGAATAAACGCTAATGCTAGTGGATATTCATTGAGTCACGTAGATTCGTGTCTCTTTATACCATAAAATTATTTAACGAATTTCGATTAATCCAGAGAGGTATATAACTATCTGGACTGATTACTAGTTGGATATCAATAATCAAAATAATACCAAATAAAGATAAGTAATTATTTTTGTACTGATTATGATTTTCCTGATATTTTTGCATTAAAAAGCATTATTTTCAAAATAGCCGTTTTAATAAACTTAATTATTTTCACCTCCTTTCGTTTCTTTTCGCCTCTTTATTTAGAGAAAACAAGATAATCGAAACTTAATTGAATTATCGCTTAATCAAGCTTAATTAGCATTTGAATCTTTATTTAATCAAACAATCGATCGATGTACCACTTTCGACCTGACAATTTCGAGCATTATCGTCACTTTAAAATAGAAAATTTTCGTGGAAAATAAAGAAAAAAGTTCATTAGCTTCTCCTCCGCCGCAATAACCTCCAGTGACCCAGTTGAGCGCGTAAAAATAAATCTCAAAGCAACGGGATCACTGGAGAAATCATCGAGGCGGGGCTCGCGCGGGGCCCGCGTAATAAACGCGGCAGAGGGAGGAAAGTATATAAGCTCGCGTCATTGTCGCGGCGGGTCAAATTAACCTTGCGGAGCTGCCGAGCTCGGGCTATTCCCCGAAGAGAGTGAATCGCGGCTGCGGAGCGAGCGGTAATTCACGCCCACCTTGGAGAGTCGCCTCGAGGCATTAGCCGGATGTCGGCGCGGGCTTATCACTACTCTCTCGAGCGCCGCGTATCCCCCCCCCCTCTTGCCCACACCCACGCGCTCATGTCGCTGCGGTTTAACCGCGGCAGCTCGAAAATACTGTGTTTTCGCTTTATAACCATTTTGCCGAAACGTACGGCCCGCGTTATTTTTACTGGTGGGATGTTTGTTTAAGGCTGATTAGATTAGCTTTTAATAAGGCGCGAATGTTAATTTAAAGTTGGAGTGATGAAACTTCGGGTCACGTAGCTGCGGAGTTATTAAAAATTTTTATTTTTCTGGAAAAATTTTAGTTAGTTCGTTTATTGATTAAACTTGGAAAACTTTTAATTATAGCTGGTTTGTTTTTATCGTAGGATATTTTGTTGCTTCAAATGAGCGTCGCCTTTCATAAGCTAAAGAGCTATATTAAAGTTCCATCCTTTAAATTTTTCCGTGTCAGGAATATTTGCTTTTCATTTGAGTCAAGAAAAGCTCTCTCTTTATTACTTTCTTACTGCACATCCAGTTAACCTTGTTTTTATTAATAAAGAGCAGTACGTGTAAAAATGCTAAAAAGTAGTATGTAGAAAAATGAAGAACCATATAAAAAACTTTTGCGAAAGATATTGTAAAAATATAAAATTCAAAAAAGATTAATCCAAGGAAGAGAAGGGATACGTGGCAGGAATAAGAAATTTTGCCAAAGTTCAAACCCTTTTTTTATGAATCTTCGTAAAATATCTTCTCACCGCTGCCAATGCATTTGGCTCGATATGATTTTCTCGCAATGTTTACCTACTTTGGTTTACTATCCACAAAATCCACAGGAATTTAAGCGTAAGATCAGACGTGTAAAGTTAGCTAATCCGCGCAAGCTTTTTCACCACTCGCACACACGAAACTCTTAATCCCCACGGCGTACTGGCGCACCGCTGGTATATCGGTATCGCCGTATACGAAATTTCACTCGCTCGATGCTCTAAAATAATAATAATAACCATGATAATAATAATCAAGTGCGGAGAGAAAGAGAGGAGGGGAGAGAGAGGGAGGCAGGAAGGGGGCGCGAAGCGAGGTCGGTTTAACGATATCGTTTTTACGGCTATGCGCGCCGCTGACGCTGAAGCTCGGCGACGGAATGAAAGGATTCGACGGGTCGGCCCGCTCGCTGTACACACATATCGGCCGCGCGATAACGGCACGCGCGGAGGTGGGGACCGAGCGGCCCATCTTTTTTTCGCGATCTTGCGCGCTCGAGACCCCGCTCGCCGTGACAAAGGATCGCGCGCGTTTTGCGTATCCGTTGCACGCTTTTTTTTTCCTTTTATTTTTTCCGAAAATTGGAACGTTTTCCTTTCGGCAATAGGGTCGCATGTATGTCACTGGGAAATGAAAAGGGGATTTCGCAGAGAGACGAGCGGGTAGAATTTGATGCGCGAAAATAGCTTTGTTTGATTGTTTTAAACTGTAACGGTGAATTTTTTATTATATGTTATTATTGATGCGGAAGGATTGATTTTTAACTTTTTATATTCTGCGAAAATTGTCTTTAAAGTTATTTCGTTTAATTTAATCTTTTAATACAATAGAAACATTTTTGGACTTTTCAATTCAAGATTACATAGTTCAACTTTCAATGAGCCGCTTAAATTTTACTACAACATGCTCTTTCCAGATAAAGGAATTTTCTCCCGGCTACACATAATATTCTATGTTTCGTAATTTTAGAACACCCGGTGCGAATGCCCAAATGACTCGAGAGACCAATTAATGCGAACGAGGTGCGCTATTGTAATTGCATTATGACTTGATCGTGCGTGCCATCGAGATCCAAAGCGGCAGGATTGATGAATAGAAGCGCCGAGAACAAAACGCCCAGCAAAAGTGCGAGGGGAAAAAGGGGCGCTCGGCCGTTTTTACGATTTCGCTCGGGCGCCGCGCGGCTTTGACGCGCGCGGAAACGGGATAGCCCGGGCTTGCGACGGCACGCCCGATAACGAGGGTGCCGCTGGCTTCGCGCATACGGCGAAACACGGGAAAGCTTATCGGGACACGCGGGGGAGGTGCGCGCGATAGTAAAACCCTCGAATCCAGAGCTCGTGGCCCATTGTCCCTCCCTCCTCGCTCCCTCTCTCTTTCTCTCATTCGTTGTTCCGCTGACCCTTCGATTAGCGGAGGCTTTTCGTCAAGCGCGTTCCGCTCTTTCTCCTGGTGAATGGTGATTTAAAGGGGGGCGATCGCGCGGATTAAACCTGTTGTTTTGCCTCGTCTCTCTGGCAGAGGGACTCCCGCGCCGACTTCCTCTGTGTCTCGATTTTTTAGTGTTTCTCGCTCAATTTACACGTATGGACCTCGTGTTCACTCTTCGATGCTGGAGTATTGCGACCGAGTCACCCATTTTCTCCTTTCGTCCTTTTAGACACTCGATGGGAATTTTTAGTTTTCACGTTTTTTTTTTCAACTACCACTACAAGAATTTCAAGTATCTATACTAATTCAATAAATCTCATCTGAAAATAACTTAATTAGAAACGAATAAAATGAATAAAATATTGTAGAATTACGTAGGTATACCGATAAACTGATTTGTTTAATTAGAGACCAACTAATCAAGTCAAGTAAAATAATTACAAAATGAATTGCAACTACAAAAACCATTTGATTTTACCCCCAATCGCAACATTCAGCTCTTTCGAGGGTCTGTCGAGCATCGGAAATAAAAAAAGAAGGTTGAGTGCTCCACCGATGACGCTCGGAAATCCTTTTTCACCTCCCCCCTTCCCCGCAGACGCAGCAGTTGCGCAAAATGCCAATTATCGATTATCCGCACTCGGCCGCGGCGGCAGCAACAGCAGCAGCGGCAGCAACGGCGAAGCGGTATTTCTCTCTCTCTGCGACGGGCCGCGCGCATTTCGGTACATATAGGCTCGTAAATGCGCCGATGAATTAGCGCAGCCCCCGAGCGGCCGGCGCCGCCTCCGCCGGCGTTACAACTGCGCTATCAATTTTCTTGAATGAGGCAGTCGAAGCTTAATAGGCGGGAACCCGGGGAAACAAACTAATTTAACGGGACGCTGCGCGATGTCATTAGGATAGTATCGAGCCCCCGTGCGATTGATCGCTGTCCGCGGAGACAGCTGAGGAAGATAAGGAGGGGCCGTCCTCCTGGAAAATTGAAACGATGATTTTCGCGAACGCCGAGCGGGGATGTATCTTCTGACTTTCGTTTCTCGCTTAATGCACTAGTTTTGTGCTATCCGTGACGTTGTAACTAGTTATCTTTATTACGGGAATTATTTGGAGAACGCACAGAGCAGTTAATCGTAAGGAATGGTATCTGTAATATATCGTGAAATGTAATCACATTTTCTGCTTTTTCGACATTAGTCACATTTAATTCTTTATTTAAAAAAAAAAACAATGCTTATATAATAAGTACAGGGGCGCATATGACCGTACAGAAGTAATGCTGGCATCGACAGCCTGTCAAAATGATTTTGCTAAAATAAGTAGTAAAATCAATATTTCATGCGCCATTCAGTGATAAAAGATAATAATTTTTGCCATACTTCTGTCTTTATGCACGAGTAAGTTTTTATTTAAATGATAAAGATTCAAAGGATTATCTATCCCATGACGAGACCAACATATTTTCTATTATCTCTTATTGACTGTGGCTCACGCCACTCTGTCAGGCCTACCATTAGAAGGGCAAATCCGTCTGAAAAGTCCCGGAGACCTTATCGAAATTACACACCAGCAGCTCGCGGTGCTCTGGCAAATCGCGTCTATCTCTCCCGTCCGCTCCTCTCTCCTTCCCCATTTCTCTCTCTCCCTCTCTCTCTGTCTCTCTCTGCCTCTCTTCCAGCGCTCGTTTAGAGGGCGATGCGCCAGCCGCCTATCGATTTTCTCTATTCCCCCTCCTCCCGCGCCACTCTTTTCGTACCTCGTCTTTTCTTCCCGCGCGACGAGCAAACGCGCATCGACTGCGGCGTATTCCGACTCGCAATTACCGAACGACGTAGCTGATTAATTATGCGGAGCCGCGTATGGGCTGCGCAGTTTTTTTCGGCGCTCGCGGCCCGCGCGAATCGCGCCCGATTCTGCTGACCGCTCGGCTTTTCCGAGCGCGCGGATTCGAACTTTCCGCTCGCCTTCTGGCAAATTATTCTGTTTTATACGCATACGCTTTTTTTCGCCGCTGTTGTTCCGCTGATTTCGCGAATATCGTGCGGGCTGATTTTAAAGTCCGAGCGCTTTTTTTTAGAATCTGGAGTGTGCATTTTGTGTTTTTAGAAATTCATTTATTTCGTGTTTGTCAATCTGCCTTCATTTTTTCGTGAGATAAAAATATCGATCAACAAAATATTTACAGAGTAAAAACAGTTTACTCGCATGTTTTTTTTTTAAGTGGAGCACGTCTGCTTCTTAAATATCGGAAAAATCTCAAAACAGTTATAGATATTTACTTGCTAGCGCAGTGTACTCTGCAATTTTCATTAGAACACGTTCGATGAGAAAAAATTCAATTGATTCCAGCGCAAAACGTGATCGGCACAACGGTTCGAAAAATGGTTTATACCGAGGAGAGTAAGATAAAAAAATGAAAATAACGCTAGTGAAAGTCTCCACTCCATAATGATTACGTACTCTCTGTAAAAAGGGCACCGAACGAGTCAGAGAGTCGCAGGTGGAGTGGGGGAAACAGAAGCACTTTAGCGCAGTCGATTGTCCGGGACTTTTCAATTCCCTTCCCGAAGACCCATTTCTTTCGAGAGCATATTATTGCCCTCCGTCTCTCGCGTCCCCGTCCTTCCAGTCCCCCGTTAAAAGGTCTGGCGTGCCTTGCCGTCTTTCTCTCTCGCTCTTCAGCGCACCGGTAAAGATACGCTGGAAAAATTTCTCTCGAAGCCTCAATTAAGTATGATTCCAGCTCTTATCCAACTTCCGCGCGATATAGAAGAATCGGCGGGCCTCCTCTCCCTCTTTATTTTACCCACGCCGAGGCTTTCTTATCTTCTCTTCCATTTCGCTTTCCGCTGCCTCCCCCCTTCGTTTATTGCTGGCTGTTGCCTTTTTCCTCGATTTCCGCGGCTGTCTCGCTTTGTTTCCGCCTCTTTTTCCACGCCCGACCTCCAGCCGCGAAGAAGTTCGCCGCTGGATTCAATTAGAGAACCATCAGAGGCTCGTTTTTTACCGATGCGGTACTCGTTACGATTGTTACCGAGTATTGGCGGAAGAAAGTACACCGCTAAAGAAAATGTAACTCCGCGCGGCTTCTACCCCCGGTGTGAACGCATAAATTGATACCTGATTGTAAAGCCCAATCAGAGAACGAAAGAAGACGTTGAAGCCGCATAAATTCACTTCGTAAAATTGAAATACAAATTGAATTGTTATTGTTACAGAGAATGAAATATTGTTAAATTCAAACTGCTGTTTAAGTAACGAACAGGAGCAGGTATCGGCTAAATTTATTACTCATACTAATCGCGAATTAAGTTTATGTTCGTTTAATAACTGTTTAATATCAACAATAACTTTGTCTACTGGCAATTACTGTAATTGCAGTGATAGCAAATCTGAGGTATAATTATACTAATATAGTACTATTTGTTGTCACATATTGAGCACTCGCTATTGATCAGATTTATGAACAGTCGGAGACAGTTAACTCTGACTATGTGAATATTAATTGCACTAAGCCTCCTTATTACGCTAATACCGACGGTTGAATTCTCAATTTATGTCCTTAATACAGATAAATTACAATTTTAGTATATTGGTAACGCGAAATTACCTTACCAACTTTATTATCCAACCCACCCAACATAAACGAAGAACAATTACGTTTCCTTATACCGCTTTCGTGTAAAAAATATCGTATTTTACGCTTCGCCCACAAAACGTAACTATAAAATAATTCTGAGCGAGCAGCGCATCTGGTCAGCCAACGGCCGCGTACCACGCGTCAGCCGCCGGCTGCAAAGAACAATCGCGATTTCGCGTATGCGCACGAAAAAAAAAACGGGGGCTTCGTGAGATACGACTTGCGCGCGAGCAAACTCGTGTCCCGACCGCGGCGTACACGTGTACGCACGGCGCGCGCGCGCGCCTATCGCCAGTGTCGCCGGTTAATACGCCGTGTATCGCGCGTCCGTTTTACGCGCTTCAATTGCCCCGCGACAAGCGGAGACGCGCGAGCTGCACGGATGGCTGGCTCCCCGGCCCGGGGCCCCCGATGCCACGCCGGCTTTTTCGCCGCGCCCGACCCATGTCGCGCTGATGAACAGTCCCCGAACATTTACGGGCCGGGGAATCGAGGAAATTAACAATCGAATTGCAGTGTTGCTTTCAATTGACGACGAGACTGGGATGATTATAACGTGAAATGTTTGGACTCTTTTAAAAATTTAAAAGTTTTTCCTCACTTAAAAATTTTAAATTCAGACGTTACTTTTTAACAAGCCAAACTCTTTTTGTTGGAAAGAATTAATTTATTTTTTGTAACAAGTAATAAAACATTGCCTGAAAATCGTATTAAAATTTTAATTAGACAGCTTTTAATTAATCTCACGGCAGGTCCGAAGAGAAGAATAAATAAAATTTTTTAAAACAACACATTACGCAATTGCGAAAAAGAATTTACGATGGCACGCTCAACAATACGCCATCAACTGTCCTCCACTCGCTCCACCGCAGTGGACACGAGAGTCGTGGGGGGTAGTTGCCGTAATCGCCTCCCCATTTCCGACGCCTCGCGTTTGAGTTTCCAGCGAGTGCGTTGAGCGCGCGCCGGCCGTTATACGCGTCTCCCGGAAAAAGCCGGGCGCAAGCAGCGCGCCGGCCGGACGCTGCACGGCACTCCTGCGTCAACGACCAGGCTCCGCGGCCACCCGGGGGCACTTCGGGGAACGCGCCCCCCGGTGACGTTCTCTCTCGTTAAATAAATACGCGAATGAAAGGAGCTTCCCCGAGACGCGGGCGCCTCCTCCCGCCCGCAGCCCCCGCGGTAGCTGTCGCGCGTTCTTACGCGACTGGGACACGAAAGCTACGTCCCTCTGTATTTTTTTTATTACGTTTGTTTATTAAATTCAAGAAAATTAAATTTTTAGGAGGGTGTGGATAAACTGAGGAAAATGCAGATGAGAAAGACGAGGAAGGTTTAAATGCAATGCTTTTGTAAGTAGTACAGTCCGTGTGTGGTCAGACAAATTTCATATTACACTGAATGATATCCGCTTAGTAGAAATTTATGATTTTTAAGAAAAAAATTCACTTCATAATAATATGGTGATACAACATGAATTTATTAAATTAATTTAAATTTACACATCTTAAACGCTATGCTTTTGTAAGTAGTATAGTCCGTGTGTGGTCAGACAAATTTCATATTACACTGAATGATATCCGCTTAGTAGAAATTTGTGATTTTTAAGAAAAAAATTCACTTCATAATAATATGGTAGATAAAAACAACATCAATTTATTAAATTAATTTAAATTTACACATCTTAAAATATTAATTTTGAGGTACAATCTATGTTTCTATAAGGATCTAAATTCTTGAATTAATTAATAACGAAAGGGTTATTTTCTTTAAAATTGCAATATTTTTTGGGAAAATTACAGAATTTATATTAGCACAGAGGTGAATAAGTTTTATTTTTGCAAAAAATTACATTTTAACAAAAAAATTATAGTCTTGACCTTACAAAATAGCCACGGCATTTACGCGAGAAACATTGCACTTTTTTAGAAAATCACTTATACCCATATAAATTTCAAACATTGTCATTATAACAATTTACTGTATTCTTTAAATATAGATTTTAATTTTCAGTTTGATAAAATTAATGTTCATTTCCATCATTACATAACAAAATGTTATTGTACCATCGTTTTTTAAAGGAAAAAAATAATTATAACCCCGAAGCGAGATAAATTCAAACGATATTTCGGCTGCAGCGTAAAAGCAATGCTAAAATTAAGCAGCACATATTAATGAGCACTTCTACACAGCTCGTTACGTCCGAGTTAAAGCGCATTACAGTTGACACTTCGCCGCGTGTTAGGGGTAGCGCTTATAAGTCTCGCGCCGCTCCCCGCGGCTGGCGGTGCGCGCACGCGCCCCGGCGCCGCCGCGATATTCTCTTAACGCTCAGACTCGTAATCGCAACGTTTGATTGCGTCCATTATGCCTGAAGTACCTAATGCGTAACTTTCCGAAACTCCACTCCCCCACCCCTGCGATGCACGCGCGCGCCGAAGTGGATTCTGCCTCGGCGAGCCGCGCGCGCAGCCAATGCCAGATACACTCGGCGAGCGGGTTATTACGGCGGCGGTTACCGGGAGGGCGTAGGCGCAACTTCGGGAATAACCGTTAAAATAGTTGCCACCGTCATCGTCGGGAGACGCGCGCTTAATGGGCCATTTTTTTTCGTGGCGCATCGCTACCGCCGGCGCTCGCGCTTCCGGGGGAGTTTTTACGTTGGGTCGAGGCCGCGGTGTGAAGCTACTGTTTCTTTTTTCAAAGTTGCGATTTTCATTTGGGGGAGTTTGATAATTTCGGGATTATCCTGTATTCGGTGGGAAAAGTTCGTCTCTGGTTAGGAAAGAAATTTTATTAAAGAAATAGGTTAATGAAATTTTGTTCTTTTCTTTATAAGTAAATATTTTTCTTCCTCGAAAAAAATTATTTCACGCATTTTTCCACGATTTACGCAAATTATTCAACGCGAGTATTTCGTTAAAACCTTATCATTATCAGCGTCGAGTAACATCAAAAATGCAATTCCCAATTGATTACTTCCCCGCATTATCTGATCCGCATCAATTCTATACGACACTGGCGCTCGGTCGGACGTTCGCTCGCCCGATAACCATCTACCTCTCTCTCTTTCTCTCTCCCGCCATTAAACATTCAAAGGAGCGACAAAAAAGGAAAGACATTTCGCATTCCGCAATGCGGCGTGCGTGCTCGCGAGAGCGAAAAAAAAGCCTAGATTAATTCAAAAGTTTTTGCGCGAGCAGGCGACGGAGCCGCGCGAAACGGCGAAGGAAGAGGAAGGGGGGGACGATGAACGCGCGTCGAAACGTAAAAAGATAAACGAGGCGAGGGTAAATGAAATATGGGTGGGAGAAGGTCGATGGAAGGAGCCGGCGGACTCGAGGTGAGCGGCGATAACGGCTTTATTATTATTGCCGGGCCGACCGGCGGCGAAACTTCGACGCTCCGGGGCTCGTTACCGCTTCTGCAAGTTCAAGCGATTCCGCGAGCTTTCCGCGGGGTAATCCGTTGGATTGCGGAGGTGCTACTTTGAAGGGTTTTATGACGCTGATTAGGCGTTTTAAAATGCTAAGGAGTGTTTCGAAGAAGGCTAATTCTGCTGGAGAGTAATTTCCGGGAGCTTTTCTTTCACAAGCAGTAGCACAAGATGCGCGGAAGCGCGAGCTTTTAGGCTGAAAGGTGTCGGAAGTAATCAATACTTTCAATCGACAATTTTTTACGGTCACATGAAACTTGATGGTATGACGAAGATGTTATGCCAAAGAAGCTGTCCTACTATTTTTAAATGCATCGTAAAAATTAAATCCTTATTATTTAATTAATTCAATCAACTATTGCTATCGATTTAAGTTTTACCAAAATACTGAATACCGCAAAATTGTTGGTTCAATAATGAAAGATTCATTTTCTCGTAAATTCAAATATTGTTAAAAGAAATCTTTATCTTCTTACAGAAATTCGATTAAAAGCATTTCTGCAATCCTCGCAATCCCCTTCATGGAGCTCGAATTCAACAGCAATAATAAAAAGCTTATTAGCGTGCATGCAGCATTGCGCATAATAATCCAGTAACGCTCGAAACACGCGAGTCTTAACGAGGGTCCGCAGCGATGTATCGGATAAATTCGGGCAGACGCTCGCGTTTGAAATATTGCGCCAATCGCCGGGCGAACTCAGTATAAACCTCCACAGCAATTCTATCCCTCTCTCTCCCGCCATAGCAGCCGATCCATTCGCCGGCGCGGGCGCGCGCAGCCCGTTACCGCAGTATCTATTATTAAATTACGCCCTCGCGAAAGGCACGTTCTCAGATATAGAGAGCGAGAGGCGAAAAGCCGGCCGGCTTCATATCTCGCGCGCGGGGTGCCCGATGCCAGGAATAGTCGGACGTATCGATCCCCCGGGGGAATATCGGGAGTATCCTCCTTTGCGCGCGCGCTACTCCCGCAGGAACTTCGGCCCGCCGGCATACCGGGCTCAATTATATCGCGCGCGCCGAGAGGCGCGCGAGGGGCGTTCGTCGTCGCGACCGAAGAACGCGCGGATTTCCGGATCGGCGAAAATTTCGGGGGCCGGCGCGACACGGCGCGCGCTCGTTCGTCATTCGCCGATTCAGGAAATAGTTCGCCCTGTGACAGCTTAATAAGCCCTCGGATATTAACGAATTTCGCCCGATGGCTTGACATTCGCTGGATTCTTCGAGCATAGCGCGGACAGTGTAGTTGTTTAATTTGCTTCCAGATTGCACGGGTTTGGAAATAACTTTGCGGTCAAGAATCAAGGAATTTTCCAAGCATAATTAGAGGTTTGGATTCCTCTTAGGGTAAAAAAGCTTGCTGTGGTAGTTTCGTGTTTGTATTACGTGACCGAGATTCTCCTACCAAAAGGATGTTAATGTCATACGAAAAATTTTTCTGATTTAAGGAACTACAAGTGAATGCTCGGAATTATTAATTTAAATAAAACAATTTTGTAGGCATTGAAAAGTTCGTTTTAAAAATTTAGAGCTTTCATCCTAGGTATGAAAGCTCTCTGAACCATTCATTAAATAATGATTAGAAAACCCTTTTCAAACAATGCATTTTTGATACGTAAATCGTTGAATATAATAAATAAATGATGTCTAATACATGAACCATCTTGAAGTCTTATGAGTAGATTATTCTGAAATATCGTACACGACAAACAGTCGAAAGTTATAAGATGCAGTGGCGCGACTATTCAAGTCGCAGATAAACGGTTCTCCAAGATTCATGCCCTCATATATTATTACCACCCACTTCACTATTCTTTATTTCGCATATTCCTGTGGAAAAGCTCACTGCAAGGTACTCCATAATATAAACAAGAAAAAAGCCTCCGTAAAATGACCGTCCCTCATGAAAAAGTGATCATAATACGTAATCATAATTTTCGACTCAAGAAATGTTATGCGAGAGCAAGATTGGCCAGTGTAATAAGCGCCAGAATGATTCTCATAATTTGCTCGGAGCGGCAGTTCCCGAATACGCCGGCGCCATTACCCTCGGCTCAACAAAGCCGGGCTTATCCTCCCGATCTCTCTCTCTCGCGTCTGGCATTTTTTCCCTCCTCAGGACAGGCGGCTGCACGGCCGCCTCCGTCATCATCACCCGCGACCCGCCCTCTGTCTCTCTTCCGCGCGTCGTTTGCATAAAGTGAGCTATCCGCGCTCATAATGTACGCAAATGAAGTTACGTTCCGGAACTAATCATATTTGCATGTGGAACGGCAATCTCCTTTGAAGCCGTCGTCGCTCGCTCCTCCCCGTCTTACTTATTGTCGCGCCACCCGGACACGCCGGCCCATTTTACACGGCCGAGGAAACTTTGTATGCGTCGCGATAAGGCACGCTGTGTCTTGCGAGAATGGCGCCTGGAAATAAATGAGTCACCCTGGCGTAATTAATATTGGGAGGTTAATAAGAAATAATTGACCAAATACACCGATCGATGAATGAAAATTTAATACTTTATTTTAGTAACTACTCGGCTGATGCTTTTCGCTTTTTCGTCTTTCTCGTGACCTGGAAAGCTTTGAACTTTTAGAATTCCAAGTATAGAATTCGATAATAATCTACTTTGCCGGGTTGATGTTTTATTCCCGTTAATGCGACTTCGAAAAACGTGATTACGGTAACGCACGTGCGAATGAAAATCAAACATGGCACTGAAGCATTAAAGAACTTGTAATGCCTAGTCATTATGTATGTAATACTTTGCTCGTTGTTTAATGTAGTCACGGCGCATGTTAATCAATTATTAAATAGATCATTAAAGTTTCACGTGCAATTTGCAGATTAGTCGAATATCCCCATGGTTTTTTCATAGGGTACCAAATTGCTCAATTATTTTAAAAGGCGAGATTTAAACTGTATTATTTTTTCGAAATCAGTCCAATAAATTAGTGATAATGTCGCGAGATGCTAATCAACTTAACCCAAATGAAGTCTAATTATTATAGCCTTCAGCGTAATTAGTTGCGATAATATCTTATCAAAATTGTGGATTTTCAGCATTAAGACAGCAACCAAGTTTTTCCGAGAAATTGTTTTAATAATGAGAAAAAGAAACTTCCTTATAATGTTTGTCGAATTTCACATTACTTATCCCATATATACCCACTTATTTTTTAAGCCATAAAATCAATTAACACATTCACTAATATTAACATATTCTATAACAATTTAATCTATTCTACTGTTTAGAAATTAACAGACTATTTCTATTTTCTATTCCAGACTCGTGGATCCTTTCTAACGCGACTACTAACACCCTCGCCTTCATTAAAATGCAACTACCTACGAATATCCGAAGTCACCGCTACTAAAAATGCCTACTAACAAGAAACAAACAAATAAACCAGCGCTAACTAACTAAACACTCTGCCTAAAAGCTCGCCGATGGAAAATCAATAATTAAAATTACCGCTCGGAAGGTCTTACAATCCAGCATTGGCAGCGACCATGCTAATGGCCAAAGATGCGCAGGACCAACAGTACAGGCCTGAGGCTGGATCTGACCGAAAACACGCCAGATAGCTCGGCTGGCTCGTCGCGTCTGCCTAACCTGGTGGTGGAGCATGCCGAGGCGCTGGGCCCCAACTGCCACCAGCAGCATCTAGGCGAGAACTTGAACAGCAAGCTGCCCAACGTCGTCGAGGGCTCAATGGACTATGGTAGCGAGCGCAGGTCCTCCCGTTACCTCGCGGACTACGATGCCGCCGCAGCCGCCGCAGCAGCCAGCATGTCCGTCAAGTCCATCTACCACCACCAGGAGGTGCCCTCCTCCTCCCTCAATTACGGCGTGGCGGAGAGCGGCTACCTGGACCGGGGCTACCACCCGATCCGCACCACCGGCACGTACGACCGCAAGGCGGCCGTCGCCTTCGAGAGGGAGAACCTCGAGCGCTACGACAATAGGATATACCCGGAGGAAGAAAGTGCGAGGTACGACCGCACCCGGATGGTGGAGCGCACGTACCAGGAATCCGACCTGGACGCCCCGTACAGCGATCCAGTGAAGTCGGTCAGGACCTACGTGCCGGATCCGGTTCAGGATGGCAGGCGGTACTCCCGCGACCTTACGGACTACGAGTACAGCCGGTACGCCGAGGAGACGCTCAAGCTCGAGCCTAAGAAGTCCAGCGTGAAGATGACCTACGAGATACCCGGCTCGGGGGCGACCAAGGGCTACGAATCAGGAGTCAAGACCAACAACCACGACCAGGCGTACGAATTGGCAAACCAACAGGATCTGGCCAGCAGAGGCTACGACGCCAGCGTGAACCCCCGATACAATGCAGTGGGCAAGATGTACGGTACGTTGCCGCGGTACGAGTCTTCGGGTTCCAAGTACGACAGCGAGTACGAACGCGGAGCAGTGTCCAACCTAGCCGAGAGGAGTGGGTACGAGACCACCGGTCGGGCGAAGGTCTACGAAGGCATCAAATACGAGCTGACCACTTCGAAGAGCTACGAGAGGGCCAAGTACGACACTGGATCGTCTAGGTACTCGGGAAGCGATGGTACCGGTACTGCCTCCAAGTCCTACGAGCAAACGCTGAAAATCGGGGAGAGTGCTTCTGGATCCGGATTGTCTGGCTATGCCAGGAAGAACTTGGAGAACGAGGAGACGACTGCAGGTGCTGGTCAGGAGAAGCTCAACGGGTACCGAAAGAATAATTTTGAGGCTTACGGGGTGTATTCTGATCCTGAGGACGATCATGGTTTTGTGACCGATAAGAAGGCGCCTCAGTATACTTACAAGGGTGTGGTGGTGAATGCCAGCGGTGAATCTAGTGTTGTGGAGCAGAAGAGGGCCAAAGAGGCCGCGCAGACGGAGATGCAGGGAAGTCCCTGGTGCAGGCCCACTATTCTTCTGCTTCTCCTTGTACTCCTGGTAGTGATATTCGTACTCGTCGCTGGAATCTTATTGTACTTCAATTGTGAGTTTGCCATAAATGACTTTTTATCGATGTTGCATGTTTGTCATATTGGTTTTAAATTTTAAAAACAATTGAGGGATTCAAAGCATAACTCATGTTAAATAGTTAGTACGGTTTTCTATACATCTATTTCTTTTTTTTTTTTTAAAGCTTTCACGTCGTAATATCCCCTTAATTTTCGCTTACCATATTTATTCTTGAAATATTGCCGTTGATTATAAACGATACCGAAAATCACAGTGTGATTGTTCTTCCACGACAAGCCATACATAACGCATAAAAACTTGACTGTAGTCGTAATACCCGAGTGCCCGCGTAAGCTCGAACTCCGAGTAAATCTATGAAAGTAAAGGAAAACTCTAATGGGCCAATAACATCCTTAAACCGTGGGTGGCTGAAACTTCGGCGGGTAATAACGCGGAAGAGAGGCCTATATTGGCTTTTCGTAAAAGTTGGCGACGCGTGCGCGCGTCCTCCGGCGAAAATCAGGGGTCTTCAAAAACGTAATTGATATTGGCCTAGGCGCCGAGTGAGCGGGGTCGTCAACGGCGTTTCTTTAATTACCCAGCGAGGTCAGCGCGATTATTTACGACTGTCCCGGGCGGCCACTCGGCCTTCTGCAATAATGCCGATAGCAGCGGGCGGGTGGCGCACGGCGACACGTGCCGGCGATACGTTAGCCGGGCGCTCGCGTAACTGTCTCCCCCAGTTTTATGTGTCGAATTTGACATGCCCGGCACGTAGGGACTTGCCACTAGCGAAACTGTTCAGCTGGAATTACAATGCGTTGCCTCGTAAGGAGGAGCGAGGGAGGAAAGGATGAGCGGCTCGGGGGGTGGAGTCGAAGGATACACGCTGCGGCAGCTGATAAAAGAGGCGGGAAAATATTTGCGAAAGAATCGATCTTCGCCTAGAGGGGACAGAAGCCTAACCTGTTCTCTCCCGCTCTTTCTCGCTCTCTCCCTCTCTCCTTTTCTCTGTCTCTTTCTCTGGCTTCGACATTCAATTTCTTTTTTTCTCTGGCGCATGTCGGTTTCGCGCGCCGATATTTTCTCTCACTTTCCGGTGCTGGAGGTAATTATCAAATTTGCCGCATAAATTTCTCTCGCTCGGGTGCCGGGGAAATAAATCGCACCCTCGCGATATTCCGAAACTGAAATTTATTAGTGATGAAAATTCAGCGAGTTGAGGAACTTTGAATGGTTGGCGCCTGCGCTGATGAATATGGAGAAGTCTAAATACTTTTATCCTCCGTGGAATATAAAGTATCCGATCACAAAGGGCTTTGACTTTTTTTTGCCCGACCAGCGCGTCCAGTGCAGTCTAAGGATTCCCAAAGTTTTGAGATTCTAGGTCGACTTTGGAAATTTATGTCGCTCTCTCTTTTATTCACAAGTTACGCCGACGTCCATTCAACTGGGAAAAAATCTATTAAGTCCGAGCCGTTTGCCAAAAGGTGCAAATTTTTCCGGGATAAGAGATGAATTCTCTTCAGGCTATCTTTTTTTGCAGCCCAGTTTACAGTTTTTTTATCTGAAGAAAATCAAAATTCACTTAAGAACTTGAGCTGTTTTTAACCTTCTTTATATTCTTTGTGCTTTGCAGCTTAAATTCTTTTTCAATTCAAAAATTGGCAATTATTTTATCAAAGTAAACGTACACTATATCAAAGGAGTTTTTATAAGTATTTTATAGTTTTAGTTCCATAAACAAAATATTATTTTTCTAGAAAAATATTAATAAAACATGAGAGTAAATTTCTTAATTCCGCAGTTTCTTCCCATCGAAGAAATGATCTTTTAAATCTTTTTTTTTCGTTTAATCTACAATATATGAAAAAAACGTTTCATCGATGATGAGACAAAACTTGATGATTTCCAGCGGGGTATTTTTATTTTGATGAAACTTCAAATCAAAGTTGGAAAATAACTCCAATCCTCTTAGCAATAACTTTTCGCAACTCTACTTTGTCAACGGTTAATTCCCTGCCGCTCTAATCGCCCTGAACAATACTTCGAACAACGCAACAGCGTCGAAGCTTTGAAACTGCGAGTGTACGTACACCTACAAAAAAAAGAGAGTGAGCAAAGTAAAACACACGTGTCCGAGGGTATTGTCTTTCTCTCTGTTTCTCTTTCCCTCTCTCTCTCCTCTCCCTCTCCCTCTATCTCTCTCTCGCCATTTATCTACCTATATATCTCCCTTCGTCCTGCCTCGCTGGACAGACATCGGTCGAGAAAAAGAGGAGGGGCGGAGGGGGTCAGATCCGATTACAGCAGCGGCTGGCAGCAGTGTCATCGTGCCGGCTTATCCGCCTCATAGAAATCAAACGGGCCGTCGTCTCTCGTCAAGCCCTCGTGCGTTCCTTCGAAAGCCTGGGGGGAGGGGGTGCGGATAGGGACGCTCGCGTATATACGTCGATCCGCGTTTATTTTCGGCACACGGACTTCTCGCTCGAGCGGCTCGCAATCAGTCTCGGCATTGTCCCAGGCATTTTTTTCCCTTCCCGCTGACCCCGGCGAGAGAGCGAGAGAGACAATACATTTACGGGGCGGCCGGGAGTCCGCGACGCCGGCACCGTGCCGCTTGCTCGGGATTTTCCAGGAATTTTCGGAAATTCGATTTCGTAGCACACCGACGAGGACGATGACGCCGGAGTCGTCGTGCCGGTCCTTTCCCCCCACCCCGGGGCCGCTATGATCCCGTCGTTTCACCGAAATTTCGTCATGCGCAAATTCCTCTGTCTCTCTCTCATCCCTTTTTTTTCGAGGGTTCTGTCCGATGGCAAAAGCGAAAGCGTACAGGAAAATTTGCCGTAATTGACAAATTGATGCGACGATTCTCGCCGTCGACCCTTGCTAATGATCGCCTGGACTTGTCCGTGTGTTTATGAGTGAATATGAGCGTACGTGTCGTGTGCACAGGTGCTGCGTGTGCGCGGTAGAAAACGTGTGTGGGCGGCCGGGGATGAATTGCAAAGTCGATTTGCTCGTGGGCAACTCGTCGTTCGCGTTGCCAGTGCGAGACTTTAATTTTTCAAGCGAGGCGTCGATCGACGAGCACCGCAGAGGGAATAATTGAATATTTAAAATAGTTTAATGGATGTAGAATTAGTTTTTGCTTTCCTAGCGCACGTACGCCATTTCACGGATGGTATTCTGGAGTTCGTGATTGTTTTGTAATTTTTGCAATTACAATAAAAAAATCCATATATTTTTTTAAAAATTTTCTCGCAAATTTGTTCAATGTAACCCTTAATAAATCATTAGAATTGAAAGGTTGTACAAGAGAGAATAGTCTTTCTAAGAAAATTTATTGCCTAATAAGGCTTGATTCCTTTTACATTTTGAATTTTGACTTACTTAATATCTGTTTTGTATATAGTTAAATAAAACTATTTATGTCTATAAATAAGAATGCAATTGAGTTGAAAGACTTAAACGAAGAGGGTTTCATTCAGTCTAAAAAAGCTCGCATTCGCAAACGAATTGCGTTGTTCATTGTCCAACTTAATGAACCCAAAAGCGAGCGTTGAGAGCATTCCTTTTATTCGAGGAAACGAGCTATACGAGAAGAGGGCAAATGTTTGCCGCTAAACGTCTGACCACAATGCTCGCATTTTTGCCGGAATAATCCGGTATGCCGTACGGGGGGGACTGTAAAAATTTTTCTGCGCGCGTCGCGAAATCATGACGCTCTCGTAAACAGTTGCGCGCGCGCCGAGCCCACCCCTCGGGGTTTTTCGTCACGTGCCACTCTTTTGCAACCCCCGCGACTATTTGTAGAAAAATTTAATTTTCCGCTTCGGCTTTCTGTGAAGTTTCGCGTTTGCGTTTTCGCTGTAACTCAAGCTGTAAAGTTATTGACTGTTAAAGTTACATGTCACATATTTTCAACTTGAATTTTTAAGAAGTAAATTTTTCTAATTAAAAGAAAAGAAGGTACTTAAAACTAGTTCACTATTTCTTAATAGGATTAAAATATATTAATAAGGAAAAAAGAATATGATGATTCTTTAACTGCAGTAAAGCAAGTTACGACCGTAAAGGGACACCCGGAAAAAGTGGATTTCCTTGCCCGCTGGTTTACCGCACTCTTTTTCCCTTTAAATAAGGCAATTAAGAGCCTTTTTTTAATCCAGCGTCATTTTTATTATTCTCCCTCTCGTACGTTATCCTTACTTAAAAGAAAAATTTTCTCGTAGAATTCTCTTAAATTCACCCCTTACAATTAGAATGTTCCATCCATTTCCACCCTCTATTCTTCTAAAAAAAATTAAGAATACATCTTCTCCAAGTTTAAATAATAAATGGACTTTATTTTACTAACAATCATGTTTTTTCGTACGTTTTCGACTACACACACGCTTGCCACGCCGGCCGTCATTGTCTTCGCCTTCCATTTACCTTCCCCGCGCTTTTTTTTCGCATTCAAAGCTCGCCCGGCCGCCTCGCAATTTCAAGTAGTTACGGAGCGTTTACGGTGGGCAACAAATTGCGGAGTTCCTGCATGGCGGCAGGCTTAGCCGTGCCTTTAAAGTGAGAAGCCGAGGCGGCGCCGCTTGCTCGCAATTCAGCCATTACCTGAAGATCCAATTTCACGTCGGCTATATATGTGGGAGGGGGATGGAAGGCGGGAGGGGGCGAGAGCGGGAGAGGAAGGAGCAGTCTTCAAGCACTTGACGTCGTGAGCGCGAGGTCTCAGACCGTCTGAGACCAGGGGAAAAAGCTCCGGGTACGGAGTCTTCGTGATGAGGGTCTTCTCTTTCTTTCTTTTTTCCATTCTCTCTTTGTGCGTCGCAAATTCGATAATTAAGAAACATTTTATCTTTCCTCAAGAGCTAGAAAAAGCCGCTCACGGGTCAGCCATGACGAGAGCCTTTTGTGCTGAAATGCGCTTTGAATTTCTTCAAATGCTTGTGAATTGTGGAAGTATGGTGTAAAGTCAAACAAAAATTGTAAAGACAATTAATTGCTGTTATTCTTAAATTATCTTAAGATTAATTTTAAGATTAATTTAGAATTTTCCATTGGGTTATTATGATAAATAAAAAAAAGATACTTTTCTACTTAATTTTAATTATCCTTTTACAGTAACTAACGTCCAATAACGAATTTCTTAAATACATATAATTTAAAATGAAAATTTGTACCCATCATACTTCCAGTCACCGTGAAATTTACAACCAATTGCAGTGTTCCGAGTTAAATAATGTTTCCCTTCGAAGCGTGCCGCCAGCATTAACAGAATGAAAAATAAACAATCGTAAGGAGAAAAATAGGAGGGAAAAGCACGAGAGGCGGCGACTGAAAAATCCAAAGACGTCGAAATGAGCGGGAGGGAGCTTCGTCGCCGACGAAACTGCCGAGACTCTCGAATTCGGATGCTTCGCTTCTCCCCGCACCCGCAGAAAACGAGGCTCTTCCTGAAACTTACAGACGCACGCGCGACTCAGCCTTTGTTCTTCTCTCTGTCTGCCTACCGGAAGTAACGACACCATATAAAATTTCTTCGGCTTACTGAGCTCGCCTTGTTAGTAAGAGCTGGCCAAGTTATCGGTTCGAGTTTCTACGTCGAATAGAGGGAGTGAATTTCTCGTCAGTTGCATAAGACTCGCTTCAGGTGTCTCAACATTCCTTGGATAAAAATGATAACTTCCTCGCCGGCTTTCTAGGAACGTTACGTTACAAATTGTTTCAATTACAGGGATAATTTTGAATTCTTTTATGATGACAGAGAAATCTTTCTCAGGGAAATCAGAATAATAAGAAAGGAGAACGACCTTGTTGTTAAATATTTTTTCTGAAAGATAAAAGCAAATTATTTATCAGATTATGAAATTCCATAATGATAAAAATAAACATCTGTGATTCTAGGCTTAAGAAATATAGAGAAATTCAAAATTGAAATACGTAAGTAGACCTTACATACATACGTAAGTAGTACTGATCCTAGTTTAGTGCGACAAGAATTTTTTAGATACCATATAGTGTTAATTTTATTTTGTAAACCTTACAATTGAATTTCTTCATATTTCCCAAACATAAATTCAAAATTTTATTTCATGATTAATTAATTTGTACAAATTTTAAATAAATTAAAAACATATATATATATTTACACCGTGTGAAAATTCCCTTTTATTTGCTCTAATTTGGATTTTAATGGATTAAAATATTGACTGATGTAAATAAAAAAAACGTACGCTAAAGATAAATTTATCAGGGGAAACATTTTTTGCGACCGATAGGGGAAAACAAACACAGAAACTGCAGGCAAACGAATTTTAAAGATTAACAATTTTTATCGCTCGACAACCGCCTGTCAATGTATTGGGTAAATTAATATTTGACTGACGTGCGTCAGTCAAAGTAATGCACGAACACGGAGTTAGAAACAAATGGATAATAACAGACATTTACTTGAAATATTCTGCCCATATATCTAAAGATCTCTTCAATGACTTTGTAATAAACTCAAAAAATAAATAGTTTCAGGGATTTCGAATCATGCAAAATTTGTCATGAAAATAATAAAAAAATAACTAAGTACTACCGACCTCAAAGGAAAATTACGGGAATAGGATTTATATTGATCCTTTTAGGTTCAAGCTTGATTCAAATTTGAGTTTGGAGAACATAAAATTAAATTAACACACGTTTTCTTAAAAGCACTTCTCCGTTAACTAAAAAAAATGTCTTTTACCGTACGTTACCTCAATTTAAATTCAGAAGTACTCACCAACTAAACGGCTATTGTCTCCTCTCCTTACCTCTGTAATAAAAGTTACTCCCACGAATGGAACTTCCTCTTTTCAAATCGTTAACACCCCACTGCACGACTTTGAAACTAACGCCCGAATCGCACGTGCTCCTGAATCATTAAGTCAAATCTCCTGAAAACCGAGGGGCTATTCCATCAGCAGCGACCGGAAAAAAAATTAGCGTGATCGCGCGAATCACCCGCAAGTCAGAGCTTCGCGTGCGGCAAGCGAAGGGAGCGAACTGCCACTTAGTATGTAAGGCACGCGCACGCATCCGGCTTTATGAGGGTGCCATTCTCGGACTGCTGCCTGATGTGAAGCGAGCCACGGGTAGGGGGCCCCCTGGATTAGCGATGCTGCGTGGATCGCGTTTAGGGTTGGATGCGGGATTCCGAGCGTCTGCGCGTGGAGCTGTGAAATCGTCGTGCCCGCGACGCATAAGGTCAGATGATCGGGGTTTAATCGTTCCAGGATGAAATGCACTTCTTCTTGAACTGCAGTTATTTTCGTTAAGTTAAAATTAATTTAAGTTTGATTTAAAGATAACAAATTTCGCTACACTATTTACTTGTAGTTATTTAAAGAAGAAAGAACTGGCAAATTACTGCTAAAAATGGCTATGTGATTCCAAACAATTATTCTTACTGGGATAATGTTTAATATTGCAACAATTTCGTTCGATTTATTTGATGACCGTAATTTTATCTCACGCATATAATACACAATTTCATATTAGGTTCCATTAGCTTCTTCAAAATGATCACTGCAAGTAACTTAATTACCTGTACAATCATTATAATATATTTACGAGAATATAGTAGGCCGTGTTTATGGGGGCAGTTTTTATTACCAACACGCCCTGTAAATAAGTCATTGGTTATGGATACTCACAATGGCGCGGGGTAGAAGCTCGTGGTTGCGTTGAATGCTCGCGTGCTCGAAATAAAGATCGTCACAATTATCCGCTAATGTTACCTGCCGTTGCTTTTGATGGCCGCCTTTCTTTCACTTGATTGGATGAAAGGGAGCTGACTCTTTTGTCTTGGAATAACTCCTTTTCCGACGTATTTATGGAACTCGCTCCGTACATCACTTATACGCGCGATTACGTCTGATTAATGCAGCAGTACAATTTATGTTTTTCCAGCTTAATTGCTTAGTCAGAATTGTTTCGCAATTATCATTTATTCTTTTTAAAGTACAGTGATAAACAGCGGATAGTTTTGTTACCGATTTTAAAATCTGTTCAGTACCTATTCGTAAAATATTATTTTAGTAAACTTAATTGAATATCTCTACAGGAGTAACAAAGTAAATAAAAAGTCTGTAGTTAAATTCCGTTTTTGATAAAGTATACGAGAATCTAATTTTAAAAGAGTTGAAATGTTTTGTACTAATCATTTCAGTTTTCTGGGTTCCCGTGATATTACATTTGTCTTAAAAAATACTGCAATGTTCACGAAATTTTTATTATAAAATATTGTTATGAAATGTTTTTTTGTTTTTAACAAGTTATGCATTCTAATTGTTGCTTGATCAAGATTTCAACCTGTTGAAAACGATGAAAAGTGACACGAGTTTGCACGATTACGTTATGATTCGCGAAACAAACGATACATTTGAAAGCGCGAGTACACCGCTTTCACGTGTCTACAGGTGGTCAAAACAACAGCGAGTCCGTTGCCTCGATTACTGCAATTAGCGCTCGATCGACCGCGTCACCCGTTCACCGTCTCCTCTATCCGCCCGTCAAGTCATACACCGTGCACTACTTAATGAAATTTCGTAATGTGCGCACGAGAAGTTTTTCCCCCCACCACTGCTTCCAGCTTGTCGTCTTTCTCCCCAGCAGAAGGCGAAAGCAGCGGAATATAAATGCGACCCGATAACAATGTCGAACTTCGGGAGATGAAAGAGGGGAAGATGCGAAAAAAAATCGTCACCGAGCAGCTGTTCAAACGCGGAATTCGATTGCGTGCGCGAAGAAAGCGGGTCACGGCTGGCACTTCCGCGCACGCGAGTCACGTATATTTACCGCGCGACTGTCGCAATCTCGCGGCCTCGAAGTTTCTCCCTTTTTGCCGTTTTCATTTTTGTGCCTCGCGCGGTGCGCATTTTTATTCGCGCGGAACCGCGGCACGCGCCCCCGCAATCAATGGGAACAAAAGGTAGGAGAATAAGCGCATCGCCGCGGGGTATAGGAGGTAAGCTGACAACCGATGAGCACCGAATCGCCATAACGCAGAAAAGCGGATTTTCTCCTCATCCGGGAGAATTTGTCGCCTCTATTGAGTGCGCCGGCGGCGCGGCTCGCTTCCGCCAATAAAGGGAATTAAGCGTAATCCAGGAACGGATGCGTCTGCGCGTCGCTCTCTCATCCGGCCATTATTAATTAAACAAAGCCATCGATTGGCCGTGACCGGGACAAAGTACGAAAGCCGCTCGGCCGCGGCTTTGCGGGCAAATATCCCCGGGCGGGCAAAAAAGTTACCCGGCAAAATTAAATCCCCGCGAGCCCGCGTTAAATTGACATTCTTTCTCCTCGCCAGGGTGCGGGGGCAGCGTAAGTTCGCGCGTCGAAAGTTCGCGCGCGCCCGCCAAGTTTGCCGCGCGTCGGACGCGCGGTGCTTTTTCGGCGCGCGCCGGCCGAAACAGAAAGTGCAATGCGCGTGCGTCCGGGGGAAATCTCGGACTCCGCGGCGCGGCAGTTACGGCGCCGACGTGATCGCGAATCTCGGGGGCAAAAGTTTCCTCATTTTTCGCAGCCGGATAGCCCCCGAAGTTTCGCCCGCCGGCCCTGAAATATCGGGAGAATCAATCGCCTGCAGGAGCCGCCGCCACTCCGTCGACTCTCCCCCTTCCTTCCTTTTTTCTCTCTCTCTCCTTCTTTTCTTTCCGCCGCAACTGCACTTTCACACGCGTATATATTATACACTTGCGAGCGTCAGCTTTCTTCCCGCGAGCACTCACTCCTCCTCGGGCCGACTTTTTCTCGCCCGCGTATCCCGACTTTTCTTTTCTCGCTCCGCCGACCCGACTGAGGAATATATTTCTTACGAATATTCTTTCGAACTGTTTATCATAATGTATATCTTTGGCTTATTCGCGCTTGTAAGGAGTTGCGATTTACCTTGCCTCAATCGGATCTTGTCGAGAAGCGAGAGGAGCGTATTGATTTTAAAGTTTTTCACCGCTGGGAGAAGTACGAGTGTGAAGTTCTATATTCAACGGAAGTTTTTTTCCGAAATTCTGCGGAAACTTAATTTTCCATTTGGTTAACGCCAACAGAATTTTGGCTGAAAATGTTCAAACTTTGAAGTTTGTTAATTTATGGCGCAAGTTTAAATTTTGTTAAAGGGGGTTCTAATTTTGCTTCTTCTTAAAGCGCAAACCGTTTAACGACGTTCAATTTTCGGCCGTTAAACCATAAAAACTGGGTAATATAATTCGCTCAAGCGTGCTCTCGTCACGGGTCTTTTTATTTTTATACCGATGGCAGATCTATTACTGTAACGCACGAACTCCATACTGAACCTACTCTATATACAACTTTATTATCTCAATCAATCGCATAAAGCACTTCAATCGTAAAAAATATGGCAATTACTTATTTTGAAATAAAATATAATTTCATCTGACAGGTACATTCATAGTTTGTTAAAAAAAAAACAAAACAAAAAAGTAAAATAATATTCTATTGTTATTAACGTTCGCAAAATAGCAAGGATTTATTACAAACTGAAATATGATCGAAACAAACGAAGACGAGACATAATGGAAATCCTAGAAATGCAATTTATTTTCGAGAAAAACTGACCAATGAAAAAGTGATCATTTTAAACGATAAAAATTACGAACTAGAGAAGTAGCTGTACTCTGGATCACCAATTTTATTGAACCTGATATAATTTCTTATTCAATTATCATTAGATTCTTTAAAAATTAACAATATTTTTCAAAATTACAAACATTTTTCTAGCTTTTTTCAAAATATTACCCACTTTCCCATTCAATCTCCAGCGCTTCCGAGCGACAACGATCGCCGCGATCATCGGAAACCCCACTTCCCCGTCGCACCACGAAGACTCGCGTCCCTAAATCCCGCAGAAAAGTTTCGGCCCACCGGCGCCGTTACGATAGACGCGGAGTCGCGAAACTTGGCGGTTATTTACCTCGTCACCGGGCGCAAACATCCGTCGCGGCGATGACGGCGGTCGTCCGCTCCTCCTCTCCGATTTCCCTCTCTGCCCAACCCTTTTGGGCTCGCGGAGGACGACGCACGCGGGGAGGCAGCGGCCAAAGTTGCGCTTTGTTGGAAACTTCTAATTATTTTCCGACGCCGGCGCGACACTGGGCTGGGCCTCTTCATTAATGGCTCCCAAGGGGGCGGATAATTAAAAGTTGCAGCAGTCATCGCTTCCTGCATACTTCGCGGCGTTCCTCCGCGTACGCGCGCACCGAAATCTCGACGAGCGTGCCCAGGGCGGACAGGGGGGTGGGAAGCTTTTTTCATTGAAAAAAGCCTGGGAGTTTCCGGGAGGGATTAAAGGAAACCTTTAGAAACGTTTAAGAGTTTTAAAGAGCTGTTTGATAAACGATAGCGAGAAGAATGCGCTAAAAATTAGTAGATAAATTGCGAAAAACAAAAATTACGGCACGGACAGGATGTAGCCGTAAATAAAGTTGGGAGAAAAAGTAATCGTATACAATGGTTTCTCAAATTGCAAATTTTTGTTGCAAGTTGCCCTAATTTTTACGAGATATTACATATAAAAAATTATAGTATGGCTAAACATCACACGATCACGTTTTTTCGCGTAAACTTTTACAGGAAAATGCATGTAAATTTTACAGCAAAATGCTCTCGATATATTTTTTATAGCAAGTTTGATAGCATTTATAATGTTACAATTTGCTATAAAGACTATAGTAATTTTTTTATTTTTACGTTTTACTAAAGGGTATAGCATTTTTAGTAATACATTTCTATGTACACCAATTATCTTCTTTTTTCTCTAAATCACTTATTTAGATATGTATACTGTATTTAGATATGTATATGTCTACTGTAGTTTTAAATGTTAGATAGGAACAATTAAACATTTAGTTGTTCTTAATAACTTTTTTTGTTCTTCATTTCAGATATGTCCTACAAGCCTCGCCATCCCATTATCGAGGGTAAGTACCTTATCAGACTTTAGCAAAACAAAAAATTGCATCAATTGTGTATAATACAATTGACAGCGAAAACAGCTTCTCTATCATAAATCAAAGCTAAATCATTCAAACGAGAATTCTTAATTAAATTTTCCGGAAAAGTGCAAATTTGCAAAACTACTGATGTCCAATCACTCATTCAAGGCTGGCGCGTACGTGGGCAGTCGAATGCTGATAAGGGCTGGGATATAACTTTCGACGAAAGTCTTTGACGTGTATACCCCATAACTCAATTAAATTGAATTGACGAAGGTCGGCCGTGTGTATGCGTGCGCGGACTTAGAATTTCTATCGGGAAAAATTCGATCGAGCGGGAGAATTCCATAAATTCAATTTAGCTCGTGCATGCATCATAGATATGTCGAGACTCTCGAACTTTGCTAAATATTCAGCAAACTTTAATTAAATATTTCAGAACCGTATTTGTACTCTGACGTAAGTTAAGCAAAAATCAATAATTTTTAAAACAGAAAAATGAGCTTGATATACGTGATAATTTAATTATTCAATTATCCAAAAAAGGTTCGTGAATATTACAACAAAATAAAGATATTTGAAGGAATATTGAATTAACCTGAATTACGTTAAAAGCACGAGAATTAAATTAGCATAATTACGTTACAGAAATTACATTTCCTTTGTAAATACATCAAAGCGAATTTATCAGTCGATCTACCGACATCTTCAATCCATCTCTCCCAGGGGAAAAAAGTATATAAGTAGCACGATGGAATATTTACGAGCGGAACAAAGTATTCTTCCCGTCGAAAAGATATGCCGCTCATTGTGAGAAAGAATTAGAGTGAGATAACTGACCGGAAAACTCACTGCTCACTGATCAAATCGCATTCTGCGTGCTTCCACGGAACATTTTTCATAAGACTTTCATTTGAGGTTGCTCTTCTGAAGGTTTGAATATCCCGAGTTGAATACTCTCATATTGATTTTGCCTTCATCTTCTTCCACCTAACAATTCCTAAGAATATTCTTATGAATAAAAAACTGATATATTACAAATTAAGACCTATTTAATTCAAATATGATTTTCGAATAAAAAATCATACATCCGCAAAACAAAAACAAGCGAAAATCGTTAAAATTCAAGTCCTTAACCCTCGCATGAAAACCCCGCAGTCCACAACCGACGCTTACCGTCGAAAAACCCGGCGATAAAACAAGCGAGCCGTGACGTATAAAAAAAAAGCGAAAGAGTCGCTTGGGCTTTTTCCCCGGAATCCCGCGGCACGGGTCATCGGGCATCGCGGCGCGCGCCCGCATATTTCGGCGGCGCGTAAATCGAGCGCGCGCGCGAAACGGCGCGGCGCGGCGGGGGCCGCGCGTCACGGGGAGCCGGGCCGCTGCGGAAGCCGTCCGGGTCGCACAATGGGCGCCGCCGCGGCGGCCCTTTCGCGGAGATGGCAGTCGATGGGTTCCGATTGATGCGCGGAAATCGCGACCCACCTCTGAAAGCGCCCGATGGACCGTGTCGCTGACGACCGGTAACTCCGCTCGCGCTGTTTGGCCCTTCGCCCCCCCGGGCCCGGATTACGCCACCGCGCTGAGTGCTATTTGCGCTGCCTGGATTTCGGCTAATTTAACGCTCGTGGAAAGGCTTTTGGATAGGTTCGTTTCTATTGCTGCTGTTATTATTTTAAATAACAAATTTGAGAAGAGATTTTTTCGGGAGAGCTTTCAATTCATTAAAGCGCAGTTGTTCGGAAGCTTTTTGTTCTATTATTTAAAAGGAAAATGTACACTCGACCGAATTTAATTTTTTCAGAACTGAGCTCTTAAGTGGCAACACAGTTCAAAAAATGAATTTAAAAAATAAAAAAGAAATTTTTATACTTTCAATGTTTTAGGTTTTTTTTCTCGGGCACTTGGCATCGTTTGTTACAAAATATGGCTTTACTTTAAAGATTGCTTTTTGACTTTTATGATTTTTTTGGACATATTTGGACATATACGTAACACTCACAAGGTGCGCTCGATAAACGAATTATTTCAGTTCTGTGTGCTTAATAAATAAAGCGAAAAAAACTTTAATAATTAAACTCTTTAAATGTATTTAAAGAACGTAATTAAATTGACATACTTTCGCGCGAGTAAAGAAGAAAAGCTGAAAATTCCGTTCAAGTCGGTCAGCCTGTAAAAAGAGAAATACAAAAAATCCCAATCAACGATCGTTAGAGAACAATTTGTCGAGAGCGACAATGGCTTTTGTTAAGTCACGAAAAAGGGAGGAAGAAGCACGTGATCTACCAAGGTTCGCCGAAAAAAAAGCGCGGGGAACTCGAGCTGTGCCATAACCAGGCGGAAAAAAACGAGGCCAAAAATCACGCCGAAATATTCCACGATGCCCTGCAGTTACTATAAATTGGTGCGCGCACGCGGGGTCGCTTCCCCTTCGCCCACGCCGCCGTGGAGCTTGTACGGTACGCGAGCGAACAAAAAAGGGGAAACAACCGAACGTTAAGGGATGAAAAAAAAAAGCGGGGGAATACGGCTCGAACGGTGAAAAAGAAACAGAGGAAGCGAGGTGACGCGTTGGAAAAAAGAGAGAGAGAGGAGAAGGCGGAAGAAGCGGCCGGAAAAAAGGGGACAGGACTGTAAGGGCGAGGGCCGAGACCGATAAATTACAAAAAGCAGGATCGCCTCTGCATAAAAGCTTTTGAAATTCCTCGTGTCCTTGAAGTTCGAATTTACTAGCCCCGGAGCGTTGGGACGTGCGAGGATTAACGGCTCCCGGCAAATTTCGCGCGCTGGCTTTATACCCGCGTCGGAGGGGAGAGGGGGGATCAAGCGTCGTTTAATTTCTATTTTTTTCTCGTTTTGTTTTGGTGGCGCGGACAAGCCGGTATAAGCGCCGGAATTACCAGCAAAGTGCTGGGAATGAGATTTTAAACGGGGGGTACCACTCGCGAGGGGCAAGTCGAAAAAATTAATAACAATTTCAATATTTCTTAGAATTTATCTTTTTATAAGAAAAAATCTGTAATTTATACGACATTCGATTTCAATACTCAGAAAAGTGTAGTCAATTTATACTTAAAGAATAAGCGAGAATGATCGATAATCTTTTATAAGCCTAACTAGCAAAAGCTGAGACAATATACGTGTTGCTGAAAAATATTTTTCACGAGTTTACCTGACGAAAAGTATAATATTTTGCGCTGTTTCTAGAATAAAACATGTAGGAATTTAAACACTTGATACAAATGAATTCAACAATTGTCTAGATTAATTGTAAAATTATTGCGAACTCGTATAGATCTTACAGTAAAATATGTAAAATAAAGTAGATTAAAACACCTGATATACTGCACTACCACTGGAAGAAACTAATTAACGCAGAAAGGAAAGTATAATGTAATTGCTAGCTGCAGGGTAAACAGGAGCAATCACTTTCTTATAATTAAAGCTGCTGATAAAAAAGCGCGTAAGTTTTTGAGTAAATATATTCTTTTCGGCGCGCAGTAACAGCGGGAGTATTATGAGAATAAAGTGGATTTCAGTGAAAGAACACAGGGAGAAAGAGAAAGAGAGGTGAAATAATACGTATAGAAAAGGCCGAAAAAAAGGACGGAGAAAATAGACGCGAAGCACCTCGGAGATATAAAAGAAACGGGGAAGCTGGGTAGAAACCTGAGCACTTCCTTTTAAATTTATGAAACGACATACACAGACTCCTTTTTATATAGGAAATATATAAGGAGCAGAACCCGGGGTGAAAACTTCTCCCCGAAAAGGAAGAAAAAAGGAGGAAGCCGGCGGGGAAGGCAGGAGAGCGGCTGGCTTTGCTGTGGGCAAGAACAGCGCCGTTTCTAATCCTTTTATTAAAACATATGCTTTAACCGCGAGTAAAAACTTGCCTCGCTTTGCCGGACCCCCAAAGCCGCGTAAAAGCGGGAACATGTCGGTTGTGTGTAAGTGACTTAACAGCCTTTGTACTTGGTCGTAAGGCGGGCGTAAGTCAATTAAAAAACTTTTGTCTCTCTTTTCTTCCGTATAATAGTGTGAAATTGTGTTATTGCTCCCACCGCAAATTGTATTAATAATGTTTTCCTTAAAAAAACAAGCTTGAGAAAAATGTTGGCGATAATTTTTCAAGACTGCCAAGATTTACAGCCAACATTATGGACGTTGAGAAAATGCAAGGAGAAATGCTTCTTAAAAGTAATTTTTCGGAGAACAAAATAATGTTGTTTTGTTTATCGCCTTGAAACGCTGCAGCGTATTGTATCGTTTTCTTTTTATACCGTTGCAATTAAAGTTTAATTCAGGAGAAATGAGTACGCGAAGTTTGTTAAAGAGAGAAAAATTGTCGGTTAATTTTTGTATCGTTTAATTAAAAGTGTATAGATATTCTGCAAAAATAGGTAATAATGCAAGTTAAGAAAAAGAAAAAGATGAAAAATCAACGTAATATTATAATAATCAATATTTCTTTTTTATTCAAGAGGTAGAGTTTTTATATTATAATTTTATCGGTGCAATAAGAATACTTTTAATTGACCTGTAAAAGATTAATTTTCTTGATATTTCTACTCTCAGTAAATGAGAATTAAAAGTAAAATATTGATGGAAACTGCAAATTATTGGCTATCCGAGATAAAGATTATACCTGTATTTTTAGTGCTACCCTCATTTTATTTTCTTAGACCGCATATTTCCATCGATCCAATTACGAACATCATTATTAAGCCATAAAATTCTCTACTTTTATTACTTAAAAAGCAGCAAATCAAAATTTTCTTTCCGCGTGATTTTTTAATGTCTAGGAAAAAATTAAAAAATCATAAAGGCACGTAAAAGATAACTATTCGACCTTATCGTCGTCCATTAAAAAAGCAAAAAGCAGCGAAGCATTAGATCAAGTCGACGCCAAGCCTGACGTGATTCGTGGCGATCGCGTATTTGTGGGCTTTCCGATTGTCTAGCCTAATGGTCTGACGCTTCGTGTCTTAGCTTTTTATCAAGCGAAATGGGAGAATCGCTCGGCGACGCGACGGCGCGACCATTAAATTTCTCACCGCGCCCTCGCTGTCCGTTGCATTAGGCCGGCGATAAAAAAGGTGCGACGTGCACTTCGAAGGCGTAAAAAGGGAATTAGATAGCGTCGGGTTCCGATTGAGTGTGCAAACGCTCTAACCAAGGTGTCTTCTGTTGCGTTTAAGGTTCACGCCTATTACTAGATTACAAAACATTTTTCATGCCATTTTCTTTAATTACAATCCTGCACAGTTAAATTAGTAAGAAATCTCTAAAATTAGTTAAACTTCACTAATAATTAGTCAAAGTGATCTATCAATTAATTAAGAATATTTTTCACAATTATTACATTTACTAATATGACTACTTTAAAGTTCAATATTAATGTTTAGTAAGTATACGAGGAAAAACGATTTGATAGCTTAAATCATTTATTAATTTTTTTTTAAATATTTACTGTACATTAAGAAATACTTAATTAATTAAGAAAATGCAATTTGATTTTTAAAAAATTTCTTTGAAAATGGAATACCGCCCTACCAGTAAAATTTTCTTACGAGCGCGGGTGTATCGCGAGGCAATGCACACAAATATACGCGTGCATCAGCGCGCATATGCTCTCACGTATACGCGTGCATAATAAAAACAGAGAGAGAGGGAGAGAAAGAAAAGATAACGCGGCGGGGTATTCACACTAGGCCGGCTCTTATCGATTCGCGGAAACAACGTCGTAAAGGACTCTAAGTCAACGTTATGAGCTTGCGGATGGAGCGAATAAATAAGCCAATAAAAGCTCTCTCTCGCGCCGACTCTCGCTTGTGTATGCGCGCGTGTGTGCGCGCGCCCTCGTATAAAGACGCGGGCCGTAAAGCACGTAAAGAGAATGAAACGAGTGAGTCGGCCGGGCCTACTAATCTTAGGCTTTCCTTTCTTTTCTCCCTTTTTTTGCCGCGACGCCGCGCTATCAACCTGACTTTTTAAAGCCCCCTACTTTTACACCCCTTTTCTTCTCGCCTGTTTTTTTCACTGAAGCCCCGCTGCTACGTCAAATTTGTTCACCTCGCTCTGGACTAAACGCGATTTTTTTTATTTATGGAAACTTACTTAACCATCTAAGCTGTGTAGTGTGCTTTTCGAGTTTAATGTCAAAATGACTCGAACAATCCTTACGGGTAAAATGTTCATTATTCAATATTCTATGACGCTTTGCATTTATCAAATTCTCTTAAAGCCAGATAAAGTAAGATACGAATTGCTGTGTGTTCTGTCGTAGCGTGTTAGTTGTTCATTGACTGAACGATCTGGAAGCAACCTCTTTTATAGAGACATGGATGAGATGATGGGGTAGTTACGAATAACGAAGATATACTGCAAACTTGTATAATAAAAGTAAAGCCTCAATCTAGTGGTCAAATTAAGTATATAAATTAATCATCTGCTAGATTCGTCACAAGTTATTCACTGCACTAATTAAGCATAAAATGTCTCTTACATTCATGATGGCTATATTAGAAATTGAATAAATTCTTTGCTTTCAAAAGTATTAAATAATAAAAGATTTCCCTCGCAAGTAACACTCGAGTAATTCAGTCAATGATAAATATTTTTGAAGATAACGTAGCTTCGGAAAAGGAATTTTCGACAGAAATGTCCTTTAATCGGCGAACAAATCACGATTAATCACTCCCGGTCACAGGTACTTCACGCGTAAATCCGGGATCCAACATCGGAGAGTCAGATTCAAGCCTGGTTGCCTGGCGGCCCTCGCGACAAATCCTTTGGCCCCCAGGAGCCAATCGTCCGGGGTCGGTTTTTCATCGGCGCCCCGAGCCCCACCCCACCCCTCGAATTAGTGGATTAAAGTCGCATTAACTTCACGGGGCGGCGCCCCTAAACCAGAGCTCGCTCCGCGAGGACTCGCCTCGCTTCCTCTCGCTCTTTCTCGCGCTCGCGACGCCGCGACTGAGACATGGTTCCCCCGGGGGCGACCCGAGATTTACGGACGGCGCGACTCGATGCATCGTCGCCCACCCCCGCCGCATCCCCCTTTGCGTCCTCCATCGCCGTCTACTTCTCGCTCTCTCTTTCGCGCTCCTCGAGTATTTCCTTATTCCCGTGGCTGCGGCCTTTCCCTCGGCGGCCCTTGCTCTCTTCTAAGCCTGCTTTATTGGTGCCGATAGGCCCGGAGAATTTTTATGATGCATAGCGCCACGCTAGGGCCTCACGGGTATCGCTTTTGTATTTGCGGAGTCTTGAGGGTTTGTTTTATTGAATTTCGACTGCGCTAAATTATGACTTTAGGTGTGGGCCTGCTAACTGCCTAGTTAACCTCATAAAGTCAGCTTATTTGCTCGGTTTTACAAGGGAGATACGAGGCATCTGAACGCGTTAAGTATTATTGCTCTTTATTGGTGTGTCTTTAGTGCGAATGAAGAAGCCAACGTCGAAGCGATAAAATATGAATTTCAAATTTTATTGTCTTAAGCGGTATTGTAACTAATCACCGCCACTAAAATATAATACATTTTTTATTGGATTTGCTGAAGGAAAATACATCTTCTACTTTACGAGGCAGTACGGGAAAATTTATGGTACAGCGTTGAATAAAAATTCGCAAATTTGTGACTGAGGTTAATACCCAATATAAGTAGCTAAACTATCGATCCGTTAATGCTACTGAATTGTCGTATATTATGACATTATGATATATGTATTATGATCGTAATCCCTCGTATTTCAGATATCTATAATAAAGTATGTATAAGTCAATTCAGTTTTATTTAATCAACTAATGCATTAAAGATAATTTTATTTCCAATATTTTCCAATAAAGCTGGAGTTAATTACTTAGAAAAAAGCTGTTAGCTGTTGTAAAAAAGGGATGTTCTAATTACTACAAATATAATGATTTTTATACAAACTTGTATTACAAATTATAATATGCAGTACTGAAAATTGTTTAGTTTTCGTTATAATAATCCAAATATTTCCGATAACTCTCTGATAACAGTCAGAATATTATCATTATATTTTGCTACATTACAACAACATTGCTCCAAGAAAGTTGTAATCCTTATAAGCCCGATATGAGATTCTGCAGATTCTATAAACCGCAAATAAATCCAGGACCGGCTTCACCTTCAACAAGTTGGATTTTGTCATCTGATCCTGACATTTGATTATTACTTTGATGGTTACTGATTTATGTTGGGAGAATACTATATTTTTCCACTTTACACCAAAGTGCAGTCGAGAAAGTTGTAATCTTGTGCGGATTTTCTAAAACGTTACAGACCCAGTAATTCCACAACCCGATCAATAACCCCTTTCAACCTAGTTATAGGTCTTATCCGGTAGTTGTAAGCATAAATCTTATGAAGTACATACATGCAAATCATGCAAAATAAACCAGTAACCAACAGTATAAATGAACGCAGATATAGCAGGGACTTTGACCTCGTAGTCGTTATTTCCGTTGTCTGCATAGTTTGGATATCTCTGAATTACGAAGATAATAATTTGTTGAATTTTATGGTCGTCATAAGTCAGCGACGGTTTTGAAAACGGCCAGCTTGTATATTTCATCCATCCGCCGACGTAGCAGCGATTTTCACGTGCGATTAGCCCGAGCGAGCGCCTTAAGAACTTTTTCTATCCGCGAGGCACGTCGTCCCGGTGGCGGCGGTGGCGCGAAAAAAGCCCAAGATGATTCATCGTGAAAACTTTCGAGATTTGCGCGCGATAAACTATTCAATTACAAAGTTTCGTCCGCCGGGAATTTTCAAGTCGGTTGCCAACCGCTCGCCTCCCTTTTTTCCTCCGCCCCCCCTCCCCGGGCCGAGCGCCACTTGCCAAGTGTTAGCGCGACATTCAAAGCAGCTTATTCTTACTCCTTCTCGTCCCCTCGTTCCCGCCGCTCAAGAGCCAAGCGGGAAGAAGAAGAAAAAAAGGAGGGAGGACGGCAGAAGTGGAAGGAAAAGCATCTTTTCAGCGCCGCCGGCCTCGGAATAAAAGAATATGCACGCGCGAAGAAGTAATTAAAGGGCGACAAAGACGAATGGCGGCGATCTTAATTAAGTTTTCGTGACGCCGCGGACCGAAGGGAAAAATTGGAGACTGTAAAGTTTTTCCGGCTCGGGGAGGCCATGAAAATCCGACCCTTTTTCGCGTCGTTCGGCGGAGCGCGAAAGCGCGAAGACTTCGGAGCTGAGGCTTCAAAGGGCCCCATTGTCCGATGGCGTTAGATTGTTGTAACAAATTAAGTTTCAGAGGGTTATACGGGTTCCTCGCTCGGAGTTGCGCGCTAATTTAAGTTAAACAAAAAACTTTCTACTCTCTCCTCTTAAAAGACTTTTTCCTTCTGTTTTTACGATTGCGTTACAATTTAATGCTTTTCGAGAGGCTGAAACTTTCTCAGATAAATAAAAGTGAATTTCCGACTGAATATCCCTCTTGCCGAAGTTCTGCAGACGTCCTAAATCGTCCCTGAGGTCATAAAGTACAAAAAGTGTCATCGAATGTCCAGTCTTTAAGTACGATCCTATAAAATTGATCCGGAAGAGATGATAAAGTGACATATTTATCAAACTTTCAATCCGCAGTATCTCTTATCGAAACGAAGCGCCTAAGCGAAAAGGTTAGACACTCCACTCCCCCTTTTTTTTACTACCTTACCCTCCATTAACCAATCCTAAAATTAGCATAAAATTCTAGTATCCATTAAACTTTTCCAAGCAACAAATGAAAAAAAATCTCTCCTGTCGAAAAAGCTGCTCTCAAAAATGGGCATCGGAACCGAGTTAAAGTTCTCTCCAGCGTCGGCATCAAAGGCCCCGAACGAGGGTAATGCGACACCGCCGCCGGCCGAGGCCTCACCGCAGATGGGTATAGATAGGCCGCGTGGGGGTCAGCCTCGTATATGCATGCGTCGGCTCTCGCAATCAGGCGCGCGCCGGCCAGCCTCGTTCCGATGCAAAGTGCGATCGGTCTACTGGGAGCTCGGCGCGTTAAACCCCCTCGATTTCGATTCGATGGGGCAGGACCGGCGAGCGCTTTGCGCGCGATCGAGCCCCCGCTCTTCATTCTTTGCGCCCGGAGCGAGCGACCGCGGAGGCGCGTTTGAGCGAGCCGCGCCCGGACGAGCGATGGGTATAATTCGGGGGACTGTTAGCTTTTATAATCGCGGGCGATGGACGCGATCGGCGCTTTTCGACCTTATCGGATGCGGAGATGAATATTTTTTCGGGAACGTTGGTTTTTAATTCACGAGTGAGAGGAGCGCAGATAAGGAGAGTCGATGTAGAGTATAACACAAATCTGTTTGATCGTTTAGAAGGTAGATAAGAAAATATTTAACGAAAAATTAACGTCGTCGCTCAAATATGAAGATGAAAATAATTCAATAACATTTGTATTTTCTATGACAATTCATAAAATGACTGTGAGTAATACAATTCTCTATTTTGTAAATTGCTATATATGCGACCATATCAATTTTTCTTCTCAACGAAAAAGAAACTTCTTGTGGATCAAACATTTGTACGATGTGGAAATAAAAATGGTTCCGTTTAAAATATTTTTAAAAATTGACAAAAGGAAGTAATACCTCAAAAAGAAGCAGTAATACTTCGAGTTTTTTCCTACAGTTTACAATAGTAATCGGCTACATCAAAAGGAAAAACGTCAGGACAGGATAGAGCAGGACAGGGGGGAGGGGCGGTATAGTCGCGGAAAATTGCGAAAGGGAAACGGTACCGAGCGATTTTGCAGTTGTTTACGATTGCTTTTATGACGCAGGCTGCCACCGCGGTGGCGGCCGATTCGAGCTAGAAAAACGGAAAAAAAGAGCTCCGCGCCTCTTTTTTCCCCACCCACTCCTGCCTGGGTCCCGCGCTGCTGCCGCTGCAGTTCGTCAGTGAAAGCGCCTTTTTTATCCCGGGCTCTGTCGGGCTATTACGCAAGCCCCGCGCTCTCTATCCCGATTGCCGCGGAATCGCTGTTCTATGTAGCGCCGTTCGTTTTCCTTCCAATACTGTTTATTGCTCTTAAATGCGTTCCGCTCGTCCGTCTCTTTCTGGCGCGCGTCGCTTTTAGCGCTCAGCCTCGCTGTCCTTTTTTTTTTCGAGGCGGTTCGCCGGGATAAAAAAAGAGGAGGGCCGAACGCGAGTAATTTGTTCCCTAATGGATACATCTCGGTGGCTCGGGAAAAAACTATTTAATTTTCGAGATGAGCGCGGGAACATCTGCGCAACGCCTGTTCCGTAATGCACAACGCAGTTTCCAATGTTCGAGAGTGCTTCGAAGTCCCTTTAATCAGCTTCGTCGTAAAATTTTTATGGTATTCGAATGGAATATTTATGACGCTGTAAATGTCAGAAGTTTTTTTCATGAAAATTTAATTAAAACGCGCTTTTTTTGTTGCGAACTTTAAATTCTATTAACTGCGTTACACAGAATTTAAAGCGAGGAGTTATTCATTACGTGTAATCACTTTCAAACTACTTTTAAATAAATGATTTTTACAATTTCAGGTTATAATGGTACTTGCAAAAGTCTTATCCTATTTTCAATTAAAAAAACACACAGCTTTAGAAATATATTTAAAGAATGTCGATGGTTACAAGCCGGGTTTGAAGTCTATTCTGATTGGTCAATAAAAGGCAATCAATCCCTAAAGAAATCGACAGTTGAAATTCGAAACACCTCATAATCAATTATAATTTTGTAATCAAAAGAACCGATTTTTCTCTACAAAACTCCTCTTATTTCGAACCATAAAATTCCATATATAAAACCTCTCTCGATTTAAAAATTCAAGCACTCCCTCAAAGTGAAGTTATCAAAAGCTCGCTCATATTTTATAATGTGCAGAACCGCGTAAACTTTGTGTAAATATTTCCGCCGAAAACAAGTACGAACAGAAATGGAGCCCTTTTACAGTTTTAACACCGCGAGGGATTCATTACAATTTCCGAGTAGCTGTCTTAACAGACTTGCTTTAATAAAGCGCGGAGTCTAAGCGAAGGCCACTGTCGCGACTGCGAGTAATGAAAAGCTCGCGCAGCCAGTCGGTTATACCTGGAGGATGAGGCCGTGGGGTTGGGGCACCAGCGTTACCTTGTTTTCGCGCGCGCACAAACAGCCCGCGGCGGGCGCGCCATAACCGCTGATTTACGCGGCGCGGATTTACGAGGACCGCTTCGGCTTTTCTATCTCTCGAGGCACGTTTTTTTCCTCTCCCCGCGCGAAAGATCCACCGCGCTTTGCGCGCCGCGGCCGAGCGAGGTCCCGGCGACCCCGGCCGTTTGCCCGGCTATTACGTGCTCCACGTTGCTCTCTTCGTGCCGCGCGCGGTTTCGAAACACGCCAGTGGACGCTCCGCTAATGAAGTTTCGCGTTCACTATGCGCTGGAATTGCGACGCGGACAGAGTGTGAAGAAGTTGTTACGCGTTGATTGATTGGATAATCGTGGTGATTTGTTCGTTTAGGGCTAAATAAGCGCTTGTAACTTAGATTTTGTTTGATTTATATACAATTACGAGTAACGGATTTGTTGTTTTAAATTTTCAAGGACAGTGGTTAGTGGATGAAATAGGAGAGACGAAAATTTTACGATGGACACTCAAAAGATTTAAATACTACCTTTTATGTCGGTTATTAATTTCAAATCATTTTATCCCATTTTGCTCCTTTTTCGTAGAAGAATTAAATGCAATATTTACTCTAAAGCTTGTTAACTAAATTTTATGTTAAACAGGTTATACAACTGCCAGTCATATTCAAAAACACAATGATTAATTAGTATTGCAAACTTTATCGTTTTAATTAAATGACATTCATATAAATTTATTATTAAATTCTAATTAGAATTTCTATATGGCATGTCAATAATATTGGAATTAATGTCATTCATAATCATTTGCATTAAAATACGAAGGTATAAAAGCTTAACGAGATAAATATCAAATAAGTCATAAACAATAAAAACTTTTGAAAAAAACTACAAACACCTGGAATTAATACTTACATTTGTAGAAATTCAGTAAAAGTATCCTTCTACTTTTAAAATCCTTATCTAAACAAACGAAACCGCAGTCGATTTGTTCGAACTAACGGCCGGGTGGAAGAACGTCGACCGGCTGGCCTAGCCTCGCAGTAATAACTGCGGCCAATTCGACGATTTTGTAACGGGGCACACCGCTGGAACAGGGGGACGAGGTCGAGCGGAGGACGAGAAAGGGAGTAGAAGGCCAGAAAAGTGTGGCGGGGTGTAAGTTGAGCGCAGCCCGGCAGAAGCAGTAAAGTCGTCGGGGCTCGTCCTAAGTGGAACGTATTGAGCGCTAAGGAGCAGTGGAATAGCTCGGCGTTGAGTCAGCCTCGCGCGCGCCCCTTTATCCCCCTTCCATACTGTGCACTCGACTGCGACTCCGCGCCACCGGTCTTACTTACCCCCGTCTATAACTTACTTAGCGGCGGGAATTGTACTTCAGTGCTCGCGTTTTTCGGCCTCTCCCTGCGGGGCTCGCGACGAAAGGGAAGGGGGAGGAAGAGAGAGAGAGGAGACATTTCGTCATAATAAAGCTGGTATTAACTTTTAATTCCGGGAGAGGAGGCAGTCCCACTTCCGGTCCAGCTGGCGCTGAATGATATTTGCGACGGGGGAGGGGCATGGAATGCCCTTTTCGACGTGTAACGATGAAATGTTTGCGAGCGCGGCGTACGAGCTAACCGGCGGGATGCTACTTTTTGCCTCGGCTCCACACTAATTGCACTTTATGACCTGCTAATTAAAAGAGAAAAATGCGGGCCAAAGCAAGGGGCTTCTAGAATGGATGTCGTTAGCGCGAGATATATTTATTGTTACTTTTTTCTTTCATTAAATCTTGTCACGCTTTGAAGTTTTCATTAAATGCTGGTCCTATACTTTAGATTTCTTATCCATCAATCGCGAAAAAGCTTTTCATTTGTTAGTAAAAGAATGTCAAAAAATTTATGACTTTGATCTCTGATTATTCAAAAAATATCTTGACTATAAATAAAATGCTGTCTCTGAATTGTTATCGAAGACAGGAAACATTAATTCAAGGTTGGCAATTTAAGGGTCAAAACAATGTATCTCCTCGAACAAGGCAGCCAGGAATTCAATCGATAAATTCTTTTGGAAAACGGTCACGACACGGCTCTACGGAATTTTCATCGCGGGTCTACCACGGCTGCTAGATGTACGATTGCGCGGCTGCCGAGAGAAGAGAGGGAAAGTCGGAGGATTTAACTTTAACAGCGGAGTACGCGCTGCGGTGAACTGGCCGGTCGGACTTTCTCCCTCTCTAATGCCTAGACAAAAACGGGGTGTCGCGACCGAGTGCTCGAGACTTCGGGCACAAAGGAAAAGCCGCAGGTGGACTGTTAGACAAAAGGTTAATGTTCCCCGCTCGCCTCCTCCAGCGTTTTTTGCGGACTTTAACTCTCTTTTGCGGCGCTACGTCTGCTTCTTTGGCCGCGATCGCCTCCGCGAGTTTTGCCCCTTAACCTGCTTGGTCCGCACTTTTTTGTCGCTCATTCATTTCCGCGGTACTTGCCGTGGTAAATTTATTATTGCTTCTTTATTTGCTTAGTATCAGCAGTTAATTCGAAACTCTATACACGAATATAATGAAGCGTATAATAGAGGGTTAATAATAACATTTCCAGATTCATTATACGTTATGAAATCACTGTTTGTAAATGCAGATATAATTCTATAGAAATTTTAGTAATATTGCATGAATAAGTGATAACATAGGTAGTTAATTATCATAAAAAGGATTTTGCAATTCTGAAACGTCTGCTGAAATCGATGATTGAAGCAGACAAGATCAAAGCTTAACTAAAAACTTTAGAAATGTAAGAACTCGACTACTTGTAAGAAGGCGATAATTCGATCAGCAGCTTAAAAAGGTGACTGTTTTTAACCTAATGAGAGAAGGATGCTTCTCGATCTCAGCAAGTTTATAAATAAACAGACATATTAGTTCTGAATTTTTGTAACGCCGAAAAAAAAAGCAGCTAACTCGACGTAATCCCAAAAGCACAAACAATTCGAGGTTGCGCCGAGCTGCTCGCGCGAGCGCGGAGAGCCGCGAAATGACAAGAGCACGCGTGGCGGCGTCGCTTCGGTTGGCAGGAGAGCGCGCGAACGAGCACCGAGCCAACCGCTGCACGTGACAAGTTATTCGACTGCGCGCCGTCTCGCTCTCTCCACCCCTCCTTCCTCTCCAAGCGCAAAGAGCCTAACTAAGTGGCATCCAATTGTCGCGCAAGACCCGCCGCGCCATTTATTTCTATGGGCCGTAGTTTCCTTCTCTTTGTGTCTCGAAGGCGCCGGCTTCAATGGCTCGCAGTCGGGCGCGGTCTAGTCGCTGCTTTATCGGCGACGAGCTGCGCCGGGACGTCTGATGAAATTATGTAATCGCCGGGAGACACTTTGAGTTTCGTCATTATGCGGAAGTGCAAACAATGAGGCCCCATTCGTCCGTATCGCAGTTTAAGGAAATAATTCGAGTTTAGCCAATTAGCTTTCTAAGTGACGCTGATGATTTCTTGAAACGCAGTGTATCAACATTTTCTTTTGTTATATTTTACAATTAAAAATCGAATTTTTTATAAAAAAAGTTTGGAAAATTGTAAATAAAATGTAAAATTTTTCAAACCATTTTCGTTAAAATTATGAATGGAATAAATTGAAATTGAAATCGCAAGCTTTACGTGAATACAGAGAGCTTGCAGTGTTTTTTACCAAAAATTTCTTTCATATAAACAAACTCAGGAACCACGTAAGGTAAATCTTTAACTATGAATTTCACATTTTGGTAAATAGATCTTATAGAATTACTTAACTAATTACCTTTATTCACTTAATAATCACTTATTTAATGAATATAATAATCAAATTTTCTCATATTTATTTAACATATTTGACGTATTATGACTTAAATGTACTTTAAGCAGAAGTTTTTCAAGTAGGCAGCTGACGCAAGAAAAGTTGGACCGGCTGCAACTTTAGCGCGTCGTCGCGTTGAAGTGGAAAAATTTTGTCCAGGCTTAAAATTCTGCAGAATTCGGTAAAACTGAAACGGCGCGTCCATAAAAGATAGCGAGACCGTCGGCCTAAGTGTTTTACGACGCGTGCACCGCTCGCTTAGGTCGAAAAATGCCTCGCGCGATAAACAAGGCGACCGACCGTCGTCTCCGCTCCCTCCCCGCGTTCCCTCTGTTTTTTTTCTCCCCTCGGTCCCTCTCTCATTTTTTCCACCTCCCTCCCCCGCGCCACGGGCAAAAGAGTCGCCGTAAAGTCGGCTCGCGCGCGAATACGGAATCAGAAGTGCGCGACGACGGGCGCGCGCGCGCACAGGTTATGAGCCGTTTTAAAAGTGCCGTAAAATCAGGTTTAATCGCGTTACAGAAGAGAGTAGCTTTAGCCCGGTGCATCCGAGCGTGGCACTTTTAATCCGACAGTTAAGTTTAACCGACCGTTAAGTCTTAACCTCCCTGCAGGCGTTGAGAACGCGCCGGCCTGCCGTGCGGCCTCCTCCCTCCCCCCAACGGTGCTACCGCCACCGACGCTGCTGCTTGAAAATTAAAGGCCGAGATTAAAATTCGTAGGCGATGCGAGAACGAGAGACAGAGAGGGAGAGAGAGAGGGAGAGAGCCGGAGATGCACTGCGACCGGGGGGTGCTTTTATTCTTCATTTTCTGTGTCGGTGCCTCGCATTTTTTTCAGAGCTCTCGCCGTGTATACCCGCTGACGAGCTAAAGATTCCGCTTATCACTCCGAGTGATACTTAAACCTTTTCCAAGATAATTAAGTGAGTTTTGGAATAAATTATACTCGCGTTGGAACAACTGCTAGAATTAAAATGGTATTAGCATGTTCTTTTGACGATTATTACGTATAAACTATAAAGGAGATTTATGTGTTCATTTTAAATCAACGAACACATACTTTTATCAGAAAATAAATTATGAAATGCAGTTTATTCTGTAGAGCAGATGTACACGAAGTAGTTGCAAAGCAATTTATTTGTTTGACAACGAAGATAACGAAAAGAATCAATCTTCTTTTAAAAAAAAAGGGTAACTCGACTATACAAACAATGTGGAAACGGACGGTGCAAGCACGAGACCAATAAATCCAAATTTAAAGAGCTTCCAGGCGAAATGTCTTTATCGCCAGTTTCGAGTGCGGTTAAAACGTTTTCGCACTATCTCGAGGGCCGCCGCGGCGAAGAAAAACAAGACGGAGAGGGTACGGCGGGCGCAAACTCCTTTAAACCCCGAGCGAGTAGCGAAATATAATTAGCCCGTCACGCAACGGTATAAAAGCCAGTTGAAATTTATAGGCCGAAAATATACCGTAAGTGCCTCCCGGCTGTCTTCCCACCCCCTCCCGCCTCGCGCCTCCTTGGCTTAGGAAACGGCGCGCGCGCCGGCCTCGAGTGTGCGCGCGGGGTAACGCTGGAAGTTAGAAATTAGTAGCGTTGCCGGCCGTTTAAAAGATAAAAGCGAACTTTTCCCATTAATAGCGCGCGCACCCCGGCAAAAAAGCTCCGGCGCGCAACCCCCGCTATCACCGCCAGGCCGCCGGCGCGCTCGTCTCCCCCCCGTCCCCTTCGGCCCATCGAGTCAATTGTCTGACGCGAGGGGGGAGAGTGGGCTTTCCAGAAGCCTGTAATTATTTAAAAACTTTCCAACCTGTCATTTCGGCGCGGCGATCACGCCCAGCTACCCTTGTTTTTCCACTCGTCGCGGCTATTCCACCTTGTCCAACGACGTCCAGCAAACATTAGCTTTATGAATTTCTATTTACAACGATGAAAATCTCTACACATCATCCTAGATTGAAAAATATTGTTGCTAAAATTTAGGGATAGGATTTACTTATAAAAACTTGAAATATTATAAATAAAAATTCAATTATTTTGTATAATTGACTGTTTTACTTCTATTTCATTTGAACGTGCCTTATTTTGTCTGAACCTCTCAAAATGAAAATAGTCTTTTAGAGTTAATTTATAAAATATAGCTTCAACTAAAAGAACGCAACTATACAGATTTTTTCAAGATTATTCATTTCGTTTATTATTTTAAGTGAAAAAAAATTCATTTCCCGACATACGTAATGATTTCTGCATGTACCGAGGATTACCAGCACACGTGCATATCGGCTGTGTACGTTTGAGCAACGACACGATCGGGTATTAAACTACACCCATGTGCCCGGTATTGGTAAGATTACAAGGATTCCGGACCTTTTCATAAAGCCTCTTACAAAAAAAAAGCGAACGCGGAATATCGGCCGACTGTACGCGGACTCGATCTACTGCAGCGAAAGCGATAGTCGAGCGGGAGGGGGCGGAGGGTTGCGTCCCCGAGCGACGACGCGGATCGCTGGCACCGATTTCGCATCCGGTAGTTTTTCGAGAGGTGGGCGGGGACCCCCCGGCGCGGCTTAGTCGCGAAGTGCGCGTGACTGCGAATTCGTGACGCTACTCGACAACTAGATGCGCTACTCGGGCCCTTTCATTCCGCCCTTTTCTTTCTCTCTCCCCCCGTGGAATCGCGATGTCGTCCCTTTCTCTCCTCCTCGATATTCAATAGGGCTAATTTTTCCAGCTCCGGCGGAATTCAGCCAGCATTGAGCCGCGGAACTGAAAAAATAATCGCAGTAAGTCGCGATGCGGTAAAAGAGTGCATTTTCCTGGCGGATGGCTAGGGAGGAAGGCTTTCGAGTTTACTCAACCTTTTCAACCCTTGATGTAATTTTATCCTCTAGAAGGGTCGCGTGATTGCACAATTATTATTTTTTTTATATAGCTACTCTGCAGGGGTGGTTTTGAATAATTACCCCGGTAAATTTACGCAGGATCGCTTAATGATTTTTTACTTAACTCCGAATGAAGCCTTATATTTTACCGTTATCGCGGGTGAACACGAGCAGCGGGTACCGAGAATCATGGCTCGCGAGATCCCGCGAATGAGTAACAAGCGCAACTCGTCATGGTTGCGTGTAATCGAGCTTACGCGAGTATCGCGATGAAATCGTCTCCGCCGCCACCCCGCACTTAATCTCCGCGTAACGCGAGCAATGCAAATGCCCTTCATAAGCACCATAAGAAACTTCCTTCTCTCCTCTCGCTCCTTTTACGTTTTTGTTTGGTTTTTATCCTCCCGCTCCTTTTTCGTTTTCGCTTGCTTTTATTCGCGATAATAAAGTAAAAGCTTTCAAGCTTCTTATTATAAACAAAAAAAAATCAAAAGTAGAATAAATTCTTTATTAAAACCGTAATATCTAATAAATTTTTTGCTCTGCATGGAAAGATATGTCAGCTTATACAAACGATCTACCACAAAATAGAAAAAAAATTTTGAAAAAATAATTGTGGTATACAAAACGCGAAAACTAAGTAAAACGAGTCGTTAAATGCGAAAGCTCGCAAAAAGCTCGCAGCGATTCGTGTTGTCGCGTCACGATACGTCACTTAGAGCGATAAAGCTCGTTTTTTTAATCATCGCGAGGGAAAAAGTAAAGTAGAAATTTCATTTCTCGCGCGGTGCGCGCGTACGTGTGTTCATGTGCTCGCGTCGCCGCAGCACGAATCCTTTATACGACCCGCAAGTTCAAAGCGTGCGCGCGCGCACGGCGTCTTATCTCGACTTGTTTCTCCGTTTGTGCACCTTCTTTCAAAGATACGCTTTAAGCGCCGAGGCTGCGTGTTTACGCGGACAACTTATCTTATCTACCCTTTGCTTTTGATCGTCCGGCCTGCGTTTATCTTTCGACTTCGTTTGAACGCTTGTAAACGGTTAATTAAGCTCGTCTTATGAATTCATTTGAAAGTTGTAAAGATTTGAGAGGAGGGATCTGATTTACCTCTCGAAAGTAAAGTTTAGTATCTCGATGGCGTTGAACTAAGATTATCCTTAAAACAATTTTAAAGTACTCACTTAAATGATATTTACAAATTTTAATTTCAAAACCTCGTTTTTCCAAAATTGTATTTAATTTAGATTCTTTTAGTACTAGGAAGTGTAAACTAATGTTTGATGTTTTCTTAGTGGAGAAAGTTAAATTCAATATCAAAAGCTTTATTAAAATATTTTAATGTATATAAAAGAGTATCCGTAGTTCAAATTTGAGGAGAAAAATACTGCTTTTTTAGCATTAGAGAGTAAAGTTAAAATAATTTATTGTGTTATTTACCATTCAAAATTTGAATGCGGCACAACAAAATTAGCTTATCCGTCGCCTTACTTTTTGCACAAAACATCAAAACTGAATTCAACCAGAGCGAATTTAGCGAACTTCCTTTTTGCCGTCCGAAATTTTATTCCCTAAATTATCCTCGTCGCCCCTCGGAGCGCCTCTCTCTCTTCCCTGGCCAACTTCACCGGCCGCGCCTCTGACAATCTTCACGCGCCATTATCCCGTTCGCCTGCCTTTTTTCACCGCGCAACCCAACCCGTCGCCTCTCTTTTTCCCGCGCGTCCCCTTTGTCCGTCCACCCGCTGGGACTCGCTCCTCCGAGCGAAAGCGGGACGGCGGAAAGAGGAGCGCCGCGCTGACCGTTCCGGGAGCGGGAGATATTGGAGTCGTACATTCGCGCCGGTTTCCCCGGCGCGGTTCGTTATGTATGCTCCGTTAAAGCGTCACATAAAGCGCGAGTTAACGCGCGCCTCCGTTTCGTCGCTCGACGAGACGAAAGACGCCGAGCCCGAGGCTAATCCGGCCGGGGACCGCGGCGCGGCCCTTTCCACGCTCGTTTTTACGTCTGATCGATGCCCGCCGTCCTATTACTCTTCCTTTCGCGCCGTTGTTTTTTCTGGTCTGACTGTACTCGGACACTTACTACTTCCGTTCTCCCATTGGCCGTCTGGAATTGCCTTTTGTTCACAGGCCGTTCCTCGTTAGATAAAAGTAAATGTTTTTAAATTTTTGTGATGTAGGAGGAGATAGGTGTTAAGGGCATGAAATTTAAAAGGATAATATTGTCAGTAGTTTGTTTTGTATTCTGTGCGTATTCTTATCTTAGTAAATCGCTCGTAATCTGCGAAGCATCTGCAAGCATCAAAAAAGAGCGGTAAAAGCTGAGGCGATTCCAATGTACTATGTTAGACACTAGGACCCTCGAAGATGCCGAAACTGATAACCGCCTGAAGTACATTGATCCTCTTAAAAGCAATATATATCGTTCTCCCTTCGTTGATTCTCTTCGATCCAGTTACATAGATAATTTTTTTATACTCTTGAATAAATTTATTAGCAGCATAGAGAATAGTTTACAAATCCTTTTCGAAATTAAGTGGTAATATCTTTGCAGCTATTTTAAATAAATTTGTGATAAGAACTGAAGAATTCTCTTATAGGCAAAGTTTATTGCGAGATAAGGCTGGCAATGTGATATCGCCAAAGTTTAATATCTCATACATCTTTATTTTCAACGATCTATTTTAATAATCTGATTAATTTTGATTCGACCGCAACAACTAATTTATAAAAATTTCAAATGAAATATTGAAGCTCGCAGTCTAAATAGGTCGAAATTGTAGTCGGACACGAGCTTGCAAAGCTCCGAACTCGGTAGGCGGGTTACAAAAAGCCGGGCTCACGAGTCGCGAGCTCGGGAGACGGCCCTGGGAGAGAGAAGACGGAGAGACAGGCTCGACGGAAATGCGATCGCGGCGTCGATAAGCGCCGACGAGGCTCGTTCGTTATGAGGACAGATAGCGGCGTCGGAGTCCCCCCGGGCTGTCCGACTGGTGCGCGCGAGGTCGTTTCGAGTTACGTCGCCGAGCCGGCCGCGCTCTTCCAGGAGATACCCGGCTTTGTCGAGATTGACGGGACACGTTTACCGTCGCCGTCTTATTCTCCCTTTTGCGCTTCGCCGTTTATCCTCCGACTGTTTTTTTTTCGTACGGGCGAATCTCGTGGAGAAAATCTCATCGTACTTTTAACGATGGAAGTTGCTTTCGTGAGTATTTTTACTAAAGTGTTTTATTTTGACAAGCCCAATGATACGGGGTACTAAAAGCTCTCTTTGCACGCGTCAAAGTTAGTGCGGAAAGCTCAATTTTCCATGCGTAGAGCAAGTTTTGCGCACGCGTACCGAAGAAATTTTCTTTACGAATGCATGAAAAAGTTCACTTTCTCTATACTCAATTATATGCAAAATCCGTTCATCCTTTGTTATAACAAAACAAATATTTTAAGCTCAAGCTCTAGATATTCAAACGCACCCTCACATACAAAACGACATGTAGGTATATGTGTCAAAAGTATTTTATTTCTTTTTAATTTCTCAATCACGATTTCAACACTTTTTCTAAGAGTAAACAAAACGCCATAATTAATAAAAAGAAGATCGAAATGCTGAAATATAAACAGCATCTTCAAACGAAAACAAGTAATCTGGAAATCCCGCAAAATATTCCGGCGACGATCTAATTTTCGACATCGAATATTCGCGTTTGTTCAACGATATTAATTTCGAATTAAATACAGCGGGGCCCCGGAGGTGGGAGGCTTTGAAAGGCTCGTCGCGCGGCGCTGCAATGGTTAGATGGATATTGGTTCATTTAAATATCGCACGATCCGGCCGCTCGCTCGCGGGCCACTGCTCGCCTCCCCCGCTTTTCCCCGGGCACTTCGGATTCATCCGTAGCCAGACCGACCTGAAAACTCCGAGCTCGCGAGAATGTCGATATAATATCCTCCTAGTCGAATAATTTTATTCCCGCCGGTCGGATATATTGGATCAGTGGCGGCGAGAGCCCCACCGACTTTTCGTCTTTATTAGCCTCTCGCCGTTGAAAACGACAGCGAATGGTATTTTTTCGTTCTCCTCGAAAGAAAATTTGGAGTTCTCATTTCACGAAGTGTCTGAATATTTAATTTCTTTCTACCCAATTATTTAACTGCGTTTATGATTATGTTAATTACGCGTATACATTTTTCCTCGTAATTATTGCGGAGGAATATGAAATCTAAATTATTTAATAAATTAGTATTCTCCATTTACATAAAATTTAATTAAATGTGTTCAAATTTATTGCGCAGAAATGATAAACTGCATATTTAATGAACAGTTCCATGAAAAATATTAATAAAATTAAAATGTAACGGCTTGATAAAAAATTGAGTGTAGTGTAGAATTCGCCTGGTTTGGCAGCGGACAAGACCCCATTGTCTATGCAGTACGAAACTTCGAAAGCCGAGATAGTCGCGGAGGAGGGGGAGAGGGGCATCGAGGCCGAAAAGGGAAGTAGGAGAAAAAGAGCGAGAGATCCGACGCGGTTAAACTCGCGGCCAGGCCTTCTGTATAATATATTCGGTGTAATAATGGAGTCACTCTGTTCGACGGGAAGAGGGTAACATTAGCCCGGGCCGTAGCGGCGGCCCGCTGTTTGCCCCGGTAAAATATAATAAAGCCCCGGGATTTTGCTCGCTCGCTGCGTACTACGGGCCGACTGAAATCTTTATTAGCGCGACTTTGGGATTCGTTCTTCTTTTCCTCTGTTTGCCCACGAATCGCGAGGACTTCTCCTCTGCCTTCTACTGCGATTCTGTATTCGGAAGGATGTCTCTCTGAGGAGCCCAATCAAATTTAATAGCGTATACAAAACCTCCTTTTCTAGTTTAATAAATGATGTAGAGCAGTAGCAATTAATTACAATAATTACAAGAATTAAACCGGTTTTAACCCATTTATAATAATTACACAAGTACTAGTAATCTGGGTCAGTTCAATCATTTTAATTATAACAATGGTCGATTATTAAAATTGTTCCCGATAGTAAAATTTTCAGAATATTCAGATTTAGAATCCAAATTAAAAATTATACCGCGAATCGAAGTGATACGAGATCTTTTGCTCGAAGAGTTCAACGTCACGATAAAAAAGTATGCCAAAATCTAATTAGGTCATTGCATGAATAATTCGAATAGGTCGACAGATAGAATATCGAAAAATAATCGATCAATTTAAAGTTTATTAACAAAGCTAACGAAGCGAGATTACCGTGGTAATTTTTTCACTCCGTGAAATTAGAGCTTGCAAATAATTTAGAGCTTTATGAAAGTAGAAAATTGAAAACACAAAAATTAAATCTAATTACTGCTAAAAATCTTAAAATACATTGGTTTCAAGAAATTTAAAAAAGTCGAAACATTATAGACCAACCTAAACATAAATTAGTAAACAAAAAAATTAAACAATCTCTAACTAAATTCAATAAAACGCAGAAATAAACGAAGTTCAAACGAGAAGAAAAAGCAATAAACCGAAATTTCGAGTGCAGCGTGCCCACCTAAGCGTCGACGCTCCCGAAATTTCCAATTGTCGCAATTATTCGCGCGCGTGCGCGAGCCGGAATTCCCCCCGGGAGAGCCGCGTTTAATTAGCGCACCTCCGCCGGGCGGTTCGCGCGCCGCACAAACCAAAGACGCGGCCCGAAAAATTCCAGTCGCCGGGGCGAGCTGTGGGTAATGGTCGGCGTGCGGTCGGCGCGCGAGAAAGAGGAGCGCGCATTGTTCGCCGCCGAGACAATGGCGGTCGCGTACACACCGCGACGCCCCCACCCGCCAGACCGATTACTCAGCGTTTACCGGGCTCGGGGGTTAAAGTAGCCGGATTACGTACACTTGGCGCAAAAGTGCGGCGAGCAAAGATACGCCGCTAGCGCTTTCAAATGAGCCCTTGAATTGGAGCTTTTTTTATAGCTCGGTGAGTTTGCACAGTGGCGGGTGAGTGGGTGAAAAGTGCGGGGCGACTCGAGGGACGGGGGGTGCGTCGGACTACGGTTTCCTTAATCCTTAATCCTGCTTTCTTCGGGGTATAAAGGGAGTCGTAATTTTTAGAACAAATATTAGGTCGACGTAATTTATTGTTTATTTTGGTGATGTAAAGAATTTCGAGCACAGCGGGTTTTATTCATCTGCGACTTGCTTTCTTTGCCTTGCGTCCAGAATAATGAATTCTTCGTGCATTTGTATTTTCATTATATTTTACTAATGCATAATATCCGCTAGAGTTTTAATAAGTGAGAGAGCTTAAAATGTTTAATTAAACATTTTCAGAATTCTCCTTACTTACAATGCCAAGATCTCGTATAAATCATAATTAAAAGTGATGAACGAAAAATTTAATGGGAATTCTGGGCATAAAACTCGTAAAGGAGGGGAATATTCATGGCGGGCAATCATTCAAGTACCACTATTACCCAAAAACTAAGGGCGAAGCCTGGGGAGGTATATATAGGAGGAAAATATCCCGAGAAGCGAACAAAGTAATGTATCCTTTTTTTTCGCTCGCCGTGAGAAAGGGACGGGTGGAAATCTCTCGCGCCATTTCTCCGCGGGAGAGCAAAATGGAAAAAGGAAGATTCATCGACGGCGGCGGCCTTTTTTGAGGTAGCGACCTCGGGGAGAGCGTGAAAATACCTTTTTCTCTATGAACCGACCGCGAAGCGTTCGCGAAGAGGCTGCGGCGAAAGATAGAGGGCGGCTGAGAAAGAGACGAATAATTTTTAAGAAAATACATTTTTCCCGCAGGATATGCCCCATCCGTTTCTGCGGCACGTCGGCCTCCCCCTCCACCTTTCCGTCCTCCTTCCGCCCACCGCCTTCCCCTTCTCCTCCTTCACCTACGGCGCTGTGGAAAGCGTTCCACGAGAAAACTGCAGGTGAAGAGGGAGCGAGCGAGGTGATCTATACGGGGGATTTTGTGTCAATAGATTCGATAAGAAAAATAGAAATCTCTGAATTTTATGAGCACCGAGTACGTTCGGAATAATATCTGGAATGAAATGATCGAAAATTTTATTATTTTATTTGATAAATACGTATATTTTGCTTTACTGGTGAACGATAATTTTTCTTTATTTTAATTTAATAAAAAAATTCACGTTAAAATATGTGGAAATAGAAACGCCAATGTAATTCCAGTTTTTATGAAAGAGTGTACTTAAAATTACTTGTAAGAAATTTTTTTGAGCTAAAAGTGAGCAGTTCACCAATTTTAAAGTTTTAGAAATTTAGATAAAAATGTCTTTTCTGATTGGAACAGTTTACGTGGAAGAAACCAGGTAGAGACAAATATAGGTGTTCAGCAGGGGTCGCGCGATGTTTTATGGTCGAACAACGTGCGTGGGTGGGACCACGCTCCGTGGATATCATAACGCGAATTTTTTCAAGTTGAACGGCTATTTCTGGAGATATCCCACGAAATGAAATCAGATCGCGTGCGAGTGCTTGTGAAAATACGTTTTTTTGCAGCTTTTACCCGAATGAAATAACATATGATTTTAAAGCCCTTCTACAGCTTAACATCTTTGTTTTTATTGATTTTCTCTTTAGTTTCGCCGTGAAATAGCATTCAAAATTTCGCTTGATTCGTATATTAATAATAAATAAATAATAGTGCATTAATACATTCGAAATAAATAATGAATTTTCTAATCTATCATATCCGCTACAGAATGGCACACAAATTTGGGAAGTTGAAATTCATTAAAATTATGCAGGCCTCATGTTTTATTTATCGCGGAAAACTAACATTCAATCAGTGATAGTCAACATCCCGGAGCTAAACCCAATCTGCAGCAATTTCAGCCGGGGGCAGATATCGAGTCACCTGGTTGTTACAGTAACGCATTTTAATATCCTGCCAATTTAATACAGCGAGCTTTTTTTTGGCTCAAACAGAAGGGAAGAAAAACGCGAGTTGAAGGCTGAAGGTATGAGAAAACTTTAATAAAGGGATTATTAAGACGCGGAAAAATAGAGACGCAGATTTCTTGCGCTTCGCAGAATGATATTATACAATACATCAATAGTCAATAAGGCATGAAGGCTGCAAGGGAAAATTCCTTTGGTTATTAAAATACGAAAATTAAGCGAACGTCAATCTTCTTCTCGTTCTCGGATAGACATTCCATAATTAAATGAGGAATTATTTCTGTTAATAAAACTGCCTTTGTATGCTGTTCTTAAAAAAGCTATTGCATTATTTTGTAAATTCAAGCACAATATGCTACGTTATTTTTTTTATAAAAATCCTTATCCCAGACATATTTTGAATAATTTAGAAAATATGCAGCTTAATATGCGGGGCTCGTTAATTCGTAATATTTTTGGCCGAGGAACGAGGTCCTAACCGACGGAAGGGGGGCAACTTTTCGAGGTTTCATTTTGCGCCGCGTCCGGGATGGTAAGACGAACGGCCGTTCATAACTTAATATCGGATTCATTTGCATAGCACCGCCGGGCTCTTGGCGCACGGGCGCCGACTACTATTTATTCCGGCGCGCCAGACACGTTTGCAATTTGAGCGTCAATCAATCGCGCCTCGACCCGCCGGCACTTTAACCTCACTCCAGTCGCCCCCTCTCCTCCTCAATTCTAGCGACCCGCTTTCATCTCTACTCGACTTATTTAATGACTGTTTTCCTTTCATTTCGCAGTATCACGTATTTCTCACTTTGTCCTTTTATCGGGAATTCGATCGCACCTCGTATACAGTCAGCTCATTTCGCGTAATTTTTTCCCCTGATTTATTTGCTTGCGCATTCTCGCCGCGTAGTTTTCTGTTCAGCTGAATAAGAGGGTTTTTTATGAAAGTTGCTCGGTCTTTTTTTTTCAAAAATGTAATTTATAGCGGGTATGCATCATTTTAGTGCGAAATTTATGCAGACAGCGAAAGGGTAAATTTTGCGAAAAAATAAAGCGGACTAATATACACCCATAGAATTTTTTCGCAACAAGTACTCTCAGTTTTTTGCGAAAATTACTGCGTACTCAGTTATGTTAGGTGCAAGTGAGCTATTTGTTAAAAATTATTTTTGCAAATATAGATTCAAGCCAGCAATATCAAACTCCTTTTATTTACCCCATTCTCCTTTTCGCGATACCGCCGTGCAAAAAAGGCTCCGCATGAATACGTAGCTGAATAATCAATACAACTTCCAGCGAGTTTCCATAGGTTTAAAAAAAGAAACAACACCTCGCGATGAAATATTTACTGATTTCCCGCAAAGGCAAGGGAAGCCGGGGAGGGTGGAGGGACTCGTTAAAACGGGCGCGGCGGATCGGCGTAAATTTTGCGAAATTTATACGGACAGACATTGTTCGGCGCCCGAGAACTCGATATAAAGAGGAGCCCGAGAAAAAAGGAAGTCGGGGTTTGTTATTTCGAGGCGCGAACTTCCCGGCGAGTATCGACTCCGCGGCGCCCCCCTCCTAATGCGATGCCAATGCAATTTGCCGTCTCGGCCTCCGGGAAACAAGAGGATTCGATAAATGCAGTTACCGTTCGAATGGATTTCACAACGGCCTTCCCCCTCCGCCCTCCTTTATTCATCCTCCTTGGGGCCGCGTCTCCGGATTCATCCTCCGGTCCGTCGTCTCCGTTTTACGACGTACCCGCGTCGCCTCTAATTCTTTTCTTTTTTTCTTACCCCCGCTCGTCTCGTCCCCGTGGCCGCCGAGGCAAACGAGGCGATGCAGCTGGAAACGACGCCGAGTATCGCAATCACGGCTCCATAACTTCGTCCGGCCGCCCATCCCTCTCGCGCCGCTGCTTTTTCTCGGGGTGCGCGATCGGAAGACGCGGGGGGACGCGATAGGGGGAATTTCGCGAAGTCGAGACAAAACGAGGAGTCGTATATTGTTGCAATTGCCGTGGGCGATGCGAGCTCGCGAGAGCGGCGAGGGCAATAGAGGCGTGCGCAGTGATTTTTTTTTACGATTCTTTTTTATTTTATCGACGGAGACGTTTTCCACGGCTTTATTTTATTTCTTTCGGCCCCTCCTAGGTCGCTCGTGTATCGCGACTTCTAAATATTATAGGAGGAAAACAAGTTTCCCTGAGCTTCCGGATTAACCTGAAAATTCTTAACTTTAATGCTGGTTTTTAGGAGTAATAATAATTGTAAACTGTGGTCGTATCGCTTGAAAAGAAAAAACGTAGAGTGATTTAAGTTTTCTGATTAAAATTTCTAAACGGTATATGTGAGCTGTTTTTATGACGATAAAATATTCTCTATTAAAAAGTGTATAAACAATTAATTTTAATAGTTTATTTTAAAATTTACACTGGAAATCTAAAAAATTTCATATAGCCTAATGAATTTTACAAGAATGTATACGTTTAAATGCGATAAAACATCCTTATCTATAAATTGAATTTATTCGAATTGGGAAAAAAAAGATTTAAACGAGGCAGACAAAGCACTATCTTTCCGCAGGGCCGAGCAAAGTGATTAATTTTCATATCAGAATGAGTCTCAGTGGACACGCCAGCCGTGCAACTGGCCTTGGGGATAAAGGAAAATGCGCCGGGGTATCGGAAACAGCCATTGGGCACTGTGTGTATCGATAGCCTCGCTACCCCCGTCCATCCTCCTCTTTTTCCCGTCGCCGTGTGTGCACGCGGTCGTGGTCCCTTTCTTTCACGTCTCGGCGACTCGTGTGTACCATGTGCTTTTATCCACTCTCGTAGATCAATTTTCCTATCCTCTTTTTACGAGAGGGTATACATTTGCTTGAAGTCCGTCCAAATCTTTGTTGCACCCGGGTGACTTCACAAGGAGGGTCGCTGGGAAAACTAAAAATACTGACTCGAAGTTTTGTCCCAGTTCGGTTTTCAGATTTTTTCCGAAAGCCTTTTCTTGTCAACATTTATAAGCAAATAAAAAAATTTAATAAAAATAATGCAGGATTTCTACTTAGCAATTCTGTCTGAGTTTCAAAATAAATGAAATGAAAATAATAATCATTTTTTATTGAAATCTAATATAAATTATTTAAATTTAGTATTTGAAAAGCTAATGCATTAACTAAATTGCCGATAAATAAAATTTATTTTTATGTATATTATTTGTAAATATAATTTTACTTTATTCTTTACAAGTCCGCCTTGCTGTCGTAAAAATGAATAAATCCATTTTCCAAATACATGAAAGTTTCGTAAAAGATAAGCCTTGAATCAGAACCTATTTTATTTAATGAAATTATAGTAAATTAAGTAAATTCTCGTAATTGAATTTTTTTCTCAATTTTTTTTCTATTTCCGTTAGTGCTGATATATTCTTTGATTCAGTTCAAAGGCTGAACTCCCACAGTAGAGGAGATTCTTACAACCGCGTGCAGGGAGCTTTCAGGTACTGTGTGATCTTTGAGGATTCGAAATAAAACTCACTGTTACATTGAAAAAAGCTTTACCTCCGCTTTTAAATCACTCAACTCGTGGAGTATATTAGAATGCAAAGTGAAAAAAGTGCGCCCCTTTGAACGGGATAAATTGAATGCGCGATTAATGTGATTAAATGTGAGAATCGGTTATCCCACTGACGAGGTAGTTAATTTACCCTCGAGATTTTCGAAATAAAATAAAACGAACGTGGTAAAAGAGCGCATCCCAAGCTCATTTCAAATGCAATGCTATTATTTTTAAATTTTTCTCCGTCGTCGTGATGAATTACAAAATTTGAAGCCGCGCACACTGTGAATTGTGAGTGAAAAATGCGCGTTGTTTTTTTTCCAAATTACACGCTATTTCGTATGCCACTTTGCATTCATTTATTTATTCACGTCAAACTAAATGCACCGAACAAATACAGTTTTTTTTTTAATTGATAAAAATATTAACGTAAATGCCGTTTGTACTTAAAATAAACATTTATGAATAAATGACTAAGCTATTAATAATCCCTTCGCAAACAAAATGTAAAAAAAAGCGAGGCAGTAAAAAAAACAGCATCAATGTCGCAGCGGATCCCGATACGAAATAATCTGAATCAACGTCACGACAGAATGTTGAACAAAACGGCAAACATGCGCAATTGAATTTCGACGAGAGTGAATCGATGCAATTGCGGTGCTGCCCGGGAGAAAAAAACGGGTCCCCAGGAAACGGAGCGACCTAACAGGGGCGCAAATAGGGAAAGAATCGCGGCGCGCGTGAGAAGTGCAACGCTGGAGGGAAGCTCGCGAGGGAGGCGCTCCGGAAAGCACTTTCGCACCGGCTCGCCCCCTCTGCCCTTTCGCACCCCCTCCCCTTCGGTGGGAAAATCTTGAATTCATTTTTCCCTTTGGCACTTTTTCTCTCTATTTCCAGAAGACGAGAGAGAGATTTGAGGTCGACGCGGAAGGCGAGAGGATACGCATATTCAGGCCATAAATCGTTCCATCCATCCCCCTCGAGGAAGCGCGCGCCTTTATCTCGCGGAAGCGTACAAATCTACGAGGCTGCGCGAGATTTTTGTCGACGGCGAAAGAATGGCCGAGAGTCGTGGGAGACAGCCGAAAAAAATGAAATGAACCGGCTTCGCACCCGGGGCCCCCGCGCGCGTGAAGGATGTTTTTTTATCGTCGCACAAAGTGGCCGGGACCTCCTCTGCATGCTAATTTTTTTTCTCGGGGAATGCATTTTTTTGCCGGCCGGATGCAACGTTGACTTATACTACTGAAAATTTGCTTGCGTCTGATCACACTGCAATCCATTAAGTTTCTAGTTCTACAATGCTTTATTATATTATTTAGTTATAATTTAAAGATAATTTTTTAATAAATCTTAGACATCTCAATAATTTATAAAAATTTAATCAACATGAAAAATTTAATATGACAGTATGATGCAGTAAAAATGAAAAAATCGTTTTTTCAAATAATGATTATCCCATGTAATATCCTTTTACATCGGCAAAATATAAGCCTATTTTATTGAATTCCCATAAATACACATTTTACGACGCACTTCGTAATAATTACCTCGTCCGTTCGTTTGTCAAACGATCTGTGGCCATAGGTATATTACGTACCGTCTCAAATCCAATCGACTTCGCCCGACCAATCCAGGCGCTACCTCCTCGAATCCGCCAAAGCAGCAAAAATCGTTCCGTCTAATCGAGCATCCAATAAGCCGATCCCCCTCCAGTCCGGATTTACGCTCCTCACTCGAGATCTCTCCCCAATAAGGTACAAAAGGCGAGCGGGAGGAAGAGGCGCGCTTTTCACTCCGCGAAATCTTTGCATTTTACGATGAGGAGCGAGCGCGCACCAGCCCCCTCCCCCCCTCCTGTCCCCGCGGCTGTACCCTGGCGTCGCGCGCCGGGTAATATATTTGCGTCACGTGCGCAGTATTTGCTCTCGGCCCGTATATAGCGTGCGAGCGTCGCCCCGACTGTCTGTGTGTCGCGTGCGCCGCCCGGGTTAGAGACGCAGACGCGACTGCTATTTACCGTGACGCTTGGAACGGGGTAGCAGGACTTTATATATTTGACTATAATATCCACTCCATATACCTAATATATCTAATATGCATGCGAGGAATGTGTATTACCGAGAAGCTCTCTGGAGCTAATGCTCCTCGTTAATCTCCGCGACTGCTTTTTACTTTCGTACTTCCTCCTTTTTTTTGACTGCATTTTTTTTTGCTTTATGATTTTTAAAAATTTGTACAAAATCGACTCTTTTAATCGAGAGAAAGAAATTAATCCGAGATAGTGAAGGGGAAGTTAAGGAAAGTAAGGAAGGGCGAACAATACTAAAATAAGTAGAAAAGTCCAAATTTGGTCAGACATTAACTTTTTTAATTATTTTCTTTTTAATACGTGGATAAATTGATTATTCAACATATCTACCACATTTTACAATTTTTTATTTCTTTTTACATTCGTTACTATTCCAAATTACCTCATTAATTTATTAAAAATACAGAAAAGTGCAATTCTTTCTTTTCATAATAACTGCACGGGTCGTGTAGTTTTGAGAAAAATACTGCACTTTTAAGTAATAAAAAAAGTTTTCATTATGTTTTTTCAACAGAAGAAATGACAATGTACGAATTGTACCTGAAATTTAAAAAATCCCCTTGTTTGCATTTATATGGCCACGGAAATTACGCGAGGCGTGTTTTCCGGGATCCTTTTACCGAAAACTGTTTTTATTGTGTTTATTGTCGCAGTGGACCAATTTATTTTTCGGGCTTGTTTAAAAAGCTACCGACCCCTCGCCGTAATAACACGAGCGCTATGTTTAGTTTATAATCAGAGATCCCAACCGCACTGTCAATTAAACGTTTCGTTTCAAGAGCCTAAAAAAAACTCAAAAATAAATTAATCCCACAATACGCAATTAATGCGCATGCGTAAAATTAACGAGCGAAACATTCAATTTATTTTAATCCCTCCAACATTCCGACGGCGAAGTATACCCCGTGAAATTCAAACATTAATATCACCGTGCTCGTCCGGCTTCCATAATAGCCGTAACGAGAATCAAGGCGGTCCCCAATAAAATTAAGGGAGAGAGTATCCCTTCCAACTTCCGGCAAAATATGACCGGTGCGCCTGGTCTCTCAAGAGCGAGGCCAAATAGCGGATCCGCCTAATGTAATTGAGGCGCTGGAGTCCAAGGAGGCGCGGGAGCCCCCGGGCGATCTTCGCTCGCTCCTCGCGCGTTTTGTCAATAGAGCTTACGGCACGCGAGACACGAAAGCGGTAATTAATCCTGTAACTGGATGAGCTCTCTCGCGAGGCGCCCCCCCCCCCTACATCTGATATCCGAAATCGATGGGAGCAACGGGGGCCAGGGTTCCCTCCTCCGAGACGCACTCAGCGCTAATGACTTATGCGTTGTACGTGTGTACATTAGGATGTGTTTGACGTTTCGCTGAATGTTCGACTGATATCTTGTTTCTGTTTCAGGTAAGGATCTAAATTACGCCAGTAATAACGCCGGTGAGTGTTTTTAACCATCTAACAATCAATTGTTCATTCACCCATCCGTTATTGTTTATATTCTCTATTAACTATTTGTGTACGCTATTATTAGAGTTTCTTGCTTTTTTTTGGCTATTCACAGTGTGTATTAATTTGTTTAATATAGTGTTTTCTTAATTGAAGTTAAATTATTTTATTCTATTTAATAAGATGAATAGTTTTGTATGGCACTTGATAAAATTAAATTGTATAATTGCACTTTTGTTTGTTCGTAAAAGTTTGAATAAACAGAATTTATTATAAGCCAGTATTTGCAGTAGTCAATTTGTAATCAATGTAATATTTTATAATTTGAGATTGTGTCCCTAGATCGTACATAGAAATTAAATATTTTAAATATCACATAATCTTATAAATCACATTTGGTTAAGTAAATATAAATATCTGTTTAATCTTTTGTGTGTATATTGTACTATTTCATTGTCTCTAACAAAAAAGCACATTTCAATTTACTTATAAAAAAGATTTTCGCGAAAAAAATTAACTAAAAATGAACTATTTTATATTCAATGTAAACAAACATTCTGTGCTGGCCAGGACTGCTATGGACCTTGGTCTGTAGGTCTAATAAAACCTTTTTCGATAAAACTTCTCAAAGTGCCTTCTCACAGTACAAAGATTTTAATTGTGCTAGTTGTGGGAGAAAACTGAAATGAGCTTTTCTTCGTTAGATACAATGATTTATAATATAATATTTATTTTTTACGTACAGTTAAGAATCCCACGCCAACAATTTACAATTTTTATAAAAAATACAACATACATAAGTCTTAAATTTTTGCCACTCCAACAATTCATAAGCGGTGGCTACAATCGCAAGAAAAAGCTCGCCTAGGTGCTTTTTACAGCGGCTCCGTACCGCCCCTCAATCGATTTTAATTACAGAATTTATTTTCGCGCACGCGTGCGTGCTCAGCCGCACCGTATTTCTTTTACGTGCCGCCGTAAAGCGACTTTCGCGAATGAAAGTCGCTGGGCAAGAAAAGGAAGAGAGAAGGCGAGATAGAAGGAGCGAGAGAGACAAAGAGAAAGGGAGAGAGAGAGAGAAAGGGAGAAAGAAAATCGGCGAGAACACGAAAGGGGCATAACGAAGTGGTCGCGCGATAAAGCCGGTATCCGGAGACGTTGCGCGAGTTTACGAGCGGCTTCGCTCGGGCTCACCTCCGTTTCGGCGGCAATCCGGCTGATTAGAGGGACCGGGGAGAGAAATCATGGCCGGCCCCTCGTCTCTTTCAATTTTCGCGATGCAGCTGGCGCTCGGCGGGAAATCGTCCGGAACCGCCGGCGGTGGCGCGTCTCTTTCGCAGGGCACTCAAGTTCCCGAAGTATCGAAGTTGGAAGTGCGAATTTCGCTCGGGGCGGATTGATCGCCCGCGCGAGCCCTGCCTTTTAATTAAAAACCATGAATTTTCATTTCGCAATGAAACTCTAAATGCAAAGTGTATGCGGTTAGCGCGAGCGAGCCCCGCCTCGATCAAGCTAAACTCCCCGGCGGCCAGTCGAATAATTTCCCCGCGAGACACAAAGAGCGTAATGCTGCCGGCTGAAAAGCGCGAAAATTTTCGCCGCGCGGGACCAACAAGAAAAAGTCGCGCGCTCGACCGAATTGAATTGCGTTTTAATCCCTCGTACGAGCGAACCGCGTTGGTGGGTGGAAAAAAAAACCAGGTGCCCGGTAAAAAATCAGTTTTTGCCCGGAGGGCTCGAGTTCGCTTCTTTCCCGAGCGCGCGCGCACCGGCGAAATGTATACGGCATCTGGGCGCATTCCCCGGCGATTATGCATTCGCACGAGCGCGGATCAGCCGAATCGAAAAATGCATCCATACCGGCAGCTAGCGATATATTTGCCCTTCGGCCGTGCGTGTGTATCTTACATTAATTCATATCGGGTCACTTTTACGCACGAACCGACCTATAGTGGAAAATGTCATGCATAGAAGAAAATTGTACATTGTTTTAAAAAATGTTTACATTTTTATTTAATTTTATTTCATTTAATAACTGATAATGCCAAGTAAAAATAATTTACTAGAATGATAGAATAACACCTCTCTAAAGTCGTCTAAATTACGCAAAGTAATCATCAGATTTAAATCGTTAATTACCCCTCTACGTCCTCAAAGACCCACTATTAGCCGAACATAATCACTGCGGCGGCGACAGATCCTCGGCAGATTAAAAGTACTCCAATCGAATCGAGTCGCTAAGCTCCTCCTTTTTTTTGCCGTCAAAACGTACCAGTCGCTTTTAATAAAGTTACCCCCGATTTGACGTCGCTCGATAGACCCGCGGCGAGCGGCTTGACGACTCCGCGACGAATCGAATTAAACGGCCGCCGAGCGAGCGAAAGAGAAAGGGGTAGAGCGCAAAATTAATTTAGGAGAGTCTAAGGCGATTACCGGGCTCGTGAATTAAGATCCGCGCCCCTCGATTAAATCGCAGTCGAGTCGCGCGGCTCCGGCGGCCGATCGAGAGCTACTCTCACCCCACCGCCGCAGCGTGTTATCCGCGAAATTTCATTTTCTTACGGTTACACCGCGCGCATCGGGCTACGCGGCTTTCCGCGCCGAAGCCCGCACGACCTCCGACTAATTGCCTAATAGATAGGGATTATTTCGGAGCGGGGACGAAATTAAATTAGAGGGAAATGCGACAATACCTTGTGCTTCTGAGGTAGTTGTTCATTTGTTAATTTAACGTTGAATTGCTGTCGGCGAGATGAGGAAATACGCGAATAACGACGAGTATTTCGGATGCTATATAATTTGCTGAAGATTGTGTAGTTCCTTTATTAATTATGATTGGAATTAGATTAGGAATTCATAATTAGATTATACGAACTGTAGGATCCTGGTAGAAACTATCACCAATTTAATATTAAGATTAAATTTACTGGCTGGAGTCGCAATTATTTCGTTAATAAAATATCAGAATTAATCAGATCTGCACATTTACTTTTTGTTTGAAGCGATCTCATTTTTAGTATCGCTTTATACTTATTAATATTCATCAAGATTTTTTTATTCGTTCATAACTTACTATTTATGACGCACAGTGAGCGGCTATAAAACGTCGACGTTTGAATAGATTATAACGGTGCAGAAATAAAGTAGCAATCAATATTTGCAAAGTCACTTATTCAAATACGAGCCGAAACATGTATGATAACAGTATTTTTAAGCGAATCAAAGTGCACGCCCCTACAATGCCGATATGGGGGAGGGCACTTGAAGCTCCGGGATTGGACGATTTCGCATTTGTCCATCGGATGTCATTAACATGAATGGCGGGGAAACGTGGCTCTATTGACCGCGCATACCGTCATTTGAATATGTAACGAACAAATATTCAAAAGGCCTAGCGAAAATGACGCGTGCACTGCCTATTTACACACGGGCCTCGACGCCCGCGCGCGCAAATTCCCTATATTGCCGGGCAGCCGAGAACGCGACACCAATCAATTTTCGATAACGCTGGTACAAGACGACGCATCTTGAACTGAAAATAATATAAATTGAACTTTTTGATTGTGCTTTATTAAAGTAGAAAAAATCGTGAACTTATTAAGAATGAATAATCTATTGAAATTGGGTTTTTATTGCGGAATAAAGTATAAAAAGAACGATTATAAATAATATTTTAAGTTTTCATATAATTAAAAAGCAAGAATAATGAATAGCAATTCAAGAACTTTCTTACTTTTCGATTTAAACGAGAAGAGACCCGAGCTTTCAATCAATTAACAAGAGTACATACCAAAGAAATTCAAAACTCTTTTGAATCATACCAAAGGCCTCGGTAAAAACATCGCAAAGTATTTAAGCTCTAATTACCGAAAGTCACTGGAACCTCCTCGAAGAAAGAAAGTGATAGGTAGATAGTCCTTTTTATTCGTTTTCTGTAGCATAACCCGAGAGGGAGAGAGAGAGAGAAAAAAAAAGAGAGACATCTCGAGGCGATCGTAGCGTCGGCGCGGTCGCACAATGCGCTTCGTTGCTTCGGGGCGCGCTTTGCAAAATTGCCCGAGCGATTTTCCCTCCGCTCGCCTCGGTCCTTCTTTTTCGCGGAGGCTTTTGTCGGATGCCGGTCTCCTCGAATTTATCGCTCGCGCTCGGCTAAGTTATTCCGAATTCCGCTATTACGCGCCGGCGAATGGGAAGAAAGAGAGCCCGGATCTCCGCTCGGCGGACGGGCCTTTCTGTGTGTGTGCACATATATGAGGGGGGAGGGGGGCGGGAGAGCAATCATTAATCTTGCACCTCTCCCGCGTGTGGGAGAAACTTTTTTGCGGACGGTTCTTTCGCTGTCCGTGATTTACGTGATCTCGGAATTCAGGGATTTGTCAAAACACACGGGAGGAGAGAGAGAGTCATCGCTTCGCACTGGGATCGTTATTCAACGATGCATTATTTTTCTTTTAACGTGATTTAAAAATAATTTGGGTAATTTTTAGATTATATTTTTTCTGTAAGTGAAAGTTGCGATGGCTCGTGCAACTAACATATTCAAGCTAATATTTTATTTCGCAATACGTGTCTTTCTGATATTTATAGTATATCAATAATGAGAATGACATTTGCTTAATTATTGATATTTCTCGTATCAATATTTGCTTAAAAGTAGATACTTAAAAATAAATATGTGATGGAAACTGAATAAATAAATAAATAAACAATAAAACGTTATAAGTGACGACAACTAAATATAGTATTTGGACCTAAATAATTTCGTATTGCGCTTGCTTCATAAGTAATTAAATTATAAAAGACAATACTTACCATATATAGAAGAGTTATTACAGTAACAGTAAATAAAATAATCTTTGCCCACGTAAATATCTGGTTTAATTATTCGAGATCCGAAACTACCTTCTTCTTTTCGTTTTTCATTTCAGAAAAAATATTTTTCATTATTATTAATGTTGCAAAAGCTGCTGTAAAAAAGTCAAAGAAAAAATATTGTCATGCACTGTCGTCAGACCGAAAAGCACAAGTTACTCTCAATAATAACGAAGAAATATCTTGTCGAAAGAATTAGACTCGTAACGTTCGAATTTTGTTTCCGTCGATTTATGCGCTCGCCGTAGCAATCAGTGATATTAAACCTCTCCTCTTATTGAACTTCGTTATTCCGGGCACTGCATGGAGACCGCCTCGGGACGCGCTCTTTTTCCACCTGTGAGCGGATTTTCTTTATTTATTTGTCGGGACGCGCGTGCGTTTTTGTTTTTTACACAAACGCGACAGAGACAGCAGGGAAAAAGAGGAGAGACGGGACGAGCGCGAGCGAGCGTGCAAAAAAAAGAAGGGGGTAAAAAAAAGACGAATGGAGAACGCGACTAAAAACAAACGAAACAGAACAGCAACGAAAAACATTCTCCGCGCGTTAAAAATCCCGTTTGCTCGAATGCATCCGCGCTATTTTTCCACCTCTTCTTGCCCGACCCCCCTTCCTCTCTCTCTCTCCTTTTTTTCCTGTTATTTTTTTACGCCGCTATTTTCATTTTCCATTCGCACTTTCAGTGATTTCCCCAGTGATATCAAATCGCGGGAATCGAAACAGTTGCCCGCATATCTCTGTCGCGCCTCGCACTTGCATATTGCACGTATTTATTCGCGTGTGCGCGTGACCTTATACATACATTGATGCACAGGTGTATGCATCCTTTTACTGGCTTTGTACAACATTTTTTTTAATCTTTAATCAATGCGTGGTCTTTGCAAAATGATGGGATATTTTGCCTGAGGTACGATGGGGTGGTCAGTCGAGCGGAGCAGGATATCGGGGGTATACAGGAAAGTGGACGGGGGAGAGGTTCGGGATTACTCGCTCGATTCCGGAGTTACTTGGAGCGCATCGTTATGCCAATCACTTTTCTGGTCTGTTTGCGAAGCTACGAACCTTCGCGGTCTATTGTGCTATCGAATTGACGTACGTTTGCTGTACGCGTATTCACGCACAACTGGTCAGCTTTTAAAAAATTTCTTTGAGCGTACAAGAAAAAATTTTTATTGAAGTACGTGCAAGTTTGTAGAAACGCATTGAATAAAATCAAAGTTTACAGAGTTCGACAGCAGTAAACGTAAAACTGAAAAATAAAAGTATGAGCTGAAGTTAACTGCTTTAACCGGATATTTTCTGGAAAAGACATTTATGCTTGGTAAATAATAAAATAAAAGAAATCAGTAAGGCAACCTTAATCAATATCATATCGTAGGATATATATAAAATTGATAAAGTCAAAGAGTTCTTGGAAAACCGAGCATTTATCCGAGTATTAAAAAGGAAATATTAAAAGTTATTTAAAAGTTTTTACTGTTGAATGTTGCATGAAATACTGATTTTTCTACTTATTTTAGTAAACTGCGTTTTTATTTTTCTCAACTTCCCATTCATTTCTTTGGATTAATTTTTTTCGTATTTTTATGCGCTCTAGACAATGGCAAGAGTTTGGTACTTTTTTCTGCTTACTGCTAATCCACGGGCATTCTTCTTTTCCCGCCTGACGAATTATTGACTATTACTACTTACAGAAGAAATCCAGGTATTTTTCACGTAACACGCAGTTTTACCTAAGCAGTAATGATACAATCAAGTGAAATGTACCACCGCTGAAGCCACTATTTCTCTGGAGTAACCTCCTCGATTCCAATGCATTTTTACCCGTCGATACAAATCTCGCTAATCCTTTGTTTACCCTCCGCTCGGCCGGCGCGGAAGAAGGACGATCGCCGTCGCGCGGGATAAGGCAGCCGCGCGCGCTCACCTTTTTCCCCATCGCGGCGAGTCTCGCAGTCGTACTTCTAATCTGACGGCGGCACGCGCGCCGCCGGTTAATTTTCCGGTAAATAAACGCGCGCCCGGGATCCTCCCGCCGGCCCGGTGAGCCAGCCCCGAGGGAAAGGAAATCGATAGTCTATTATTCCGGCTTAAGTCGGCCGACTTATGGTGTTTGTGCATCCGCTCGTGTCTTGCATGTTTGCCTTCTCCTTCCTCGTGTTTTTTCCGCTCGCCGACCCGGGAGCATTGAATCTCCCGCGAAGTTTCGAGAGCCAGGCGCGTCTCGGCGCGGCGAAGAGTTCGGTTTTTCGTTTTAAGCGGATGGTGCTATCGATTCCATTAGTTGCCTTCGTTCGAATGTTGGTGATCAGTTTTTTTCAATCTCATTGAGTTTGACCGGCTATTCGTCCAATGCACATAAGGAGATTATTGCAAGAATATGAAAACAACTTCAAATATAACTTCAATGTTAATTATGAAAATATATATTGTCTATGGTTTTTTATAATAATCTTTAAAGTTATTTGCATTCTTTTATAGTTTATGTGAGTGAAATAAAGGAGAACGCTAATGAATAATAGGAGATTGTACTTAATCTTACAGAAATAAGTAGAAAAATCAATATTTCATGCGCCATTCAATACTGAAGATTGAAAAAAATAATTTTTTTACATACTTTTCTCTTTAGATCTTATAAATTTATATTAAAATGGTAAAAATCGGATGCTTATTGGTACATTCTTTTCAACTTTCCTATAGAATTTGCTTTGTCTGACCGTACTCGTCTGTATCTACTTAAACTAAATATTATTTCCTCGAAACTTTTTGTTGCTAGGACATTGAAATATTTTTTTAAGGTATGATAAACGAATTTTATTTTGAACATTTTTATTATATAATATGAGTTTTCTGGAATACATATCTGTATATTTTTAAATAAATTTTCTACAGGAAGCTTACGGATATCCAGCATATATCAATAGGAATCCTGTAAACCTGTAATCCTGTAAAAAAAACTTTTATAAAATAGATCATTTCTATACTACAATTTACCTTGTTATTAAAAGAAAATAAATAAAATTATTACTTTTTGCAATTTTTAGTATTGAATATCACATGAAGTATAACATTTTCTACGTATTTTAGAGTTTTTTCCATTTCTCTACGTTTTATTTTATTCTCAGTTAATCCTTCGTTACACTCCCGATCCTGATTACAAATTTTCTCAAATAAAACGGCTAAATTCTAACAAATATAATAGAATATCACCAGTTTCTTTGAATAAATTTCAACGAACTTCGAAATGGACATGCAATCATACCTCCCGCACCGGCAGTGATACTCATATTACACAAAGCTCTCGCATCACCGAAGACCGAGTAGATTAACTCTGTAATTTCGTCCCGATTAATAAAGAGACCTCGCCCCCCTCCCCCCAAACCGCCATTCCCACATAATGAAGCGGGCGAATTCGATTAGGACGCGCGGTTAATCAAAAGCCCCCGGCGCCGGGGAGAAAGTGTAAACAGCCGCGTCGGTCAGCGGCAGAAGCGAGCCTCTCCGTTTCTCCTCCCTGGAATCGACTCCGGGGGCCGTCAATGGCCCGATCGGCAGGCTCGCGCCTCGTAATGCCCCGACGCGTGCCCCGGCGAATCCGACAATCGCCCGCACCGAATTAATCTCATTAACGTCGCCTTTTATCCGGCGGCCGGGTAGGGTGTGCGTTTCGCGCGCTCCATCGCCCCGGACAATGAGCGGCCGGCCCGTGTCCGGCCCTCCCGCGCACAATGAGCGAACTTTCCCATTGTCGGGCCGGCCGGACGCTCACAAAGCCCCCCCGTGTCGGCGGCACTTACCTACACCCCCGCCGAGTCCGAATAAATAGGGGCGCGAGATACGGCCCTCGTAAGTTATCGGCCGGCCGATTGCTACACGGCGCCCGGGTATTTAGCCCCGGGGTTAGGGCCGCGTAAATAATTCATCCACCGGGCCTATTTGTCTTTTCTTCTTTATTCGCGATGGGTATGATACATCGGCGAGGCGTGTTCCTACGCTCGTCTAATGTTCTCCGGGCGGAGGTGTAAGGGGTTGACTTGTAAGTAAGACGTATAGGCTGGGTGGGGAGGATCGATGTAGCGAGTAAGTGGATACAAAGTGGTGTGTGCGTAGGGCAAAGAGGGAGGAGAAAAAAAAGGATACGCGTCGGCCTATCGTTGTGGCGAAAATCGGGCAGCCCCGGCGTATGATCGATCACGTGGCAATTAGATGGAAAAGCTGCGAAAGATATTGAATCGACCCCGGGGGAACAGCGAGTCCTGGACCTTGAATGAATGTTTCTCTTTTGAATTAATAAAAGATTGATAATTTCGTTCTGCTTTAAATCTGGTGATGGCATTTTTTTATTAGAAAATTCTATACATACATAGTGTCACTCACACCCAGTGACCTCTTTTCAAAAATAAAAAAATATCTCTTCCGATGGGAAAAGGAAGTAAAAATCGTCTTTTTAAATATTCAGAATTTAATTTGAATTTTACATTCACAGTTTCTATATCCAGGTTTAATAATAATGGATGTTGAATTAGTATTAACTAAAATACAATTTATGCAATAAAATTATTCTGAAATATATTTAGTTTTGTAAGAAATCCTTTCCATAGATATCAAAAATAGAAATCGCCATCTATTTTAATATTCACAATTCAATTTAAATTTCACATTTCCTGTAAAATTTTGTTTAAAATATTAAATCATTAAAATTTTACTGAATTGGAATATCGATTTTATTGAAGTTCAATTTCCGGAAATTATTAGTAATAAAATTAATTTTCAATAAAGTAAATTCCGTTCCAGTAAACCCTCATTCTTATCTTATTAAGTAGGAGAAAATAAAGTTGCGAACTTTCATGATTCCGAGAATTCGGACAATGCTCCTCGAATTTTCTTTACGGTGGCCCCCGAAGCAATGGACTCTCGTGGCCGTCTTAACAAACTTCCCGGCGCCGGCCCTACTGAATAGGCCCTCGTAAAAAATCAGCCACAAATCACCGGAATTGATTCGCGATAAAATTACTTCGGCCTTTCTCAACGAGCGCCTCTTTATCACTCGACTCGGCGGTCGCGGCTGGTATTAGGCCAAAAAGGGAACGCGCGCGGCCCTTCCGCGAACGATCGGTTCGCTCGTTAAGGCCGGCCGTTAAAACTTGCGCCTCGAGCCTCGCGCGCTTGTTTTCCCCGCGAATTATCGCGAGTTTTCATGGGAGGACGAGCGTAAAGTTTTGCCGGCCGAGCGACGCCTGTAGTTTTAATAAAACGTCCGGCGTCTTTGAGGGACGATGATGGATCGTAAACTGCCGGGGCGTGCCGGAATTCCGCTCAAGAGGTCTAATCAAGTAGTTCGTTCCCTCTGAGCTTTGTCGGATTTTATTACGCGGACGAGTCAGTGATCGATGGCGAATTTTCGTTTGACTATTTTTAAGGCGATCCTTTTTAATGAGAAGGTTATAAAAAAGGGTCAAAACCAATTACGTGTTTTGATGACTACTATATTTTCGTGAAAGTATGTCAACTTTTCTTTTATATATTTTTTTTAATAAAATTTCGCACGCAATACTGTTTTTTTATTGTTCGAAAATATGAATAAATCAATACTGTTGAATATTTATGCCAATTAGTTAACGACCGAAACATTTACACTAGTATTGCATTACTACTGTTCAATATTTCATTATCTCCTGGATAAATAAAAATCTGCAGTAAAACTCAATAGCAGTTAAAAATGTCACTCTAACAATTTAACAGTCACCTAAAAAGAATAATTATAACTCACCTTCAGCCGAGCAGAAATAGCAATCCAATAAGGAGTTTTAAAAATTAAAGCGTAACAGCATTAAATCTTTATCGCGGCACCTGCAAAAGTTTCCAGCCATCTATCACTCCGAAAACTAGTTTCTAATAAAAATTATCAAAGCGTCCATCTCTCTGAAGACATCCCATCCGGGATAATTGCAAAGTCGCTCGAAATTTCCCGCGAGTCCGCGTCTCCCCCGGTCTGGCCTTATCTGCTGCCTCCCCGGCGAGAAAACTGCGCTCTCGTCGAAGCGCATCCCCGACGAGAGGCAGATAAGAGCCCCGCAAAAGAATAAATGAAATGGAGGAGGGAGGGAGGGAGGCGCGACGTCGATTCCGCGCGACGGCCTCGGGGAATTCCGAGTCGCGAAACTCGGACGCGTCGCCCTGAAGATCCAGCGGGAGGAGGGGGGAAGGAGGTCGCCTAAGGGGGCCGTTTCGCAATTACGAAAGACTCGGGCGCTGCTTCCGCGCCGGCAGGAAAGAGAGGAGGACTCCGGAGGTCGGTAGGCGCCCGTCGAATACCGCGGGGTTATTAAGTTTGCGGAGTGTCTTGGCCACTTTTTTGGCCCGCCGACTCGCGGATTCTAATTAAGACGCGCTCTTTTCGCGCGAAGAAAGGAGCCCGGCAGTTTTCGACTTCCGCGCGGGCCAGGCCTGTTGTGTAATCGGGTGAGGTTCAAGAGCAGAGAGAATGCAGGGTCCCCGGGGATTTAAAATGATTTATACTCTGTGTAAGCCGGGGCGTGTGATGCAAACTTCTGGATGTTGTGTGGAAATTGAGAATTTATGATCTTTTCTGCGCGAAGTTTCGTAACGTTAACCTTCCCCTGCGTGAAATAGAGAAATGAAATTTGGATATTTTTGTTTAAATTGGTAATTGTTTTACGTCGAATGAAATTTGATATTAATCGCTTTTTTACTATATTGATGATTTACGTATCATTTTATGCTCTGCGCGAAATAGAGCGTTTTTTTTATTCGAAATTGTTTTTCGTGGAAAGGAAGTACGATATTAGTCGATCGTTTCAGTTTTATTGAAAATTTTTACAATAGAATATAATTATACATTAGTTTATTTTCATTTTTTTGCTCACGTTAATTGAATTATTTTTAATTGTGCTCTCATCTATTTTATCCATTATTTATTCAATCAATTTTGCAAAGAAAGATGCGTAAATAAATTGATATCGAAACCTCGAAAAACATAGATCAAAGAAAAGCTGCTGTCAAGATATCCCGATAATTAATAGCACGTCAGGTACTTTCTGAAGCGAAAAGCCCTGGTCAATCCTCAAAGGCGTGGCAGAAACAGAGAGCTGGAAGAATCTCTAAAGAAAGCTGCGCTCGAAGCTCAAAGAGCCCAGCGATGAAATGCAGATAGTCGCGAGTGGAGGCCACCTTACCGGTCGCTCGTCCAAAATAATTTCGCTCTCAAAGCAATGAAATTCAATTACCGCGAGGCGTGCACGCTAAAGTTGCCGTTAATTGAAAGAGGCTCGTTCGCGATCGCTACTTTTACAATTCTTGAGGAAAACCTTGCGCTCGATTACCGCGCGATTATTTGGTTGTATACCTGCATTTTTTGTGCGAGGAGAGTAAACATATTCATGGTCAAGTAAACATGTCCAATTTTAGGTGAAGTGAAACTTAGAAGGATGAAACATTCGATCTGAAAAAATTGTAAGAAATTTTTAAAATAATGTTTTTGATAGCACACACTTTATGCTTGATTTGTGTAACCAAATGTATCTACTTTTGTGAAACAATAATTTATATCGAATGATCTAGTTACAGTAATGATTAAAATGCACTGTACCATCAACATGAAATAATAGTTAATAGTCTCACACCCAAAGCTCCCGAACAATACCATTAAACACTTTTACGAGGGAACGTATTAATAACACCGCACCCCAAGCAAATAGACCCACGCCATCGTACATTAATCAGTTAATAGACTGAGGATCTATCTTCAGATTGATAACGTAAGTGGCCGGCGCGTCTACATTCCGCCGTTCCCCATCGATCCTCGAAATCCATCACCCGAAGATGCGGCCGGCAAAAGAGCCGGCGGCGCGAGCCCACCCCCCGCAAGCGCGCAATCATCGAGGCCCGCGGCTGCTCATGGACTCCCGGCCATAGAGGATGATTCAGTGTGTCCGCCTCGTCCGCCCTCCCCCCGCTCCTCGCGGCACCGTAAATTCGGAATCCGCCGCTCGCGCCCCGGCAACAATGGCGCGGGGGGGTGGAGGGTGGCTCCCGAGAAACGACGACGATTCCTGCATCCTGTGTACTCGAGCGAGATAATTGAATGCCGTTTTCGTGTTAGCGGCGGCCGACCCTCGTCCGGGGCTCGCGCCCTCTCCATGCGCCCGGCCGCTGTATTGTCCGTAGCCAGCCGCAGGAACGTGCTGCGATGTCAATAATGCCGCCGGCGGGCCGGCCAATTGCGCCCGGTGCTTAATTAAGATCGACGCCGCGTCCGTCTCTCGCGCTCTTTCTCTCGCCTCGCCTCGTTCTCTGTGTGCATGTGTGTGTCGTGTACGCGTAGGCGCGAGCGAGTCCCCCGTGGACGCGTGCGCGCCGGGATGGTTCGTTTCATTTCCTGTGGTTTTCAACCGCGAGGGACCGCGGCGGACGGCTCAAGGTGCCACGGTTACGTCGACCCATATTTTACGAGTTTTATCGCGATCGAGGAAATTGGGAGAGAGAAGAGGACGGGGGAAAATCGAAGCGGCAGTGACTGCGCGCGCGATGCTTCGTGGCCACGATTTATCGAGTTGCTTTGACGTTTGTTTGTCTTGCGAGCTATGTTTATGTGGTAAAAATTAGTTGCTGATATTTTTCACGAATTTTTCTTTGTATTAAAAAGGAAATACCCGAAAAGATATCTCTGCAAGTATTACTACTGAATGGCGCATTAAATCTTGATTTTTCTACTTAATTTTGAAAATGTTACTCCATTTTTCTAAAATTTATTATTTTTATAGACTAAATAATTTTTTCTACTTACACTTTTTACTTAATTTTTATTGCAAAAAATTTAGAGAATGAACGAGACTTTAAAAGTTATAATTTAAATTACAATTCTACGAACTACTATGATAATTATTGCCTAACTTTATAAAATCGTATAGTTTAAATTTACAGATTTCTACCGTATTATGAAATATTTAAACTGAAATACGTGAATGGAATTTCTAATTTGTCCTGTGTAAATACAGTTTCCGACATTCCAACTAAAATACGTGAATTTGATCGTACGAAGGTGAAACTATAGTTTCATCACGATATTAGTTGGTGTATTGACTTTTGTAAACAAATTCTCGTAATATTTGAAGCTACGATTATTATTCATGTCGTCGCTGCTAACGGAGAAAATCACATTTCAAAAAAGGCCTATTTAAATTTGTCATTTTTAAAGCATTAGAAAAAATAAACTCTTCCAGCACCTGGTAAACTTTGAGGTGTCATTCGTATGATACCCTAAGTTTATCAAGTTTTGGAACAATTTATTTTACTCTAGTACATTAAAAAAAGCAAATTAAAATAGGCCGTTTTTTTAAATGTGCCTTTCTTCGTTAGGAGCGGCAATGTACGCTTCCAGCTAAATAAATATTTCAACGTTAATTTACAAAACCTCAAACGAAGTACGCCCAATCATAAAACCAAATAAAGCTCGTCCTGCAAAGTAAACAAAAGAACGACCGGCTGCAATAAATACCGACAGTCCGGCCCGTAAATGCATAAATGCGATTCGCTCGTAAATCGTACGATCGTCCGCGGCGAGAGGAAAAAAGCCTTGCTACTCGCTCGATATAAGGCAGCTCGAAATCCACGTAAGGAGGAGGCGGCACGCGGATATTTTTCCCCCGGGAAGGGAAGCGGGCCGTCCGCGGAGTTTGATTAGTTTTTCCTCGCGGACGAGATTCGGAGAAATCTACATGGAAATGATCGAACTCGCGTGCGCTGCCGAAATTTCACGTGCACGCGCGCGAAATTGGCTGTGTGTCCGGGGCCGAGTGTCCGACGTGGCCGCGATGTATGCGCGTATTTTATACGGCCTCTTGAGCAGGCGGAGAGGTCGAGGATCTCGCGGCCGACCGGAGGCTTACAAGCTTTATCGCTGGCTCCGCGACGCGGGACGCATTTTTTCCTTTCTTCTTTTGCATAACGTTATAGAATATCGGTTATAGCGTTATTCAACTCCTTTTTATAGAAAACTCGGTAATAACATTTTTCAACTGAATTTTGAAAACAAGTCTTTTATTGGAGCGAATGTGTTTCGAAAATTTTTTGAATATTTTAGTAGCCTTTGGTTCTTTTTTTGTGTCGAAAATTAAAAAAAAATCGCCGGAGACTATAGGAGTGATCCGTTATTAAAAATTCCCGTGGCACTTTGAAGTGATTTTTCGAAAAAAATGTGCTTTGTCAATCCTTATGTAATATGCCCTTTGAGCCCACACGCTGCGGTATCGTATTAAACTTTTCAATGCTAAAAGTGGCGATATTCTATCTCGCGAAAAAGTTGGCGGCGTCGCTTTGACGTCGTGTCTGCTGGTATTATTTTCAGTTTTGGTCCATCGCCTGTTTCCATTGAGGATATAAATCAATTTTAAACAAATAAAGCCTCGAATGACAAACGGTATATAAGTCACCTATCCTGGTCCATATTGTCATCAGTCAAAATCAAAACAAAACTAAAATTGTCAACCACTGCTGTATCTTTTTCAATCCAAGCTATTATTGATACGCGTCGAATTTCATTCAAAATTCAAAATAGTTCCTGAAGCGTTGCCGGCGACCGATTTTCAAGAAATCTGTCTGTTTTGATTTTCAAGAAATCTGTCACTACTAGACTTTTTTTTATTAAACGAGTGTACAAAAATATTAATTCAATAATTAACTTTTCTCTTACTGACAAAACGAAAAGGTTCCTTCTTCGCAGTAAAAGAAAGCAACAGAATACCTCCGAAACACGTAGAATGCTAAAACTAGTGCAGCATCTCAGAAGCTAAACGAGCGGTGTTCCTTCAACCGGCATCAAATTCAAATCGTGCAACGTCGTGTCGCGAGCCGTTCCGACGAGCGTCTCATGTCGGCCAGCGAGCCGCCTCCTGCTTGAGTCTCCGTCCACGCTCGCGTCATTTCGCGCGAGCCACGGCGCCTTAACTCGCTCGCGAAAATCCCGCAGGGCGGCGAAATCGGATTTTCAATTTTGTGCCGCTCGTCCCGCCCTCGCGCAAGAACGATAGTGTACACTGGCTCGTTCGCCTGCCCCTAAAAAGGCGAGGCGCGCGCGCGCGAGCCACCCCGGCGCGTCGGGTGAATTTTAAGCAGCCGCGCGAGAGGCTGCGCCGTATATTTGTCCAAGGGGCGGGAGGGGGGTGTATGCACGGCGGCGCGCCGCGTGTGCGGTCCTTCCGTCTGTCTTTGTCGCGCGCGCGGCCAAATTGGTTGTCCAGGAGATTTTCCGTGCCGAGCCACGCTGCAGAAAGCAGCCCCCAACGGGATTCATGCTTATTCCGGAGTATGCAGTTTTCAGGCTAATGCCCTTCGTAATATCGTTACGCCAATGGCGGTATGATATTTTATGAGCTCAGTAATAATTAGCCCGGCTGTTTCCTTCTTTTGTCTCTCTTTTCCTTTCGCGATAATCGCCCGAGGCTTTATTAAAGAATATATTCTATGCCCCCGAGCGGTGCAGTTTATTTTGCGCGGAAAGTAAAATGCACGTTTGCGAAAATAAAAATAAAAATATGAAATATTTTTATAAAATTCATTGAAACAAATAAAATTTGTTTGTTTCAATATCCATTTAATCCTACCAACGAAGCTTTCAATGAACGCAGCCACATAGATATGAAAAATTCTAAATGACAGTATGAAATTTTTCGCTCCAAAAAAGTTAAGTACACCATGCAAAGCAAAAACTAGAAAAAAAAAACAAGTATCAAAGCGCAACAATGGAGGCTGAAATTTTAAAATGTATTCAGCACCGGGAAAAAGGGAGAATAATAGTTGCATAAAAATTCAGAAAGTCAACGCGCCGGCCGTCGGAGAGAATTCGGTCGCGTCACCGTCGAGCAAAGCCGGCGAGCGCGTTCGAAGCGCCGTTTTATTGCACGCGAGAGAGCGAGGGAGATAGGTGAGGGGAGAGGAAGAGAGAGAGGGCGGGAGAGCGGTTCACCGAGATTTTTCCCTTCCTCCCTTTGTGCGCTCGGGGGGCTCATGTCGGCCAGCCGCTGCTCGGTGGTGTATCGCCGCGCGCTGGCTACGTGATCGGCCCCCGACGACGGATCCCCCGCCTTCCGCTTACCGGCGAAATGCGTTCGCCGCTTGATGCCGCTTTATGAGTTTCTCCGTGGGGGCAGGGCGAGCTTGCGGAATCCCACCGCATGACCTGTGATTCCGCTGGAGAGCTGCCTCTCTCTAGAATTTCACTTCGTGATTTTTTTTCCTCGCTCGCGATGGCGGTGCTTTTGTTTTAAAGCACTTGTATATAGCAATTTTTACTGAGGCAGTTGCAGCTGTTGTTTATTGCGATATTGATATACCGATATTTGTTACATACCTGTTTATAATGAATGCTACACATTTAGGTGTGCGGTTAAAATTCAATACGAAGTTTTACGGGACTTTACGGTTTTAATTTGAAGTTAAATTTTCACGATAAAATTTTTTATCCAGAATTTACTTTGTATAAGTTTAAATTTTTTTATGTTGAATGGGTGTTTTTCTACAAACATGCGAAAAAAATACAAGAACCTCTTTTTTATCAAAGATTTATTAGAACATAGTTTTGAACTTCGTATAAATAACTAAAATTTTAACTTGAAACTTAAACTATAACTTTTTAATAAAAAAATTTTTTTTTTACAACACTAATTATTACAATATCTTCCAATAACTCTCCAGTGCGCAGAAACAAATTTAAAATGAATGAAATTATGCCTCGTAAAAAAACCTGCGATTAATTGGCTTATAAAGGGGATAGAGGTGGTGCCCCTGCGTGTTCTTTAAAAGTTAATATACGATATTTTTATTGGCGAGGCATAATAATTACACTTTACATAATTATAATATAAAATGTAATTACGTAAATGAGTATTCCTCCCCTCGCAAATTTTTCCACGCACACCCTCTTTAAAAAATTGACGAACTCCCCGAAATTGATCCACTTATCAGGCGCGCATTCCGGCATCCTCTTCACATTTGTTTTCCGTGCCAGCGCGAACCGCCGCGCTCCGCTCCGGGATATTCTCCCCTCGCGGCGCCCAACGAACTCGCAAATCGCATTTCCATAGAACAAGCGCGGCCGCGCGAACCTAACGCGCACATACGCCGCCGCCCGCTCTTCCGCGCCCCCTCCGGTCCGATTTCAAAAAGTTATCCCGGCGGAGCGCGGGCTTAAGAGTGTCTCGTCCGTCGAAACTTCGGCGTGCTCTATCTCTCGCCTTTCTCATCCCCACCCCCCTCCCCCCACGCGCGGAGTTCTTCCTCGGCCGGGGCTCGCGCTAACTTCGTAAAAAGCACTGACCACCAACTTGGACGGGAAGATTCGGCCGGAATTTCTCGGATACTTCGATTACCAACTCGAGCGCACTCGCGCGATCTCTCGATGTTTCCTGAAATTTTAAAAAGCTAACTTTTTCCCGCGCTCCCGGCGCGAGACGGAAAGGGCACGAGGGAGGGCAAGAAGAGTGCAATAAAACAGGCTGGGATGTAAAAAATCTTTATAGTTCTTTCTTTCTGCGTAGTTCGTTCCGTTTTTTTGTTCGGAAATATTGTTTTAGGACTTTCTTTCGGCGAACTTTAAAAGATTTGTTTTGTAAATTAAATTTCAGATTCTGCTCTTATGAAACAGTAAAAGCTTTATGTTACTATGAAAAACTAAAGAATTTCATAAACTTTAATTATACACGATATATATATCGATCTATCACTCTTTCTGTCACTGGAATAGATTCATACTATGTGTTTTAAAATTTTCATTAAGTATAAAATACTGGGTAAGTGAATTAAACTCGAATCAAACCAGCTGAATACGAAATGTAAAGTTGGCCTCATCATAATGTAACTAGGAAATTAAAATCTAATAACAAACAAAATCACTTTGATGGTAATATCATTAATGTAACAGACAATGGAAACTCGTATTCATGAAAATCAAAACTATGTAAACACTGGTAAGTGCATTATAAATTTTCCAGTCTCGCGCCCTTAAATTCGCGGCAAATTAATTTAAAACTTTGCGCTCATTCAAAACATCATGCGCAATTGTTGCGAAAATATTACATCCCTCCGCGGCGCGCAAACTTCCGCAACGTGATTTCCACCAAATGCATTTTCAACGAGCCAAATGCTCCGCGGAATTTCATAATCATTAACTCTTTTACACGGCGCGGCGATGTCGGTGTCCACGACAAACCAATCCGCTGGCAGGGCCCGCGAAAATCTCCTAACGAAAAACTGCAGTTTTTACGCGCCCAGCAAATCCTGGGCGTTGTAAAATGTCTGGAGGGAGGAAAAAAGAGAAAAATTATAAGATGAGGTAGCGGTAGCGAGCGGTTCACAACGAGAGACCCGTGTATAATAAAGAGCGAAATGAAATTACCTATGCATAGCGCAATAACATACACTGGGCCGCGCTGGATAATTCGCCGCGGTCTCCGCGGACGTCGGCTCTTATAAGTTTAAGAAAAGACCCGTCGAGAGGAGATTCTACGGGGGATTTAGGTGGTAGCTTAAAACATTTAATCGCGCACTTTTCTTGCCTGGGCGTTTGCTCATATTTAAAATTTAAACCCCGGCCTTTTATAAGTGGAGTAGCGACCAAGGCGTGAGGAAGCGCGAGGAAGAGAGAGAGAGGTGAAAGGGTCAGGTGCGCGAGGGATTTTGTCGAAGTGCACCCAAGCGGCCTTGGATTATAATGAAGAAGCACGAGTTACTTGGCGCACGCGGAGCTCGATGTTTATGGGCTCGCGATGATGGAATTAACAATTTATGCCTCTTGAATTAGCCGAGGGAGATTCTTCCTTTCTTTATCGTTTATTAGTCGTGAAAAATGATTTAATGCGGTGTAAGCTAACACGTAATGTGCATCTTGGATTTTACGCGTAGACTTTTTCAATAAGGTTGAAAATTCTATAAAAATTCTTTAATGCCCTCACTAAATTACCTTCGTAAATTACAATAAACCCTTCATATATATCTACGAATATGCAAAAACTAAAATATAACAATTACCTACAATATTTATCTAACGTTGGTTTGCACTTTACTTTAAATAAATCGTATGAAATGAATTTGGGATTCCCTCCCCTATCGTTTTAGAAATATTAAATCTAATGGTGCTTTCAAGTCATCTATGAAGAAATCTATTTATTAAATCAATAATAATTTTAATATTTAATAAATAAATAAGTAATAAACCTCTTATTATCTTGAAAAAATAACAAACTCGTCTCCTCCTTTTCACTCATCAGAGTCTCTTGGTATTCCAGCAGCGTATAAAATATCAGCTGTTCTCTAAGGAGCGTCGCGACTGCATCGCCCAGCGAGCCGCCGGTGCGCAAGCTCGCGAACCGAGCGAGCGAGAGAGAGAGAATGAGAGAGAGAGAGGAGCACGGGGTAGTCAATATTTGCATGCCGTGGGCCGGCTGGAAGAGCCTCTTGGGCGCGGGCGTGTGTGCGCGCGCGGCTGGAGGGCTGCGCGGCCCGACTTGGAGGGCTCTCGGCCCGGGCGAAGAAGCCGCCGAGTTCAGCCGCGGCCGGCCGGGGCTCGAGATATTTACCGTCTTGTCTCGTAATGCGCCCCCGCATTCCTTATTATCCGCGCGCGCTCGAGATCATTTCCTCGAGGGGGTTACGGGAGGCTCTCGAGGTGATTTTCCGATGACGACGCGGATCCGAGGGGAAAAGATGCGTTTTACGGCGAATTCCGCGGCTCGAGCTTTTTCTTCAAGGTTCCGGCGGATCGAAGGGAAGAGAATGGCAAGCGAAATGGGATTGCCTCTTGTACTCTTTTTAGTTCACTTTTTAGTTCATTTCAGGTAAACTAATTTCTGGTAGTTCAGCATCAAATGGAGTATTCCGATCGAACGCATAAAACTTTTAGTATTGTAAAAAAAAAAAAAAAAAATGAAATGAATGTCAGTGTCTTACAGTACTCGTCTGTTTCTACTTTCGTATATTACAGTTTTACCAAGTTTCTGCATGTATCTTTTCATAACACTAAAAACCTACATTGTTTTCTGTCACCACAGAGTGAACTGTTTTAATGTATGATTATGAAATTGCCAAAATTACCGTTTACATTTAGAAATACGCTAATCAAACATATCCTACTTTTTTTTTACTTTTTACACATCATATGAACATCCTTAAGCTACTTATTTATCTGACACTCAAAAACGCTAACCATTGATTTAGCATACAAAATCCCAAACGCTATTTTAAGAATGACAGGTTTCAACTCAAGTTCCCCGAAAAAATCTACCCCACATTGTGACCACATCAAGTATTTTAACCTCCAAAGCGAAAAACCCTACCTAACTTACCTCTCCATATACTCAAAACGGCATCAATCTTTTTTGCATGAAATATTCACAGCATTATACATACGGCGCAGCCTCGCCGGTGGACGACGTAGCCTCGCGGTTTTGCCCTGTCCCCCACTCCCCGCGCTTCGTCGTTAAAGCCACCCCCGTCACATAATACGCCTCCTCGGGGAGGAGGACGTAAGTGCACGAGAGCCGGCTCTTTTCGTCCGCTCGCAGTCTCGCGAATATTCCCGCGCTGCCGCGCAAGAAACCGGCCCGGCGTTACAGCGCCGAGGCGTCGTCGTCGTCGTCGGCGGCGGCGGCCGACTTTTTTACGGGGGAGGAGGTGGCGCCCGGCGACACGCTCGCCTCCACCCTCCTCCCCCCTGCCTCCTCCGCATCCCACGAGCCTTTCTTGCCGGCTCCGCGGGCCGATGTCGCTCCAGTTGCCCACAGCCTTATCGCGGCTTTTTGGTAGCTGCGTCTTTTTGGCCCCGCGCGGTTTAGCAACTTGCAGGGGGATGATTTTCGCGCGGCTAAGTCGTCGGGGAACTCAAGCAAGCGAGCCGCCGACTGCAAGTAGCCGGCCTGTGATGGATTGTACGAACAAGAGGCTTTTCAGGATGATGTTTTGGGGATGAAAATGTTACAAGTATATAAAATGTGTATAAAATATGAAAGAAGGTGTTATAGTTATTGCAATGATACTTCAGGAAACAACTGGTACGGTATTTTGTATATTACTGTTTTAAGGCTCAGTAAATCTCATGTTGTTTAATTGATCGAACAAAAATTTTTACTTTTTCGGTTATTAATACTTTTAAGATCACACCAGATCTAGTGAACAAAAAAACATGTCAATTTATTTTTACACTAAATTTTCACTTCACAAAGTTCTATCCAGTTTCGTCCGAACTAAAAGCACCTCTTCCCAACAAGAAGCCTAAACGCCGGGAAACCATGCCCGAAGAACTCGACAGCAGCCGGCAATAAGCCGCCACCGGCCGACGTCCCGCGTCAACGTCAGCGGCGAGGCCCGCGTCACCGTATCCAGCTCACGCTCGCGACCCGGCCGCCCGTCGAAGTGCATTTAAGGGTTAAAGTTTCGCGGACGCGCGTCACTCTCCCACGGACGGGAGCGAGGCGCCCGGGGCCGGGCCGCCTTTTATCGCGCCTGCCACCCGACCCGATTCTTTCTCGGCTGCCGGCTATCCGGGCTTTTAAAAGGCGCGCCGCGCGGCCGGCCGGGCCTCAAAAGCCCCGCGAAGAGCCGCCACGAGTGCGCGTGAATGAGTCGACCCGGTAGTCTCGAGCACTCGGCCGGCCCGCCCGGCTGGGATTTGACTGCGCGGCCGCAGACGCGCTCCTTTGTTCCGGCGAAATTTTTTTCCGTGACACGATTTTCGGCTGCTCCGCGGAATTTTTGTCGGTTTTCTAGCGGGGAAACTTCGTGTACGTTCGAAATTAATGTACGGAATTTGGTTAAAAGTAATGTTTTAGAAACACTGTTTAATAGCTTAAACTTTTATTATGAGCATCGGCGCATATAAATCCAATGAAATTAAATCTTATTCTGCAATATTCAATTCATTTCGAATAAATCTTCAATATCTACAATGGAAGCAGGTTTTTGAAGTACAAGGTATTTCGAGCTTTTGTTCGAAATAAAAGAATTTAGTTCACGAGAATTTTTCTCTTGACATGCTATTGAAAAATACTATGGAAGAATAAGGAGAGGTTGACTGTAGTTGGAATAAGTCTTTGTGAAAGTATTGAATAGATTCAAATAATAAACATAAATCTATTTAACATTATTAAATGATTTTTCAAAATTTTAAAGTATGATAATAGTCAGAGAAATTTAAAGCACAAATAACAATCACTCTCCCGTACACGCGAAAAATGTACATGTAAGAATCATGATATTAAGTAATGCTTGAGAATTCAGAATCAAATAAAATATTTCAATTAACATACATATAATATTTTGATTAATTTCATATTAAAGAAAAAATAATTGAATGAGAATTAATCCCTTTGAAGGAAACATTTGCGTAACGTTTACGAGGTTGAAAGCCGATGTCTGACTGTACTCGTCTGTTTCTACTTACATTGTAAAATCGTCTTTTCGGTATTTACTTTTATACTAATAATAATCTTGTTTTTAAATTAAAAGTCTTAATAACTGGATAGAATCACAAAATAATAATACTACTTTTTTAAAAGGTTTTTTAAATTTTAAAACGAGAGAATTATTACGTCCACTGCAATACAGACCCACAATATTCAGGACTTTTGAAATCGTAAATTCTCTCTCCAACGCGCGAAAAATCCACAAGTAAAAACCTCACAGAGCAGCGGTAGCACGCGAGAAGTCACGAAGTAACCGAGGAAGAAAAATATAACCGAGTATAACCCAGATGCCTAACATCAGGGCTTCGCGTCGCCCGCAGCATCGCAACTTTATTAGGCCGTGTTCGGCGCAGCCCCGCAACATACCGACGTACAAGACGCGCGCGGAAGGCGCGAACGGCCGATGCGCGCAACCCCGACAGCTCCCGAGTAGCGCAATTCCTTGTCAGGCTGAAATTTAATTCATAATCCAGCGCCGGCGCGAACTGCTTTTCCAGCCCCGTAGCCGCCGGCCGAAAATGTTCGCGCGCGTAATAAAAAGCGCATTATTTTGCGCGCAGCGCGCCTAGACCGTAACGGGATTAGCCTCTTTCTCCTTGCGCGCGCCTCGTCTTGCCGCGGACGCAGTGGAGCAGCAAAAGGTGGAATTACGGCTGGATTATCCGCCTGCATTTTTTTCTCTCTCCCTGCGAGCTCTAATCTGAGCTCTTTTTTAATTAATTTGTTGCCTCCTTGAGCTGCTCGCCCTCTCCTTAGAATGCGTAATATGCATTAGCCTTTTTTAATCGCATTAATGCGCTCCAAATTGTACTTCGTCGTACGAGAGTGGACAATTGTTATGCTCTTGAATAAAGTGACCTTTTGCATTTTTAGATTTTTCGACCGAGTCGTTCGTGTACCTTTCGCATTTCTCATTGAATGTACAAAAGTATTTAAATAATAATCTCGGACTTAGATATTCCAGCTTCATTGTTACATTGATCAAAGCAGATTCTAACAAAAAAATCTCATTGAAAATAACTGTTAAAATTTCTCTGGGGGTGTCACTGTTTGGACACCTGCACGCCAAGAGAACATCGCCAGCCGAAATTGGAACGTCGCGCGACCGCTTTGAGCTCGGCTCGGCCCCGGCGAATTTATAGGGGCTTCGGTTAACGCCCGGGTCCATACCTTAACAAGAAACGACGATACTTCCTCTCCCTCCTTTGTATTAGATTCTCTCCTTTTGCGCCGCTCGTACGTTTATATACGCTAATTAGTAGTCCCATCTGATTAGCAATTACCCAGGGGTATAAATGAGTGCAGGCGGTGAGAGTACGGAAGCGCCAGTCTATACGCCGCATTAAATTGGCTCGTTAAATGAAATCCATCGGTTTTATTGGCTAATTAATCCGGGGATTAAGCGACGAGTCGATCATCTTATAAGCCATATACTGCGGGTACCTGGTCTCACAAATTGTACAGTCTCGTTTTCCCAAGTAAATTGTTTGGAATTTCAAGCAGAAAAGAAACAACTGACAGTTTGGTCTAATGCAATCAATAAAATTGGAATTACATCCAAATAAATCCAGTAAACGAAAAATAAAACAAGTTAAAACGATTTCAAGGTTCTTCAAGTAAAACACCACCGCAAACCGTGAATTAAAGAAGATATTTATCTTTCCTCTGACGAGCAAATACTTCATAAAAACCGCGCGTATGAAGCATTAAAGAGAAAAATGAAACCGTCTCGCAAAAAAGGCCAATCGACAAGCAAACAAATGTCTCGCGCTGGAATAACGGAACAGGAAGTGGAGCACGCGCTCGACTCGGGCAACATCGAGGCGAGAGAGAGAGACGAGAAAGCCGCAAGCTCGCATAATTGCCATCTTAATTCCGGCAATTTATCGGGTTCGCTCTCTCGCTCGCTCGAGCTTTCGAGCCCCGCGAGCGGCCCTAATGGTCTCCGATGTATTTACGAGGGCTCTCGCTTTTTATTTTCGCCTGGCGGGTGGGATAGCGGCCGCACGCGAGAGAGCGCGTGCAGCGCGCTAAGGGGGAGACGATCCCGCGCCGCGATAAACCCGCTCGGCCAACGACCAGCGACCGCCGTGCGTCATAATTATTCCGGAATAGCCGCCTCGCGCCTCGAACCCCGCCGCCGGCCGCGGGCTGCTCTCTCGCACTCGCACCGGAGAGCGGATCGACCGGTGGCGATTTTGTTTAATCCTTTTGCAAAGTGATTGGAGGTTTTTATTTTCGCTTCGTGTTGTTATTCATTAACTTTATCGTGTGATTCAGCCAGATTTTTTTTTGTTTATTTTGTAAAGCTGATGCATACGTCGCAATTTCAATGCAACACGTATTACGCGTATGTACAAAACAGAGAGTGACCACGGATTAGTAAGTGGACAAAAGTAGAAAAGCGTATAAAACCATTTAATAACAGCTATTACTTCTATGTGTTGTTTAAAACGTATAAAAAAAGTTGAATAAAATAATCCGGATAAGAGAAATGAAAAATGAGAAAAATAAAGGCAGTTCTAAAATAAGTAGAAAAGCAGAGATTTCATGCGCCATTTAGTTACAATAATTGACCAGAAAACTTTTACCATATTTTATTTTTAAAAGAAGTTTTATAAATTTCCTATTCTTCATTGATCATTTTTTGTTACTTGAAATTTAGACAATGGGATTAATTCTTTATTAAATACAATGTTTTTTCACATTCTACATCATAATCAAATTTTTGCAAGTTAAAGCTATATTTATTTACTTGAAATTGCTACTTTCACGCTATAATTTTGTAAAAATTAAACCTACGGAAAAATAGCGTTAAACATCGCGGCATAAAATATAGCCCGAAAAGAGAAAAAAAATGCCTCTCGCCGCGCACGCCATCTTGGATGTCGTGAGGACTCGGGATTCTTTCGTCGCCGGCGATGACGGCGTCGGATAAAATATGCGCGTCGCATGCAACGTACCTCCTTACCTCGCGGCAAGCATCCGCGCGCTCGAGAATTTGCGGCTCGAGCGATTTTCCGCCAAGCCGCGAAGGGGCCTGTAAAAAGGAGAGAGAGTGAGAGAGCCTCTCCTCCACGGGAGAGGCTAAAGAACTCACGAGCGCCGACGGTTCCCCGCCAATATCCAAGATTAAGTTTTAAGGCGCGCCTTTAGCGGCCCCGGGGCGCAGCGACGGACTGGGACTTATTACTCAATTTGGATGATGGACGAAGCGTGCAGCGGGCGAACGAGAGAAAGGCCGGCCGAACGATGGATGGATGCGCGGCCGCGTCCGTGGCATTTATCCGAGGAGTTCTACCCCGAAATTCCTCGACACCCTTCTCTTATTTCGGCAATTTTCCCGGATCTCCTTGCTTTTTTTTCCCCGGCCTTGCTATTTTTCGGGCTGATTGCACAAGACGGCCCGATCAATCTACGAGGAGTCACGTGATCGGCAAAAATAAATCCGCTTGTTCATTTAGTCATGACGAAGAAGCTTCGGGATATTCATTTAACTTCGTTTACATATGAAATTCTCTCGTGCCCATTATGTCGTACCGTCTGACAGGATATCGACATATCTACTTAAAAATCTTAGCAATCTATCAGATTTGTCACAGAACATCAGAATTAGTAGTGTTCCCGGTTATTATAATTAACGTCAATTTTACTAAAAATTATCAGTAAAGTGATGGATACGAGAGGTGAAAGTATCGAAAAATTGTCCACTCTTTCATTTAACTGTATTTATACGTGAGATTTTCTCGTGCCCATTACGTCGTACCGTCTGACAGCATATCGACATATCTACTTAAAAATCCATGTCGATATATTCTAAAAGAATCTGCATGTCAGAATTTATTAATCAATCATTAATAGATTATTTCAGGCCCGGCAAACTATGTCGGATGGATCAAAGCAAAAACCCTCAACAAATGGCGTTTACCTGAATAATAATAGCAAAAATAAATCCACTCATTTACTTAGTAATGCCAATGAAGCTCCTAGATTTTCATTTAACTTGATTTACGCATGAGGTTCTCCCGCGCCCGTCACATCGCACCGTCTGACAGGATATCGACCCTATCTACTTAAAACTTCTTGTCAATCTATCAGTATCTACGCCAGCTAGAAATTACTCGTCAATCATTTATAGACAGTACCCTAGACAGAAAACTTTGTCTACCGGATCAAAGTAAAAGTCCTCGTCAAGCGGTGTGCGCACGAGGTAATAGTAATTACACGCAGCGGTAGTTATAAGCCGGTCCCGCTTGCATTCCGCCGCTGCGCGAAGGTTTCGGGCGCGTCCGGCCTCCCGGTATTACTGCGAATAAAGTCCTTAATCTTAATAAACTTCAACCCTTGTTGCCTGGAGAACGAACAAGCCTCCCCCGACGCTACCGGGCAGGGGGGAAGTGGGAGGGGGGAGGGCGAGGCGAACACAGTCGCGCGGAGAATTCCGCTTGTTCCCACTCGCGGCCTGCTTCTCGAGGCGCCGAGTTATCCGGCATTCCTCTGGAGCCCAGCTGCGCTGTGTGTGCGCGCGCCGTACGTTTAGTACGGTTGGGACGAGTGTGTGTAGCTGTGCAAACGGTTTCTTGCTAGTCAAATTATACCTTTTTTTAGAGAGACTAATATTTGCACGGGATGTGTTGACTTTTTTTTATAATGACGGTGAAGAGAGAATGCTCGCGGATTGCCAGTGGGTAAAAAGGTGAAAAACCTACGAAACTGTAGCCATTGTTTAGAGCTTAAAAGTATAAAAAATTTAAAAAAATTAAATCCGGAAAGTGAAAGGAAGTATAAGAAAAATAGGGATGCAGTTTGCTAAAATAAGTAGAAATATCGAGAATTGATACGATATTCAGTAGTAGTAACTTTTAAATAACTTTGTCAGTATTTTCTTAATTCAGAGATAAATTTGTATTTGTATACTTTTGTCAACTGTGTAGGTTTGCTATTGATATTTATCAAAAATATTAGATTATATTAATTATAGGTATTAGCTCTTATACAAGTTAATATTTATGGCGAAAATTATAAAATCAACTTAACTGAGTTGTTTTTAACAAATTACAAAAGTTTATAGCTTAGTTTTCAAACATATATACATGTATGATGGATGAGGAGGGTCATTGTGTACTTATTCTACTTCGTAGAAAAAAAATTTTAAACAAAAATAAACAGAAGAGTATCTTTAAGCCTATATTTACTACTAAATCTTCTTTTCCAATTAATATTTAATATTGAGCTTTCAGGTGATAATTTTTTAGTCAATTAATCAATTTTTCCTAATATACTGTATGTTCGAGTTTGGAACAAATAAACCATTCAACATCAAAAGCACAGTAATCGCAATAATTGGGCCAGTCTGTGAGAAAAAATTCATTGTTTTTGTTCGTCTCGCTGCTTATCAGCAGTGAGATAAACGGCGAAACGTTTCTAGACTGAATTAGGAAATTGTTTTTGAAAACAGTACCGCCGCGCCTGGAGTTTGTTGCTAGTAAACTTAACGAGGCTCCATGTCGGCGTCGATTTTACGCGTCGTGCAATTCTCCCGACACCGTAACTTGCTGTATTATGATATGTTGTAGTTAAAATTTCGGCCGGAGAAGCTGCGCAACGTCTTCCCCCAAGTTGCGACGCTATTTCGCGAGCGAAGTTGTCCCAGGGATGTCTCCTGCAGTTTCAATGTTTAATCAGATTTAAATTTGAATCGCGACTTGTTCGTCCGCGAATAAGTCATTGTAATTGTTTAATTTCACGATTTTAGATTCAGGATATCGAATCATAAATTTGACATTTAACATGACTCCAATGTCTAAAGCTCCAATCAAAATCCATACATTTTCAATCGACATTATGCTAGTCTTCGCTGAAAGGAAAATGTCTGTTCCAGACACATCAATTTCTAACGAATCCCCTATACTTAGTCATTTAAAATTATCGTTTCATCATTTTTTTTTCTCGAAATAAAACGGAACCTCCGGCTTTTAGCAGGGAGATTATTCCAAGCTCTTTTTAAAAGCTCCTCTTCGTGAAATTTCCCCCTTCATCCCACTCATTCCCCTGCTCGTCTTATCTTTCGACCTGGGCATTAACTTCTCTGTCCATTTCTTTGTATGCGTCTCTTTATTTATCCTCGTCTCCGCTTGGCTTTTCCCCGGGCGAACCGAGCGATTTTCACCGGCGAGTCGCTTCGGCGAGAGGCGCAGGGGAGGAAACACGGAGCGAAGAGATTGTCTCGCGAGCTTCTGTATGTGAAAGGCGCAGCGACAGGCTATGAAAAAGTAAGCAGTTCGGAGCTCGGGCGGGCGCGGCGCCGAGAGGAATTTATGCGTTTTGTTATCCGACTTGAAAAGAGTCTCCATCCTTTTGAATTTTCCATGCGCTACGAAAGACTACCCCCCTCCGGAGCCCGACCTCCGCCGAGTCATTCACTCGGGCAGTCATTAGGTTATTAATAATTGGCTCGAGTGCGCCTCTCCCGCCCCTCGACCCCCGAGTTTGCCCAGCTTTAAATTGAAAAACTCGCGGAGGGTTTATTCTAGCGCGGCGAGAATCATCGGTCGATCAGTGACGGTTGATTTGTAATTCATAGCCGCGGGATCGCTCTCGCGGATGTTCAATGCAAATTGACGGCCGGGCTGCAAACTACAGCGCCGGTTTTAGCTAATGAGCGAAATTTTAATCGAGCCAATTATAACTCGGCAAATGTATTCCCTCGCCGGGCCGCGTGTACCGCGCTCCGAGTGGTATTAATCGAAATTACACCCTCCGATGGTTCGTCCGGGTGAAAAAAAGCGACGTGGGAAATGCGTTATAGCACGCTATATCGCGAAATGCTAATAGGCACAGTGAAGCTCCGGGCGCGCTTCAATTAAGTTTCGCGACGATGCCTCCCGCGACGATTTTGTTCGTTAAAATGTACGAGCTGCGCCCGTCAACTTCGCCCTTTTATTGGCGACCGCCTCGGTTAGCCCGGGACTTATGCTCGGCGGCAAGTCGATACTTATTAGAATCTAGTACAAAGCCGGCGCGCGGCGGCCATTAGCGTGGGAACCCCGAGAGCACTTCCTCCGTCGACGAACTTCGACCCCGTCGCCTCTTCCCTCCCGTCCCCCCTCCGCCCCTTCGAAGTTTCGCCTCATCATTTTGCCTTAGTTCCACCGCCTTCCGCGCTACTTCCATTCGCAGTTCCTGTCTATTCTTACGCCAGTCGTATGTCGTTCATTTTATGCCCTTTCAATTTGCCTGGCTCTTGAGATATTTTCTACTTTAAATTTTTATTCCGTAAGCTTCAATCTTTAGTTATAAGAGACATTTTTCGAGTACCTTCGTCTTCTTCCTTTTCTCGGAGGCATTTCAAAGGCTAATTACCTCCGACATTGATAAAATTTCTTTTATTACCGTATTGAAAACCCTGTAGTAAAAATTCAGAACTTTATCATAACAAACATACATTTCCATAAAAAAATCGTGCGATACAAGTGCGCAGTTAAAATCAAATGTTCCTTTAATTTTGTTCTCTTTCGAACCAGCTTCCGTAGCCTACATATTTGTTCGTTAAAATCGCGCGCTCCCGTACTCAAAGAACATTTAATCACGTGTTTCATTAAGGTCCGCGCGTGAATATTAATTTTCGCATCGCCGCCGAGGCACTCCGCTTTCGCTGCTGCGACTCAACCAGCCCCTCGCTAATAAATTCAATAACGAAATTCCACTCGCCGCTGGGAGGGGCGTCGCGAGCTCCGCAGACATTCCCCATCGGCGCCGGAAAGAAAAGCCGCGACGCGAGCAAAGGGGGCCCCTGCGTCAACTCGATCCATATCGCCGCCGCCGAGCGCAATTACGCGCAATTAGCCCGTGCACTTAGCGCGCGTAATAGTCAAGTTGGAGCGCGGAGCTGCTGCGGCGAGGGCCGAAACTTCATTACCCGACAAGGAAGTGGCGCCGGATCGCTTCGCGGCTCTCGCCCCGTGCGAGGTGCCTGCCAGATGCGTCCCCACTCCCACGAGCAGCTCCTCGCGGCGGCGACCGCAACCAGCCGCGTGAGATGCCGTGGAGCTTTTCGTCGGTAGGTATGTGAACTGCCATGTGAGACAGGCTGAACTTTTTCAGAAATGGGGTAGAATCTTAATAAAATTAAAAATTTGTGGGTTCTTTACAATAATTACCTAATGTGCAGATCAATAAGAAATTTCTAATGAACTTTATACTCAAATATTTTTTTCTTGCGAAGGAAGCAAAATTTTTCGATTCGAAGAGGTCATAGGTCAGTGAACGCACATATTTTGATCTTGATCTTGATTTTTAAGGATGAATTGATTTTAAAATCAATTCTGAAAGAGAGGGCAACTTTACGTTCAGGTGTATGTCCATAAAAAGAGTCAGAAGTATAAAGGCTAGATAACTTAATATGAAAATAAATATGGAAGCGCTTATTTCATCTAAACACGAAAATACATTTAAATGTAAAATTATATGCAAGAAATTTTAAATTTGTTTAACTTTTAAAATTTAACACTGAAAAAGTTTTGTTAAATTTTATGAAAATAACAATTTTAAGATAAACAAATTAAAAGAATTGAAAAAATTCTTTCTGATAGAAACACATAGAGAAACTCATTAGCGGCACAGTGAAGCTCACTCTTCCGTTCCGTTCCCTCGTAAAATACCTCGCGTCCGCAATATTTGGAGCAATAAACGTCAAAGCCAGACGGACTAATGCAATAAGGCAAAACGGAAAATCCCTACGAATGTCATTGGGTGTGGCGCGCGTCGTCGCGGCAATTATAAAGGCACAAAGTGCCCGGGCGCCTCTGTGATCGGCGCGCTCACTTTGCCACCCGCCGCCCGCTTCCGGAAGATCTCGTTCGGTTCGGTTCGCCCCTGCGGTTTCCTTCCATTTCATCGACGCGCGCGACACTTCCGAGCAGCCGCCCTTTACCCACCGCCGCTACCCTTCCCCTCCCACTTTTCCGCCTCCTCCCTCTCTGCGGGAGCGTCGGAGCCGTCATTAGACGCCGCCCGGCTGCTCCGAGGCGCGCGAGAGCTGCGGCTTTTCCGAAATGCGAAGTGGCGGAGGCGGGAAGGGAGCCTGGAGATCTTGGAAATTGAATTCACGGCGCGCCGTAAGTTTCGGGCTCCGCTGTAAAAGGCCCGAGCTTACTTCCAATTGTTTTTGTCTACTCGCTGCCCCGGTAGTTCCATCGGACAAAAAGCGTATTTTTATTCGGAATTTTTAAAATTTTTTAGAAAATATGTAGAAAAATTATATTATTATAGATTTGAATAATTAAATCACTTATATGACTTCGAACTTACACCTTTTTTTCATTTATATAGAAGAGTATAGACAACGGTATGCCTACTATAGGTATCTGCTATAGATCTGTGTAGCGCTTTATTTAAAAAAATTTCTTTCTTTGGTTCTACATCCAGTTTTAATTGGAATTTTCATACAAACAAAATTCAGAAAAACGAAAAGTTCGAATTTTAAAAAATTTTTTCACAAAGTAAAGTTTAACTTTGTACTTTTAATATAAGACCACAAAAAGAAGGAAATACCGCGTATATTAAATCGCCCAAAGTTTACTGTACTCGTTCATCCTAAAATATTTAATCGTTTCCGGTCAAATCTGCAGTAACTCCCAAAAACTGCAATGACAAATGTGTCTAAATCATCGCGGCTATGCGACGTACCCTCGGCGGAATAGCTATCCTGTCCGAGTTCTGTGAGCCACAAGTCCACTTGGAAAAATTAGGATTTTATAAAGTGAGTGCGTCGACCGGGCGCGCCCGGTCAGTGGATCTACGCTCCAAGGACATTTTTGACGTGCAAAAGGAGCGAGCAGAAGGCGCCAGCGCTCCCCGAGGAAGAAAATCCCCCTTTAGTTTCTTGCACCGACGGCACTTGTCCCCTGGATAGCTCAGTCAGCCACCTTCCACTTCGACCGCCTCGATCGCCCAGTTTCGCTATACCCCGACTGCCTTCTTTTCTGCTCTGCAAAGATCTTCGTCTTTTTTTCCTCTTTTTTCAACTTGCCGGCAAGTTTTGTCGGTGCATGCTGTTTGAAAAATTGATAGCGCGTTGCGTAAATATTTTCCAACGTTTGTCTTTGCAATATGCTGCAAGTGTCTTGCCTTCTCTTGCATGCCTCTAAAAAGTTCAAAAAATCTTATACAGGGGACATTATTTATTCAACCAAAATATCAAATGCATAATAATGACCGCTCGAATTGTAGAAGACTTGTCTATCGCAGCTACTTGAATATCGCAGCTCCTAATGAAGAAAAGCACGTTTCAATTTACCGACGAAAACTAACAGCACTTTTCAAAGTTCTATCATAAAGAAAAGGTCATTTGGCTAGATTTCCGCGGAATTTTGCGGAGAACTTGCGAAACGTGCTTTTCCTCGCAGAAAGCCTAAAATAAGCTGTATTTTTTCCGGTATATTGAAACATGCCTATTTTGTTAGAATGTTAATGCAAAAATTAACTTTTTCGCGAAAACGCAAATCAAATCGAGGAAATAAAAGGAGGAACATCCGGATATCGCCAAAGTAGGTCTCGCGCGACTAACGAGCGTGAAAATTCACTGCGAGTGAGCAGGGAGAAACAAACGGCGGGGCAAGTGGCCGGGTAAAAACGTACGCTGGCGGATAAACCGAGAGCTCAAGGAACGAAGCTGGCCCGCAGAGGCTCGTTTGTCGGCGCTCCACGAGCTCGCGGGCGAAATTTAATTTTTTCGTCTCTTTTGAGCCACAGAGGGAAGAGCCCCTCCTTCCCCCTCTCTCTCGGTCGGCCCGCCAAGCCGGAAATAATTGTCAATTATCCCGTCACCGGGGACGCACTTCCGGTACGCCCAGGGCTCCTTCACTCGAATTTGCGGTCGCTCGCCCGAAAAGCCAAGAGGCGAGGCGCTCGCGTGCGTTTTTTGCATGAGCGTAAACATGAATAATTCGCCGGGCAAAGGGGCTCGTGTATGCGTAATTGCGTATAATTGGCCGTGGCCGTTGCGCTCCGTTGGGGGGTGCGTAATTGATGCGTCCGAGTCGCGATTTCGTGAATGATAAGTGTGTTTTTCGGTCGAGGGATATTAATATTGAGTTTTGTAGGCTGCCGTATTATGCAAACAAAAATGGGAGGAAGCGATTTTTTTTTTCGCGAACGGTCGAAGTTCACCGAAAAAGCGAGTTATTCCTCGGCGACGACCTGAACGAGATGGAAAACAAATTATTTACATTTTGCGTGCTTCTTTCGCATCAATGGAAAGGTTTCGTATGAATTATTTATCCTCGAGCTTCCGGGCATTTAATGTTATTTTACATTATAATTATGTATAAGATATTTATTTTTATTTACAAAGATGGAAGTATACATTTCTGTAAATTATTATTCAAAATAAAATTTAAAGCCATTCAGGCAGCTCATCATATTATAATATTAAAGAGTAATAAAGATGTAAGTACCCCTTTTTATAAAAGTAGAGTAGTGCTTAAACAGTGAATTGAAAGATCAATTACAAATTTTAAAAAGAATTATTTTCCCTCTTAAAAATCAGAGATAATTAAATCGTAAAAATACCACTTTACGATAGCAGATTTCCACCTAAAGACAAAAAAATGTCGCGCGCTCAAAGCAGATCGCGTTAACGCGCCCGGTGGCCGCGAGCTCGTTCTCCCGCCCCCTGATTTTCATGCGCGTCTCGCGAGGGGCGATCGAGGCCGCTCGCCGCAACACGATCCTACCCTCGGCATCAAAATTGCGGAGGGAGAGGACGGCGGGCTTTGTCGCGCGGCACACGTCAGCGACAGGCGCCGCTGCCCGTGACGGAGTGGTCGTTGTGATTTCTCTCGAGGAGCGGTCGGCCGCCGATCGACCGGACGTCCCGGGCTCTCGATTATTATCCCAGAAGGCGATTATCCATTTCTCCGGGAGCCGAGCCTCCTCTTTGTCCGTGCGACTGACGCGCTCCTGCCTGAAATTCGAGCGCCCCTCTACGTCAATCTTCCGTCGAGCGATCGGGTTTTCAGGTGTGGATTGCTGCACTCAAAACACTTTGTTTTTTTTTTTTTTATCGCTTGTCAACTTGTTTATGATTTTGAAATAGTTATATTGGAAAGTACGATAGTTTTGAAATTAGCAATTACATGTAAAGCATTGCGAAGTTTTAATTATTATTAATTATGAAAAAGTTACTTCGCGCAATTTCAGTTTGTAAAATCTAAATTAGTTTTCCAGGCAATTTCTAATTAGGTGCTAAGAGGATTAGTTGGAATTCCAAAGTTGTATGAGTAAATTAGTATAGAAAATAAAAAAAATCAATCAACGTCAATAAAAGTTATTCAATTTCGTAATCCCCGAGCAAACTTCGCGCTGCTTACAAACGCACACAGCTGATCGATGTTGAACCAGCGGACGAAAATTTCCTCGCTCCGATATTAAACCGAGCGTATCAGCGCGGGGAATCCCGCGGTAAAATTCCAGCGCAAATTGCTTTGAAGTGCCGACAACGAGGCTAAACGATTGTCGTCGCTTTCCATTGCCCCCCGCCCCTCAGGAGGGAGCATCCGCTCGATGACGCTCGATTGTCAGGAGCGGCGACACACCTCTTCGCTCGCTTATACGAACGGCTCAGCTCGATTCGGGAGCCCCGCTTACGTGACACGCTGTCGTTCACTTCGCAACCGTGACGTCGCAGTTATTCGATGATAAATCCACTCGTTGATCCAATTATTTTTTGCCCTTCTCTCAAATTCGTTTCTTTTTCTCCAAATTTGTGCCCTTGATTTAATTAAAAAGTTACTGATATGCTGATATAATAATTTACTGATAATAAACAGAAGTAGTTACTCTACTTTGATTCAATATAGATTTCTTGGACGATTAACGACTATTGTCAATATTAATCAACAAAGTTTACGAGTTGTTAGCTCACAAACAGCTTATAATATAATTCAAAGTTCAAACTTAACCGCTTAACAAGTAGGTTATAGCACTTCAAAATTTAAACGTTTACACTTTTACAATTCCTTCGTATTCATCAAAGGATAAAATGATATCTGCTTTTGAATAATCTGCATAAACAGTTATACTTGAGTAACAGAAGAAATTAGAAAAACAATCATTAAATATAGTAAATAGTGTCCCATGACAAATGCATTTTCCTGGTCTATTATTGATGGTTAGCAACTTTCGAGACAAAAAGCTAACAGGGATAAGCATCAACATTTTTGAGACATAACTATTTATGAAAATGAGTAGATAAACATTTTTTATCCATTAAAAATAAAAAAATTATATTTATTACCTTCACTGTACATTTAAATGATTCTACCAGAAGCCAACGCATTTAAAAATAATCGGGTATCAGCGCGGCAAAAAGCGTATGCGCCCGCAGCACTCGACATATTGCCCGTCCTATATCTCAATTTTCGAAAGGAGAAAGGCGCGCGCCGACATCTGGCGCGCACAATGGCGCCACTCCGTTCGCGCCCGCGTCAATCTTTGGAAAATCCCGCCACTAGACGACACTTCATCCGCTTGTCGATAACAAACCGTTTCCTCTCCTCTCTCTGTTTTCTTCGTCCCCCAGTCGCGCGCCCCCGGCTACACGGCTGTCAGCGCTGTCGGCAAGCGAGCCCCGCTGTTCGAGGGGCTCGCTTCAATTTTCCAAACTCGCCCACTCGACGTCCTCTCCGTTATCTGTCCGCTTCGACCCCTCCCCCCCCCTCCCCCGCTTCACCCCCCTCGCTCTCGTGGCGATAGCCAGGATGGATGGACAAGGGATAGATCCGTCATTCGCGCTTCATCGTCCATCGACTTTGTCGCGCGCGCACGTCTATACCCCCTCGCGCCGGCGCTGCCGCTGATGTCCGTGACGAGAGACCCTTTGCCGTCGCGTATATGTGCGTAATTGCGTTGTTGGCGCGCGGATCGAACGTCGCGCGTAAGCGTTTCCTTCGTCAACGACGGGGACACTCGCGGGGTATGGATACTCGAACGCCTCTCTTTCACTTTTTTTTTTTATTCTTTTTCGCTCGGCGGGGAGAGGGAACTTTGATTGGGAGAGCTCGAGCGATGGGAAATTCTCTTTAAAACATAACGGGAATTCTCGACGATAATTTTCGGAATAATAAATCTGGAATTTTTTGATTGTCTAAACTGTTAAGCCAGGCATATCGTCATTCTTGAAATAATTAACCGGTAGCGGAAATAAATGCAATTTCTTGATTCTTGTTCAACCTGTCCAAACTGCCAGATGAAAGGATAATTAAATTATTTTTCATTTGAGAAAAATTTAATGAAAAAATAGTTTAAATTTCGGTGCAATTTTAATGCTGCATGGCAGTTCACTTTTAAAATCTCATAAATTCTAGAGTAAGAATTTCATTTTAATCTGCGTTTCTATTTTATCACTGTGTTTTAAAAATTGAGGCACTTGAATTCATATCGATTAATTCGATAAACATTTTTCTCATAAATTCTGCGTATATTTTAGAAAAAAATGTCATTCTAATCCGCTTTCCGTTAGTTAATTACAAAAAATTATATAATGCTAATTACTACAAGATTTCCAAATCATTGTGGTTATCGTTTTACTTTCTTTAAAACCGAGTAAACCCTACCCAACAAGGTATAAAACGACGTAGCTGCGTCACGATCTGCGAGTAATCCACTCTTCTCCTCTAAATCCGCTGTCGTCGTGGACCGCGCGAATCTCGATTATGCGGATACGGAGCGGTGCAATCGCCCCGCGCAGTCGATCTTCGCCGCGTAATGAAAAAATACGGGAATGGCTTGGCGAGGTCGTTGCCTTGCGGCGGTCGTCCGTCATTCCCGCGGCTCCGTCCTAATGTCCCAAATCCCGGGGAAATTGCCCGGCGATAACCGTATTTTCTCATCGGGCCTATACCGCCGATGACGCGCCGACGGCCGGTTCTTCGGGACGAATCGCTCGGCCGCCTTAACGGCCCATTCTCGATTTCTTCGGATCCTACCTGTTATGGGCACTTTGCCTAAGCTCGATCGGGGATTACAGCGGGGGGAAGTGCTTGCGCGAGTCAAATCCGTCGGCTTCATTTCGCCTCCTGTGGTTTGCCCGATAATGGGTTCGACTACTTGCTATTCTCGCGGCTCGTTTCATCCGTGAGGAGTCGACGTATTTCTAGAAATTGACTAATTTTTCTAACTAATGTGACAGGAGCAACCAATCGATATCTTCGTCTTATACGTGCGCAGTAATTTCAGATGAGATAAGGGATTTTGGGTAATGAATCCTTGATTAAGAATTAATGTACATTTAAAACGATTGAATATAATCTCGTCTAACCGAAATCTCAAATATTTAATGTGCAAAGATATTTAGAAATTCATTCCTTATAACATTCTGTAAAATTTAATTTTCGAGAAATTTTCTGAATATTTAGCTCAGATGTTTAGTTTAATTCCGTAATAAATTTGGACGCAAAGGGTTATAAAATTCTAGCCTCAATCGTATACAGAAGCAGGGGTCGATCTTTCGTCCGTCCGACAGTATAATGACCCGCGCTACTTAAAATACTCTGGCCGAAGTTTATTGCCGCTGTCAAGGGAAGCGATTCGTTACTGCACGACTACTCCCGGCAATTATTTTCACGTCCACCGGAAGTCCCTTCTCGTCTATTTTTGACTCGCAAAAGACAATAACACCCTTCAACTACCAGCGGCAATTACGAGATAATTGGAAAGCGTCATAAAATATTCGACCATTTTCATTACTGTATAATTGCCAAGTCCTACAGTTAATAAAGAGATAATTCATTCGAACGTTAATCCAGCTTTTTTTTAATTTTTTATCTCCCGTAATCGAATGTTACAATTCAATTGTAATAATTAAACCGATAAGTAGATAGTTAAATCAAAAAGGGGAATAACCTAGTTATAAGCACTTATAACTAAAATAATATTAACGGGTAAAACCCGTTTAATTCATAATCTTATTTTAGAAAAAAATAAGCTCTTAATGGAAAACAAATCGATCTTTATTAGATAAGTTTACTAACCATAAGTTTACTATATTTGAAAAAAAAGCAAACTTAAAAAATCGCGCGGACAAATTCTGGCAAATTCATCACATCTCATTTGACGTTACGTCATTCGTAAAACCATATACACGCTTCCATCCATCTTCCGCGCCCTGCGTACACTTTTCAGTTTCCGGGATCGTCCGAACTCGCGGTGGGCAAAAAGAGGTGGAAACCGGCAAGAAGGATTCCGCGCCCCCGCTTTTTGTCGCTCCCACGGACTCTCGATTTCCCGGAGGCTTTTTCCCGCCTCTCTTTTTCCTCCTCTATACTCTCTCGCGGCTGTAGGCGCCGGGAAACCGCGCGGCCCACTCTTGTTAAGGGAGCGCCGATGGCAGTGATGGATACGGAACTTAATAGTTGTCCGGTGCTCCGAACACGCTTCCGGCTGTCCGGGGGTCGCTACACGCTGCCGCGGGCGCTGTGAAATCCAACTTAGTCCGGGCGACGGCACGGATTTGGCGATAGCACCCGCTGGCGATGGGATTCGTGCTACCACTCACTCGACACTGTCCCTCCCTTTTTTTTTTATCGCCGCTGTTTGTCTTCGTATTGCACGCGCTGAGAGGATATTAGCCCCGGTTGCTCGTACGCTGAGTGAATGTTTCGTTCCTGGAGAAGTTTTGCGTGCATTTTACTTTTTCTTTCTTTTTGGGGATTTAATTTTAATGTTAGTTTGTTTGGTTTTTATTCAGTAATTTTTTAATGGTAAGAAAAATTGGATAATATATATTTTAATAAAGTTTTCTAAAGCAAGAAAAGCATTTTGTTTTTTAATAGAGTATCCCCACGAGTTTTATTTTATCGAAAGCAGTAAAATAAATTGCTTGTCAATCTGAATTTAAAAAAAAACTTATCCTTTCTGGTTTTTTTTAAATTAAAAATCTCGTTGTATATTAATCAGTGTTACAAATTTTATACTCGACTAACGTTATTTGTTCCTGAAATGCATTGTACAATTTTCAAATCAATTCCCTATTAAAATCCTATAGGATTTTTCCTACAACAAAGGAAGAAAAAGGCATGAAATTCGCACTGAAATATGGCGCAACCTCAAAGTTCGAAAATAAATTCCTCGTAAATCACGTCGGCGCCTAATCCGACGGCCATTCCCTTCCTCTCCTATTCAACTTGCGCGAGCGCGGATACGCGAGCGTGCGTCACTCGGATCCCGGTACGTTTTTCCGCGAGAGGAGTACACGGCCCGCGGCGTGCGCGCGCCAAGAATCGACGGTGAGCTCAGCGGGCGGAAGTGAGAATCGGAGCGAGACGAATACGACTCGACTGCCGGGGCACAAAAAGATCGCGCGAGCGTCGCCAGATAAGAGCGCCAGCCGAAGAGCAGACTCTTCCCTCCCCCTCCCTCGGCAAAAAAGGCTCATTTAAAAACATTGCCTCCGGTCTAAGAGCTCGCGCGCGTCCTTTTTTTCTGCCTCTACCCCGCGCCGCGGCGTGTATCTCACCTTCTTCTTCCTCTTATTTTTTTAGGAAAAAAAAAGAGTATTGAGTAAATAAGAAGGCAGAGAGACGTGTACTTTGAATTTGACCGGGGAGAAAAACATGGCGTCTGCGGAATAGCAATGCGTCGGGTGAGGGGTTTCCTTCGAGCGCGAGACGACGACGGCTCGGGTTGTGGATCGTGAGTAGTACGGGTACACTTTTCGATATGGGTCAGGCTTGAATTAGTTCGTATCAAAGTTATTTCCTGGATTTTTGAATTTTTGAAGTTTTTTACTAAAGCATCTTTTAATATACTTATTATTTATATTTAATTGTTCTTCTATGGATTTTCTATAAAACAATTTTATAAAAGGAAATGAAAAAATAAAAATACTAACATATTTAGCTTCACCGTTTTTATAATTAATAAACTACCAGTCAATCAAATTAATAAAATCTTTCATCAGATATCCATAAACGTCATTGACGTAAGCTTGTCTCAGAAATAAGTCTTCACATTTCCACACGTCATATCCGTCTCATATTCTTTCATTTATTTATTCAACATTATATCCCGAAATATAATTCGAAATGTTTCCAAATAATTCCTGTCAATCTTAAAAAAACTCAAATTGTACCCAGAATACCTACAACCCGAGCGTAACTTATTCAGCGAGACGATGCAAGCGCGCGAGCCGTATACTATCTGGAATTATTTCGTCGCCACCTCGTGGAAGTCTCGGCGCTTTTTATCGGCTATTGAAAAATCGCGTGTAACCGTGGGGTCACCGGGAGGAACAAAAAGAGCGCTCGTCCTCTCGAGAGGGTCCGACAATGGCCCGAGCGTACACACGGACGCGCGCGTCTTATCTCAATACGTCTCTATCTCGGCGCTCAATGCTTGACGAATGCCCGCCATTTTGCACGTTGGCCCGTCCACTTTCTTGCGGCCGACGCCGCCACGCCCGGGCCCTTTTATCATCGATATCGCTCCACTGTATTCCGGCCGTGCGCTCGCTTTCTTTTTTGGCCCTCCACCTTGCCCTCCCCCTCCCCTCCCTATATATTTCCTCCGGCTTTTTCGCGCCCGCTTCTTATAGCCGGGGAAGGTCTCGCTCGTCGCGGTGTCGCCCCCATTCTTCAGGCGGAGAGCGGCCGATCTCCGAGTCCATTCGTCTTTCTTTTATTAAACCGGCGGACTATCGCGATGTCTTCTTGTTCGCCGCCATTCTCCGCGCTCGCTTCGTGGGTGGAAGAAAGGCCGGCGCGGCGATTGGTGATCGAAGTTTTTTCACAGCTCTTCAGTTTCTTTTCGGTGATCTCGGTCGCTTTAGTGATTTTCAAAGTTACTCCTTCGACTGGTGACATTTTAAAGTGCCGTCTGACCATAACAGAGTTTTTCTACTTAACTAAGTTTCTCTACTTTGAGGTAGAAATGTAACTCGAGAACGAATTGGACTTATTTTGTAAGAATTAAAATTATTTTTGAAATTGCTCCTTGCTATTGGCTAAGCTGATTTTAATGCTAGGTCGTCTGACCATATCGGGCCTTTTCTACTTATCAAGATTCTACTGTTTTGGAGAATGAATGTAGTTCCTTCTTTACAAAATAAAGTAAGCTTTTACGGGAATTTGAAATTATTTTTAATATTTTACCATCCAATATTTAGATTGTACAGCGTTGTCTGACCATAGCGGGGTGTTTCTACTTAAAGATTCAACTCTACTTAGTCTTATTTTAAAGCGTCGCCTGACTGAAGCGGCGCATTCTACTGGAAAATGTTTCACTAACCCATCGAAAGATTTTACATTAATGTATTAGAATATTTTACAAGAATTAAAAATTAATTTAGAGTTGATGTTTTTGAAATGACATTTCAGAGTAACGTCTGACCATATCGAAAGATTTCTACTCAACGGTGTTTCACTGCTGCTTTAAACGAATTTCACGTATATATAAATTAAGATACTTTTTAAATGTAAAAAAGAATCCATAAATTATTATTAGTGCAACTATTTTTCCCCTTCACTCATTAAAAATTATCGTGCTAATATATCTTGATAGTACGATCGAGCTACAGTAATCTTCCCGCTCATTCAACATTAAATTACTCCAATTACGTTCTCTCGTTCGCTTCAGAATTTGCATGAAAAATAGAGCGGGGAAATCTAGTCTAGACTCAGGCAGCCCGGCTCCATCCGGGCTAAATCCTCTCGCTCTCGGGTGAATTTCAAATTTTCCGCTTGCGCGCGGCTCATCCCTCGCAAGGAGGCTCCCGCGCTCGACGAGTTAATTGCCAATTGATCGCGAATCCGCGGCTAATCCAATATTCCGCCGCCGCGGGCCTGCTCGATCGATGTTACAGCGTGCGGGCAGTCAACGCTCGCCGGAAGGATCTAACGGTGAAAAATTACGGCGCGACAAAATTGTCAGAGCGGGGGTGAGTTTTGACAGGCCCAAGCTTGGGCCGAACCCACCGTACTCCGTGCTGCGGCGGTCTTCGATTCACTGCAACGATCGACGCAGATTAATTTTTTGTAAACAAATATTAAGTTCTATAAATGATTGGTATTTTTTCTATGATCCATTTTTTCAAAAATTTAAGGAAGAATCTAACGTCTGTTCGATAACAGCGAAGCTGATAGTTTTACGCACATTTCAAAATCCGATACCAGATCGAAAAATTCATGGTGTTCGCAAGTTAATCTGCACTCAACAACTCTCAACAGATTTGAAAAAAAAATGCAAAACGCAGCAGCAGCGGATTTACAAAGTCATCGCAGTACTAACGCTAAGCCATCGTAAAGTCCGGTGAGAATAGAGAGGTTGAGTGCCGGCGAAGCTCGCTGCCAAAAAACTCGCGTAACGCATCGTTTGCTTTTGTAGTACCAGTAAGAGGGAAACAGAGAGAGCGAGAGTGAAAGAGATAGACATCAGCTGGTTCGTCCGCTGATTTACGACGAGTCGTTAAAGTGACCACCGAGGCGCGGATCTCACAGTCCCCCTATGCACATCTCCAAACTTTCCACGCGTAAAATCGCACTTGTCCAGCTCTCTCTATCTATCTCTCTCTCTCTCTCTCTCTCTCTCTCTCTCTCTCTCTCTCTCTCTCCTTCTCTCACTCTTTCTCTTTCTCATGTTTCATGCCTCGAACGGTTTTGTTGGTTATTTGATGATGGTCTAATTCATGAATAAAAAGTGTACGGTTGAACGTTAATGATTAATATTTTCGATATAAATCTATAGAAATGTAGAGGGTAAATAATTTCTCTACGATAACTCTATTTATTTTGAAAAACATTCCTCCCTGAGGAAGCTTTTTTCTTAAATAAATAAAAAGTATTCATAACAAACAAATAATAATACTTCCTTTGCGCCTAAATCTTAAAAATTTCACGAGTTAAAGAACCAAGCAGCAAAACTAAAATAAATAAACAAATTGCACTGACCAGCGAACTCGAAAATACAAGTGACGATACGGGGCTGCGCGTATAACGAGGAGCCGCCGCTGAAATCAGTAGTGGAAGTTTATGCTTGCTCGTACGTTCTCGGGTTGCGGCCTTTTGTTTCCCCGGCGACGCGCAGCTGCGAAAAGTGCGAATGGCTAGCGCGGCGCGTCTTAACGGCGCGGCGTTATCCCGCGCGCCGAGCGTCGGGGGCGTAAACGCGTTTACGGCGCGTGCACCGGCGAACGAGTGGCCGGCCGCTATCTGGCGGTCGTTGTCGCGCGCCTCCTTGCTCATGAATGCCGGATTTTAGTGGGGACGCCCGTGCGAGCCCTCACCCCGAGCCTTAATTAGTTGCCGCGATCGCGCCGATAAACGCGCCTTTACGAGCCGATCGAACCGCGCCGGGCCTTTGTCCGATCGCCGCCTCTGCCCGCCGGATCATCGACTTTTTAGGCTTTGACGGACTCGTGTTTCGCTTGCGGCTCCGGTGGGACGGCTGCTCGGACCGTGATGTTATAAAGGTGGGAAAATTTCGCAAAAATTGACGCACTTTTTACCAGCTGACTTCTTTTTTTCTTAATATAAAATTGCTTCTGATTAATAGCGAGTATAATACTTACATTAGTTTTTGCCTTTCTGATTTTTATGCAATGTATTGAAAAATTTGATAAAAAAAATACGTATTATTCATTTTTTCATTTTCTATATGAAAGAATTCGTACAATTTAAATAAATATTCATAATTTTCTCCTATAAGTAAATCACTTGCCCATCTTACTAAAAATGCATGCCTTGAAAAATATAAATAAGAAAGCATTGAAAGTTTGAATTGAATACAGCGAATATGGCCGTACAAAATTAATTTAAGAGATAATTTTATTTCAGGGGGTTCGAGTGAATTCTCGTTTTACACAGAATAAATTGTAAGCAATGAAAATGTAAAGGGTTGTTAATGGGTATTCAAGGAACTTAAATGAGCGAAGATTTCGACGAATCACTCCTCTCGCGCACTTTGAAAGGATGAACGAAATTTTTTCCCCGCCTCACCCCTCGCGGAATGGCTCTTTTCTCCACTTCCGCTGAAATAAAATCTCATTCTCGAAGGATAACAATCCGACTTCACCGCTGAAATAAAAACTTCAGGTCGGGCACTTTTAAGAGACTTTGCAGCGCGCTACGAGGGGTAAGAATGAGTCGTCACGCTGAAAAACTTGTCTGTGCCGTTGTCGCAACGGCAAACAGTACTTACTTAAATAAAATTTAAGCGATACTTTTCTTCTTACTCCTTATGCGGAAGAAAGCGTCGTAACACTTACCCTTCATTTTTTTTCTCTCTTTTATTTTGCTCGTACCTTTTGTGAAAAATTATACCATCTCGTAAACTATTTTTTAGAAAAAGAGTAATATACTAGTATTTTATTTGTTTCGAAATTATGCAGCGAGCTGATACAAATCTTGGAAAATATTTCCCACAAGAAAATTGATCATCGAAAAAACGTCTTCCCTGTAGAAATTCTAATCAATTCTTTCTCGCGCGAGAATAAGTCGCAGCAATGCGCCGTTACAGGCGACAATAAGCCGTGCACGGCGATTCGAAAAGTTTCCGTAGGCTCCCGTTAAACCGGTAAGATGGTCGGCCGGCGCACGCAGAACTCGCGGATTCCCGCGCCTCGGAGATTCACGGAGGCAGCGGCGAGTTTGCACGCAAGTTTTAATGAAGAATCCATCAAGGGGAGAGGCGCCGCCGTCGCCCTTGTGTCGCCGTTGAATTTAATAACAGTCGTTTCGCGCGCAACTGCGGCCGCGCGGCGGTGCTTCGAACTTTGAAAATCGTTCCTCCCCTTTTTTTGCCGGGCGCGCAAATTCGAGGTAGTTATTGAACGAGATTTGCAGATTGCGAGGTTTCGCGCGTGACAAAACTAATTGGCTCTCTGCGCCGCGGCGAGTTATTGCTGTAACTGCTGTTTTGATTGCTTCGCGACGATCAACTTTCGCGATTTTCAGTGACGCGCTCGCTGCGATTTAAATTTTTATGAAAACTTCGCTATCGACCCTATGGCTTCAGAAAAAAATTCCTGATTTAAATGAAAAAGTTGTAACTTCTCGCGTAAGATATCTCTGAACTAAATTAATTTTAATAATGTATTGAGTATATTATATAGATGACAGCTCCGTTGCGTACATTTTTTGCTAAAATAATTTCTGTTAAATATTTGTATTTTTTAAATATTATTTAAGTTTAAAATATACTTTATACATAAATAAAGAAAATATTTGTGAAAATATGAAATTCTTTTTTTAATAATCAATTTGCGCATCGTCGTCTGACCATAACGGGAAGTTTCTACTTAAAGATTCATCATTACTTTATCGAACAATTACTTTATCAACAAAAATACAGTACCGAATGAAATTAAACAGTTTTATTTTGTTAAAATTAAAAACTTTTTACAGTTGCTCCTTTGACTATTGAAATTAGCGTGTTGTCTGACCATAACAGGGAATTTCCACTGATCAGGGTTTCACTAGTTTGCCGAGCGATTGCAATTCAAAATTAAATTAAACGGATTTTTTGGCTTCACAGGCAACTTTTACTGTTTAAAATTGATGTCTATGTGTGTTCTAAACAACAGCGAGAATTTTTTATACAAAATTACACGGTACAAAATTACGGTTTTGTACTTTATACCTGTTTTTTTCCGGTTGTACTCCTCCGACCTAGAGCATATACATCACCATTTTCTTCTTCTTCGATTAAGAATCTATTAAGCTACCTATTATAAATGTTACTTTTTTCCTTTTCAACAAAACCTCCCAAAAAGTGTTTCAGCTCCATTTCCAATTCGGAGATTGCTTGAGCTGATGTAAATAACACTTTACAACGCGCGCGCCTTCGCCGGAGCGCGGATCCCATTCAGCCTTGCAACGAGAGTGCACTCGGCAAAACCACTCCCACCGAAAACCGGCGGTCCGGCGGAAAAACGGGGCGAAAAAAAAGATAAATTTTCGACGAGCGCGGCGCTAAATCAGCGCTTTGATAGTCGCGCGGCTGAATGGACCGGGGGAAGAGATCCGTGCCGGCCGATAGGTCGCGACGAGTTTCAAACGTTCTTAGTTCGCTCTTGCCGCACGCGCTCGGCTCTTCACGACTTTTCAAATTTCCTCGAGGGGCGAGTCTTTGAAGGAGCTCGGTGCGTTCGCGCCTTTCAATTCGCCGGCGACGTTTGATGATGCTCCACGGCCGCTGGTATTTGCTTAATTCACAACGTAGGGGTGGGTAGGTCTTTATTTTTAAATCGCCAAAGATAGTTACAAATAGTTCGTGTTTTCAATAATTTTGTATTAATATAATGTTTATTTAGTTTTTTTTTAATAATTTAAGGGGATTTATAAGTTATATCCAATTATAGTATAAGTATATATCTGTATGTTCTTTTTTCAGTTCAGAATCAGTATTTATTATTTAATTAAATTATTATGCATTATTAATTATTCATTTTTTAATAACTTAATTTTAAAACCAACAGTTATAAAAATGCATTGAATAATATATTAAAAAGTTAATTGAATTTATCTCTGTGACTATTTTTACCTCGCCGTTTCAGTAGTAATATCCGTATTAGGTCAGACAATACATGGAACGAACTGGCGAGCCAGGCTACGTAGGTATAAAGTTTCAACAAATGTTCAATACTTATTAGATAATGATGAAATATGTTATTTATTAATCAGAATTGAAATCCCTTAACAGAAAAGTATGAAAAACGTCATTGCACCAACAATAATTATTTTAATAAATTAATTCTGTTCTGTACTGTCGCAAATGCAATATGATTTGGTTTAAAAATTAAAGTTTACGTTATGATTAATAATATTCATTTTCAACAAATTAGTTTCTCAACTTAAATATTACATCAAGCTATCTGTAGGATCGGGGACATCCCACCCGGCACAGCTAAATCAATTTCTCGAGGGTCCGTTCTGACCGTCATCAAATCCCTTAGTTCCCGCATTAACGGGCTCCCATGTCACTTCGATTGTCCGCGACGCGAAGCTACCCTTCGGCTCCTCCTAATTTCCGAAGAACGACGTTTTCCGCGGTAGTGGCAATTAGTCCCGCGGACGCTGCCGCAAATTACTCGCCATTAAGACCGCCAAAGCATATCGCCAGAGTCGTCGGCGCATTACGCGCAACCCCCGTGCCTTATCAATTCGAACCATCCGGTCAATGGAAGCGCTAATGACGCAACCTTCCTATAATTATACATTAACCAATGCCCCTTTCTCCCTAATCCACTCACTCGTCCATTTAATTAATAAAAATCTTGCGTAACCGCCGACGCCGCGAACGCGAAAAAGCTAAGTTCATTACCACGCCCCGGCGCTCCCCGGGCTTTTGATGAATAATAATAGACTGCGTTAAATTATTTCGCGTTAACAAGCCGTTTGAAGCGTTCCGCGGGGCGCAACCTCCCTCCGCAAGCGCAACTCCATTCTCTTTGCCTCATTATCCGGGCATGCGAGCGCGCGCGCCACCCTCCTCTTCTCGCGAGTCTCAAAGTATCCTCCTAAGCGCCGGCCTCATCTCGGCGCCGCTCGCAATGCGCATCAGCCGAAAGATGGAGCCGCCCGCGGTTCCGCGCGGCTGCTATGCGCGTTCCTCGCAATTTCCTCGGACACAATAGGGCCCGCGCATAATGAAGTGGCCCGGGGTTTAGATTTGGGAATGGCTTTCGGCCGCGGGCGCGCGCGCGCACACCAGCGCCGCAGCGAATGAGACGCTTAATTACCCCCCGGCAAATTAAGTGGAAACGGCCGGATTAGTGGTAACTGGGCGCAGACTCGATGCCGTTCCAGTGTGCACGCACATTCTGTAAGGGTCTATCTTCTCTCTCACACACTCACACATACTCTACCTACCTATCTATCTATCTATTGCTCTCTATCCCGTGCTCTCTGCAACTGAGATTCGATGGCGCGCACGCGAAATTCCCTCCGAGCGGCGCTGATGACGGATTTCGACGGAGGAGTCGAGCAGCGCGCTTGCGATGCTTATTATCGGAGAATTTCGTTAATTATGCCCGCGCGGGCTGCGGCTGCCACGCGCGATTCTGCCGGGATGCGATTATGTTGGTCGCGCTCCGATTTTCAATGGACGTTTTGAGTTACATTGAGCGGGGGGATTCGCAATTTGTAAACAGACAGCTGCTTGTACACGTTCGCGGTATTCGAATTGTACAGAATTGTAATCTTTACTTTCGCTCGTAAACTTACTTTTCTTCGTTTAATTTTAAGGATGCGATTGCGATGCATTTTTATGATAATTTAAAACGTTTAATTTCAATAACTTTAACTTTGCTGTAACAGTATTAACCGAAACTAGAACCTGGTAAAGGTGATGCACTTTACAGTTGCTGACCCATTTCGACTCGGTATGTACAAATTTACCCCGATGCCCGAAGCATCAAGTATGCGGCTTCAAGGTCAATAGTCCAAGCCACGCGATTAAACATTGGAATATTATTCCCTTTGGCTCATCAGTCCAGCTTTGATGTACATTTGTCCGATGGTCAATTCTCTTTGAGTGCAGGAGACTTTCGGGCAGTTAATCTGTATTGCATGCGGTTTAAAAATTAATAAGTAGTAGAAGACATATTTTATATGTACGATTTTAATAGCTCTCATACATAAAGCAGACCGAAATATCAAATTACAGTGAAGCACAATCCTCTTTCATCTAATAAGTATAAATTGATGAGCAAGTATTTCGCAGTAGATACCTCTTTTTCTCTATATCGTATTTAAATTTATTTACCGCTGTGATTCAAACAAAAGCATTGCAATTTAGTAACTGTAACTTTTTCAACGCACACAATACATAAAAGCCGAGCCCTTAAAAAAAAGGTAACAACCGCAGTTCGGAATCCCGCACAGATTTCAAAAATTCAACATTTTCATTCAACTCGCAGCACGCGAGCTCCGAATAGGCGCCCCGTTCCGTTTCAACTGCGCGCAGAAAAAAGTGGCGCGAGGGAAAAAGCGTGACAAGGCGCCGTTCGTCGCTGGACTGCGCAAAAAAAAATTAGCATCGTAATCGCCGGCAACCGAGATCGAGACGCGATTCTTGGATCGATTCCCCGCGCGGGCGTTGCTCACGTGCATCGATGAAAAGATTTTCCGCGACACGAGCCTTAATGAACTGGCCATTATAATTCATTTAGCCTAGCCCCGTTTTCCCGCGGCGGAAGCGCCCTCGCGGATCCCATTACTCCGCGGATCGCGAGCGGATTTACGCGAAGCGTAACTCGCGCGAGCTCGCGATAAAATCGCGCGTTCGCGAGGTTCGGTTTTTAACGCGGCGCGCCCGCCTTTTTTTCTCCTCTCGACGGGGTCAGGTGAATTATGCGAGGTGGGGAAAGTCACGTCTCACTCGGGCCGTACGTGCGTGCCGGGGGTCAATAGAACACGCCTTCGCGGTTAACCCATTGACGTATCCCATTGACGTATCGATGGGAGGACCGTGTTAATCGGCACGCGTGCCCGTGAGTTACCTCGAGTATAGGCGCCAAAATTCAACAGAGAAAGCATATTATTTCATTTACAGAATGCGATTACTATAAAACTATTTTAAATTTATTTTGATAATTTCCAAATCTATTCATTTAACCATTTTTAGCTTTTAGAGTGAGAAGTTTTCTAACGAGAAAAAGGACATTTCCCTAGATTTCCGTGAAAAAGGCATCAAAATTTCCTAACGTGCTTTTCATCGTGATAAATTTGAATTGTAATTTTGCATTTTCTTTGAAAAAACTTGAAACGTACGTTTCTTCCCTGGAAAAATTAAGTGGGCCTTTTCTCGTTAGAGGCGACCAAATGATCTTCCGCCTTAAGACTATCAATTAATTGATCGAATAGTCACAGCCACAGCCGAAATGAAATAAGTCAAAGGAGTATGCAAACGCTTCGGGGCTAGTTGGCAACGAACTCGCGGTCACCCCCGTAATTAGCGTTCCGCGTTAATTCATGCGCGTGCCCGGGAGCGACGGAGGACAGAGGGCCGAGGCACGTGTCAAGGGAGATGCGGCCGGCGGCTGTTATGCGCGTAATAGTGTGTATACATGTGGATTAACGTTCGGCAGTTCGCGGCTACAGACGTCTAGCGTCCCGGGGTCAATGATATCCGCAACCAACTCGCTAACCAGGTGTATACACGGGGAAGTAAATTTCGAACTTACCGTTAACGGGAGATACCCACTGCGGGATTTCACTTAATTGCATTTATGCAAGGACCTCGTCGACTGCAGGAGATTCTGTTTGAATAGTTTTGTTTGAGCCAGTATAATTTATGGGCTAATTATTTATTATTTACGCGCACGGTGTTGCCTGGGCGCGTGACGTTACACAAAGCCCAAAGCACGGTGTGCTATTGCATGGATTGTTGAATATGCGAAGTAAAAGCTTCAGCGAAGTTCCGAAAATATTTAACGTTCGATTTGGCTAATTATGGATGGCCGTTGTTTATTCGAGGTTCCCCGATAATTTCCAAATATTATACTCTGCGAGCAAAGTTTTCCGATAATGAATCCATTACATTGATTACTACGAAATTAGCACTCCATTACAGTAGTAAGTTGCATAAATTTTTAACGCATGCCGGTGCAGAGTGCAGTCAATATTTCCCGCTAATTTAATTTTTTACCTTATCGCCGCTGCCCAGGGCGTTAAGCTCGAAAACGAGAGAAAATTTCTTGGAAAAGTCTCGCCGACAGCTTCGGGCGGGGCAAACAGCGGCCAGTGTAATCAAGGCAAAAATCCATTAAGCTAATTAACATAAACAATTCAGAGCGTCTGCCGATGGGTAGGAGAGCGCGACAGCGCCGGCATTATCGACTCACCGGCGCCCGATGCACCGTCAGACAGACGGACAAAGGGAAGAGAGGAAATCGAGGGTTGACGTAGCGAAACATCGATCAGACCGGCTCCACGACTAATTAGCTTAAGTAGAGCCGCGCGCGTGCCCAGGCGATAATTAGCCCCGCTGCGGCCGACTGACGCTCTCCCGAGTCTTTTGTCGACGTCTACGGCCGAGGCCCGCGATCATCCCCGTCTGCGATTTATCGCTGATTTGTGCGTCGGAGTCCATATTAAAGGTGGCGGTTTTCCCTTTGATCCGGCCGACGATTCCGTTGATCACGCGGCGCAGAGTAAACGAAAAATTGCGAAGTATTACGATTATTTGTTTTAATTAAATAAACGTTTTCGATTCTTAATTCTTTTATTTACTTCTTGGAATTGCACTGATTCTTTGTAATATTTTTAATGCATTATAAAAGAATACCGCACAATGGTACATTCAACAGTAGAAAAATATAATAAATGTAATGAAACCCAATAAAAAATGTCAGTCTCAAGAAACAATAAAATTATCCAATCCGATTTATTCGGAAAAAGTAATTCAGCAATATGCTGTCGCGGCTCTTGAAAATAAAACCATCCACCGATGACCAACGGACACACTCCATCAAAATTATCATCAATTACGCAAATTTCACGTAACTCATCGGCACTCCAGTCGAGCCGCTTATCATTCATCGATTTAATTCTCAGGTCTCGCGCATAATCGCCGTAATTAATCAGCGATTCCGAGCGTCCCGTCAAGGGATGTCCGAAGCAGAGATCTCCGTCGATTTCACGTCGGCGCGTCGGTCAGATTTTTAAAAAGCGATTAAAGTCGCCTTTTCCTGATCGGCCCTTTGTCCGCTCTCGTCGACAGGCCGCCGTTAGGATTTACGCGTCGGTCGAAGCGCCAGGATTCATTACGACGGATATCGTAAATGTTGCGGGATGCGCTTGGCTCTGCGGACTTTATGAGTTACTTCGGTGCAGCTTTAGGCTACGAATGGCCTGTAAAACGCAGCGCGCAATGTCTCTCTCTAGAAATACTTTGTTTTCAAGATTAACCTGAATCTCTTTTCGAACGAAAATTTTAACGAACGATTTTTCAAGCGCTCGTAGAGTACTTTTTTTGTTATCAGTTTCACGTTGTTACAGCCGGGTTGTAATTTTCCGAAGAAGCGAAGATTAAACGACCCGGGATTGATGAAGCAGAACGAACGGCGGAATTTGATTGCATTTTTTCAACGGAATAATCGAAGATTTTTATTTCGGAGAGAAAAAAAATTGGTTTCTCTAAGAGACATCGAAGTGGAAGAACATCAAAGTACGCGAGTACATGAAAGTTTTATACGGCGCCGCAGAATCAAAGAGAGCCCCGATGGAATGACCGTGTCCACGTAATGAGAAAGTTTCAAACTCAATAAATTTCAGTTAATGCGTAGGTAGATTCAACGGTTAAAGCTTGAAGTATTTTTGCAGGTTATGAATAATTTAACCACTACTGCGTTGTATGATCAATCAGCTAGTAGTATACTTCACTTTTCAATCCTCTATTGACATAAATTTGTAATCATGAATTTGCATTTAATAACAGCTTTTCCTGTAAGCAAAAATAATTAGAGAATATTATCGTCTAGGTAAATAACGAATTTATATCTGCAAAATAATTAATTCTATTTCATGAATTCCAAAAAGTGAAATAATTTGATACATCAGTTTATTTCTCATATATAACGATTATTAAATTATGAGTTTATTTTGAAATCATCGTTAGAAACAAATATTCAGACAATACCGTCTATAAATCAATAAATGTAATATTCTTAAATTTCTTTCAATCGATTCTATTTCGAGAAATCCAGCAGTTTTCTAAAAATATAAATAATCCAATTCTCAGAATATACCGCGCGGTGCAACGACCCGCCGAGCAAGCGAACCCAGCGGGCGTAAATTATTCCCACGAAGATTTTAGCTCAATAATTCCGATAGCCACGCTCGCGTCGATGTCACCGAAAATAAGTAGAACCCACAAGCGCGTCGCGCGATAAACAATCGGAAACGCTCAAAGCTCGATAAGCCCCTCTAATGGCACGCGCGGCACGGGCGGACGTGTCGGCGCGCGGCGAAACGTAAAGCCCGAGAACAAAATCGCGGCTGTGCAGGCCTTTGTCGATTAATTGGAAGAAATGTGGACGCACGGATAATATTTACCGGTGACTCGGCAGCCCCGCATTCCCTTTGAGCCGCGTCTTTTCTCCGGGGCGGGCCGCGGCGAATTATACGCATCGATCCGGCGTTTTTCGCCCGCGCGCACCTTTGACGCGGCACTGCCCTTTGATCAGCGGCCGCCGCGCGCTGATTCGATCCGCGGAGGAGGAAGGGCGCGCGACTCGGTCCCACGGCGACGCGTCGTCCGGCGCGGGGAATTATTTTCGCTGCGTCTGATTGATCGGCCTTTTGAACGACTCCGAAGAGAAATGAGCTGCGCGTATCGGTCTTGCGCCAATTTATGTACTTTCTATCGGGGTGGGATACAAAACAACAATTATTATATATAAAATCGATAACTCGTTACAGCGGGGAAAATATTTTTCTTTTTGAAAATGAAGTTTTTATATTTTCGTTTTGAAAATTTCGATTAACATCAATTATTCGTTCAGTCGATAAATATCAATTATTCGTAGTCCGCTGTGTTCGACAGTTTTCGTCTACATTTAATGATTTAAAGATGCTGAATTAAATATAACGAATAAAATATCGATTTTAGGTTACAGAAATGTTGAAATTGCAAATAGTGTTAAAATTGTAGATTCGCTTCAAGTTAAATAATAAATTTGTCTGGTTCTGGTTTTTTTGATAAATAAAAGCATGTATGATTTTTATAAATTCAACACCCTGAAAAATTATATAAAGACACTTTTGTTTAAAATTTTTTAGATCGGCAATAATTTAATTTCTTCCAGGTAATATTTTGGAATGTATGTTCACCGTCTACATAAATTTTGTAAATTCCCGATATTGAATGTAGAAAGGAGCCGTCAGAGGTATATATAAATTATTTCTGATTAAATAATTTAAATATGCTGAAATCGGGCATTATAATAATGTAAAATAGCTTACGATAAATTTAACGAGCGGTACATCGAAAGCTTTAAAATATCAAATTACAAACTAAAGCAATCGCAATTTTGCCCGGAATTAAAGCAATCCCACACAAAGCGAAAGAGTAAATACTTCAATTAAATTGCGATTTATTCCAATCTGTAATATTACCACATTCAATTTTATTTATTCTCGCATACTTGATTATACTGAGTGGATGCATTTTCACGATTACCTCCGAACTGGCTCAATCCACGCGGTATTTGGAAAATGAAAATCCCGCTGTCATTATCACGGCATAAGCGTTAATTTGCAAAATGGAAATAGTTTCGGATAAATTAAATTTCGGGGAAGCGTGAGTATTAACGTTATATTACTATTTAATTAACCCGTAAATGAATGTCCCTAGTGGCAGTAGATCGGAGGATTATTCGCATTATCCCCTGAAAAGGCTGAACAGTACCTTCGTCAAAGTAAGTCCCCGCAGCCAATCAGGAAAAGAGAGACAAAAAGTAGCGCGCAATAACCGATCGCAATAAACAACGGCGCGCAAATAACCCGCGACAAAGAGTCGCGCCGCCAAATTAGAGTACGGCGAGCCAAAAAGCCAGACGCGAAAAAAACGCTCGCGGGTAGAATCTGCGATCGGATCAAACGTCATATTTGCCGAGCGAGGGGCGCTCCGTGGGCTCTCTTTTTTCCCCACCCCCTCCCCTCCCTCGCGGCTAGTTCGATGATGATGTCACTCGGCGGGCGCTCGTCCGGCTAAAAAGAGCTGACAAATTGAATTTCGAGATTTTCGAGCGCGGCCAAATTGTACGGGTGCGCGCGCATATTTACACTGAGGCCGGCGAGCAAATTAGCGCGGGCCCCGAAATTCGCCGGCGCGGCTCGGCAAAAATTACTGTTTTACACGCTGTCACTCCGGCGCGGATCGTTGTTTTCGTTTCGCCGGCGCGAATCCGGCGGCGCGGTTTGTGTTTCTGCGCGATCGCGCGCCGCCCGGCGTGGCCGCGCGAAAATTGCGGCGGATTAAACCGGCCGGACGGCTTAGAGCCGCGCGCGAGCAGATGTGATTTTTCGTCATTCCGAGAGTGGGGGAGGATTTCACGGCTTTTACCGTATTATCGAGCGGTCGCCACTCCAGCGGCGATTGTTTTATTAACGAGGATCCCGCGGGCATATCGCGTTGTTTAAGGCGAAAAGCCATTTAAAAATAAATATTAAATTGTATAATGGCGGGAGGTTAGCGTAAGCTTCGCTGTTAACAATGTACGCTTGAAATTTAATGTAAATGAGCTGGAAGCCAATTTCGTCGATGTACATTAATAATGAGTAATGCAGATACAACATATTTCATTGCTCCGGAATTTAATTATCATTTAAAATTCATTTTTTTATTAAGGTAACTTCATTTATTACAAGTGTAATTAAAAAGTACATACATTACAAAACACAATTTTTTAAATTCACAGCAAAAAAGCATGTACATCGTAAATTATCTAAAACAAAAATTTCCTTGCTCACGTCAATAAAATTAAATATATTTTTGAGAAATTACTGTCTAATCTCATCGCTCTAAACTTCCTCGCACTGAGCCAACAATTCATTAATCAATAAACATCCGTCAAGTTTAATTTCGCGTACAGTAGGAGGCGCGAGAAAAAAAAGACCGGAGAAACCAACGAAAATTTATCATCCGCGCGCGATTTCCGATGGAAGTTCGAAATCCCAGAGCGGAAGCCGTGAGGGGCGCAAAAAGCGCGAGCGGCGGGAGAAGCAAATGTAACAAGGAATCCGTTGGGGCGCAAACGTGTCAAATCGATGCCTCGTCGGGAGCAACAGGGCGTCACCCCCGCGTGCCGTAGGATCGAGAGCGTCGAGTTATTAATATAAAAAAAAATCTCTCCTCTCCTTGAGCGCGAGGAGGGACCGTCGCGTCGGGCTCGAATTACGAATATCGCCCGCGCGAGTGAGGCGGAAAAGCCGAGAGGCTTCATCTCCCGGGGATAGCCTGTCGGAAGACTAGGGATTTCTCGGTTGCCCGGAATGAATCCGCGTTATGGATGAAGTGTTTTCTGCCAGCTGCTTTGGTCTCCTCCATTTTTCGTCGGTGATGTTTATTTATTGTTCTGGCCGCCTGTCGGACTTGCGCTCGATTTCGGCGTACGCTTTCGCTTTGCGTTGATAAACACGCGCGGCGCCTACGCTTGATAGTGAATTTGATTGAACTTCACAACAATTTGCGGGACTATTTATAGTTGATTAATTAATAATTTCATAATTTCAGCGTTCAAATTATTTTACTTGATTGAAAAGTAGTTTATAAATTTAAAGTTAAAGTTAAATCTATTACCACCCCTCATTAAAAAATTTTTAAGTTCCACCACCTTTCAATGAACATATTCACCGCGAGTCGGTAAAATTTAGAGTGTGCAGATAAAATCCGAGGTACCGACTGTCGCAAATCCCATCGACCTTGAAATCAATTGATCGGCGAGGCGAAGTGCCCCATCGAGCAGCGGCAGCGCGGGCAATTCCCAGCATTGGAGGGGGCGCGAGCGCAACTTATCAGGGAATTCTCGCCTGGGGGCGGCCGCTCGTAAAGGACGCCTCTGCACGGCAGACGAGACCCCGTAAAGCCGCCGAGCGGTTGTTCGCTCCAACGCCCGGCGTTCGCACCTCGGCCGTGCCACACCAGCCGCGTTGTCTTATTGTCACGCGCGTGCGTTTCGAGTTCGCTGTTAAGTGGTCATATACCGGATTACGCCAGACGCGGCCGTCTGAATGTTGCGCGATTGATTTGTGAGTTGGGCTTGATTTCTTGTTTTCTTTTGTATTTTTTTTAGTTAAAATCAAATGAAGAAAGATTTTCTAGCTAAAATTTGGTTTGTAAAATTGAATATACAAATCTCTTTATTCTTACACTTACTAAAAAGAATCACATAAACGCTAGTGACATCGTATTCTAAATAATAAGTTGTAGGATTCTTTTACTTCTCTAATTTATTTAAACTCAAATTTACAACGAAACGTTTAATATGCATAATTAGCCGCAAAAAGCTCAATTTGCAAATTTCAAACTATATACCCGCACCCTTCAATTAAATCAGCCTGCAAACTGCAAAGTTCCCATCTCAAAATTTCCAAAATGAAGCGGAAGATAGCGAAGTACGCGCTTTATTTAATTAACAGCGAGAACCCTTAAATTTACACCGGCTGTAAAAAGAAGCCGCCCGTTAATTTTCTCGCAGGGCGGCATCCTTATCTAGCCCGGGGCCGGCGCGCGGCGTATAACCGCCGTCCGAAATCAATTACCGCGGCGCGCGCTCGCGCGTTGCGGTGCGCGCGATTAATTAAGCATCGCACGCGAAAGTAAGAAAATCGGACGAGATAAAAGGCGGAGAGGCGCGGCGGCGCGATAGCGTGCGCCGCGTAAAGTGAAAGATGAGGCCGGCGATCGCGGCCTGTTTACACGGCCGGCGCGCGATTTATCACGGGACGGGGCCGCGTCGCCTCGGCCACCGTGGGTGTCGCTCCGCCGCTAAGGCCGGGCCTTCGATCTGTTTGCGCCCCCGCGGGGCTCCTATCTCGCCGCTTGAAATTCGGCTCCTGATTCGAAAGCAAGTTTTTAGTGATACATTACCTCTCGCTTGTTCACTCCGTGCAATCGCAGTTCACTTTTAAAGTACACGGATAGACATTTTCACTAAAATTTACGAAAATAAAACATTAAATTTCTTGCACTCGATGCATTTCGTTAGATCAATAAAAAAAATCTCCTCCACTGAACGGCAATTTATCGTCGGATTTCGTTCTAAAGCCTTACATTGTCAACGCGCGACTCCGTCGCCAGCTCGTTCGCTCGCAGAACAGCGATATCGCAGAAAACAGCAATACGCTTCGACGGAACTTCGTTAAAGGGCGCGGAAACGCGCACAGGAGCGCGCTAACACCGTGCCGCTTTAACCCCCTCGCGGCCCGATACGATCGGACTGACCCGAGGCGCGGCCGTTGACCCGCGCTGCGGCGGCTGCTTAGGCGAGCGAAATGCGCCGATTGCCATCGTTAACCCTTTGACCTTTCGCGGCGCTGCGACGTATTTCTTTTCTCCCCGGGCGTCGCGGCTCGCCTCAATTTATTACGTAAGGCGCGGGGGAGGCGGTCGGCGCGTTACGTCGGCTAGCCACGAGGCTCGGCGTAACGAGCGAGTGCGTGAGCGGCGATCGCGGCGGCGTGCAGCGGCGGGCGTTTCTCGGTTAATAATTTGACGGTTATTAATTGTGCCCCTTCGATTAGCGGCTTTCGCTGACTTTGACGCATTGTAGATTGCATTTTTAATTATTTAAATTTGCGCGGCCTCGGTGCGGCTAATACATTGTAGCTTTAATCGAGCCAGGTGTACTTGTGTTCGATAATCACGGTTAAATTATTAGATATATCGTTTAATTAATTTGTCTTGTACAATAAATTTAATTCGATACCTACTGCCCGGGCTTTGATTTATTCACTTACAACCTACTGGCTAACTGAGTAACTAATTCCTCAGTTCATTGCATACATTTACGTAATTTTATAGGCTGAAGGCTTTTTTGAAAGCGAAAAGTCTGCAGATCTGTTTAACTTCGGTAATGAAGACCAGCACCACAACTCATTAAAGTGAGGGCTAATGAATAATTGAAAAATTTGAGTTCACATACAAACTGAACCATATAATTTAATAATTTAATTATGAACTAGTTTAAACAAACTCAAAAGCTCTTGCAAATGCAGTCATCTATTTAGCCAAGGAAAACCCCGAAAGCTCCTCTTTTCAACGCTTTATGCCATCCGATAGGTCCACGCATTAATACATCAAACTGTTTGAGTTGACGGAACACTTAAAAAATTACGTTGCGCAAGCGCCGGCTCGCGATAACCCACGAGCAAACGCGCAAGAATTTGTTCTGCGGATTAATTACACGGCCCGCGTCATTCGCGCTCAAATGTATTAAGGGAAATAGGTCCGGGCGGAGGAGGGGGAAATGGGGGGAAAAATTGCAAAGAAAATAAAATGAAAAAACCGCACTACCTCGACCAAAGTAAATTTGTTCTAGAGCGTGAAAATTGCTTTAAAGTGAGAAGGGAGAGGAGGGGAGAGAGGAGAAAGAAAAAAGCAGGCTTGGGGAGAGCGAGAGAGTGAGAGAGAAGAAAAGCCCCGGCAGGCAGTTGATACGCTCGGCTAACGTAATTTTTTCGCTCAAAGCAGCGGCGTATGTGCGTGCGATGCAATTCGCCGCGCACTTTGCATATCAAGCTCTTCGCGATCGCGCCCGTTATTCGATTTTGTTTCTCTCTCTCTTTCCCTCTCCACGAGGAGAGAAGCCAACAGCGACGGATAGAATAAACAAAGGCGCCTCGATTGTTCAAACTTGAAGAAATTTCCACGGACGGGTTCTTGAAAATCTCTTTGAGACTCGAGCGGTGAAGAGCAGCGAGGAAGAATGCATGCGAAAGAAGTATTTCTTTAAGCGTGTTACCTCTCTGCGTCACGTTTAGTTTTGCCTGCGAATGGCAAACTTTACGAACGTCACGTCGAATAACAAGACTTGACTTTGAAAATATTACATGAATTTTATTTTGCTTACATTACATTACCATCACATATTTAGGGTGCTAGTTTAACCAAGCAGAAGTTAAAACTTTTTTAATTTAAAAACTTATTGTAATACATTTTCCTTTTTAGTGAATGATAAGTTTTAGGAATAATATAGGATTATTAGGTTTCACCGCTTCTTTAGAAACAATTGTTCTAAATACTAAAGATTAAAATATGAGAAGACGTATTTTCAGCCTATTCTCGTACGAGCTATCCAAATTTAACGCAACAAGCCATAAAAGTACAGCTTTATTATGTTTGCATATGGGCATTGCCTCTGCGCGCCATACGAGCATTCAAAGTCTCCACCGACCGCATAAACCGGGCATAAAAGACAACCTCCATTCTCTTCTTCGTATGCGACAAAATTCTGCGAAATTGCGCGTCATTGTTCGCGAAAATCGAATTTCGCATTACCTCTGAGATGTTATACATAAGAAACGCTACTTATACTCGATTCATATGCGATACACTTTTATGCACGTTCGAGGCTTTTTGTTATGATTTTATTGAGTACTCCTTAAAGTTTTTGAGGGAATTATGTTTATCTTAAAAGAAACTGGAAATTAATTTAAAATTATTATATATTACGTCCAGTTGAGCCTTTAATGAAAATGGAACGAAGTGCTATTTTTTCTACTTTTTTCTGGTTGCGCATAATTTATAGCTAGTTTTACAGGGAATCTGACGATCAATATTAAAAATATTATAAATCACCAGTAGAAAAAATATGTAAGAAACGGTCAGTTCCATTCCCTTCCTTCATCACTCAATCCGCAAGTTTTCATCTATCAGGAATAACGAAAAAAAATAATTCAAAACCCTCATCTCAGGCAGGCACGTGCGCCAATCATACACGAGGAAACTATTCAAATCACATGTAGATCTCTTCATTCATCAAAAAAAGAGCTTACCCAACGCCGTCCGCGACAGCTGGCAATCTCTCTAATCCTTCCGCACTAAACCCCCGGCATGTCTAAGATTTCCCCGCAGGAAGGAGGGGAAAGGGGGCCGGCCGAACGCCGGCGATTTTTTTCCGGGAGTTAGCGGCTGCGAGTCGCGGGATCAAGTTGCCCCCGCTATATTAATGACCGGGTCGGGCGCGTGCACTGATTATCCGGCGGGGCGAAGCCCGGCGACGCTCGTGAAACTCGAGCGAGCGGCTTCCGTCTTTTACCGGGCCCGAATCGACTTTCCGAGCCGCCCACGGGCTGGCGGGTGGGGAAATTGATTGCATCCACGCTGGGCTCACTTCCAAGAAGAGACGTCCCGGCGAAGAAAAGGGAGCTCGAATTTTCCTTTTTCCTCGGGTCTGGACGCCTTTTTTCGTTACGACGGGGAAAAAGGAACGCGAGGCTGTCGAAGACCGGCCTGGTGTCTCAGAGATCCACTCTTAAAGCGGAATTTTGTTTTTAAGACCGTTGAGATTGTAGACCTTACCTCTTTAGTAACCCTGTATAAACTTTTGTGTAATTATTGCGAAAATAAAATTCGTAGTAAGAGATATTTCTCTGCAATTCGATAAACTTGACAGTTGATTTTAAACGTATTTTTTTAACAAAACTTTTTTTTAACAATGTTTCATAAACCACTATTAATACACTCAAACATAAATTTACCATTTTACTGTGTGTTCTTAATGTGTGTTATAATCGATATCTATAGGTGGAAAAAAATTTGGAAAGGCAACAACCCCATATGAATCTCTTTATATTTTTACTGAGCCTGCCCAATTTTGTTCCTTATACCCACTGTTATGCTTTTCTTTCAATTAAAATGCTCATTCTTTCATAATTAACTCGATTTAAAAAGAGAGTTTGTCAATGAATTTTACAAACAATCACTCTACAGGCTCCCAGTGATAAAAGCTTTCAATTACATTAAAAATCTTCAAATACTCAAAAGAATGAATTGCAGTTTGTGTTCAGCTCATTTTACTGCTTAGGCACAATCTGCCACTTCATCAACATTATAATCCCAGCAAATTCGTCGACGAGCTCTCTAATAATAATTTGCGAAGCAAACACCTTATCGGTGGTATTATCTAACGTCAGGGCAACCCGTTCTTTTGCAGAGCCGTGCGAGAAGACGTTCTGCGCCTGGGGCATGAGCTGCGTCGTCTCGGCGAGCGGCGAGGCGACCTGCCAGTGCCCGGACACCTGTCCCGAGAGCTACGTACCGGTCTGCGGTCACGACGGCGTCACCTACGCGAACCAGTGTCAGCTGCGCCGCGCCAGCTGCCAGCGGCGCAAGGACCTCCGGGTCAAGCACCAGGGCGCCTGCGGTAAGTCACAACCGTGCGGCCTTACCTCAATCCTCCTCTGTTTGCGTTATACTGACCGCGCGCAGGCGACGTGGGAGGACGCGTGGGCGGCCCGTACGGCCACCGGGTCTGTGTGCCCACATCGAACGGTCATCACCTTCGGTATCGAGCTGGCGCGCACACGAGCTGTCGAAAGGAGCTCGTAATATTGGAAAGCTGAAGAGTCTAAAATATGTTGTTTGTTATCGATAGTGTTTATTTAATTTTAAATTCGTGCATTCATTTGGTAACAAAATAAAGTGGCGTTCTTTCAATCCAAAATTTTTTTAATATTTTAGAATTTAACCATTAAATGCTGCAGATTTAACAGCTTGATAATTTTCGAACAATACGCATAAATGAAATTTACTTTTATCTTTATCGAGAACAATAACTTTTTATTATTTATTAGCAAAAGCAACATATCATTACAATGAAAACAAAATAAAATGTGGCGTAACTAAATATATATTAAAATCTGTAAAACGTTAATATATTTACATTAAAATTAATTTTAATATTAATAACAGTCTTTTACAAATGGAGTTAACACGCGATCGCTATAGTGTAAACACCCGGCGTATTCTTTAGCGGAATTCCTCGTCTGTATTACCCTTCTGGGAGACAGCCTATCCAATCTCTTAACGTAACTGGCAATTTACTGCGTCGTGCGCATCTTGTCCCACGACTGGGAAAGTACGGCATTATGTCGGATACCCCCGCATCTCGCCCAGCGAATGACAATGCCGCTGCCAGTCACACGGCCTCGTATCTTTCGCCTCGCTTATGCTCGGTTATCCTTACTTATTTTCTCCCCCGCGACGTATATGTTTTTCTTTAACGGTCTAAACGCACTTTACTTGTATATTGAAATAAATATTAAACGTACATTAAAATGTAAGGGGGGTATTTCTGCTTTATTTTACAAGTCAAGGGGGGATATTATTGAAAGTAAATAAATTTATTTATTAACCAGAAAAAAATGACAGAAGTAATTTTTTTCTAAAGAACTTTAAAATAATTTAATATAAAATTAAAGAAAGGCTCATGTGATTGAATTGAGAGTATTTTATTTCATCGTATATATGCTACTAGAAAATAAATTTTATACATATCGGTGATCCAGAGGGTAGACACTCTTCTTGTGAGTACAATAGCTACATCCACTATTTTTTTACACACGCCTTTTATCCTTAGTTTACAACAGCCACTCTGATTAAGCGAAACTCGAATATTTTCAAACAATCCCTTTTTCATCGGACTTTCTAAATTATCGCGCAGAATGTTTGTGAAATTATTTCCGAGTTGCTCAAACGCAACAATTTTATAAAGCAAATTACGCAAGTGTATTATCGCTAATTGCAGCGAGAAAGGCAGAGAGCTCTATTGTCAAAACAAACGGAAGCCATGATAAACACGAAACTTGCTGACCTGAAAAAAATCTGGAGGACTTCAGCGGAAAGAGTATACAAAACAGGTGTGGGTGGAGGCCGCGTGGCAAAGTAGAAAGTCGCGATAATTTCGAGCGCGAGCGATAACGGCGAGGAAGAGAGCGGCGAAAAAAAAGACTGGGACTTTACGATCGACTCGACGGGATCCTCGAGTCGTTCTTGGAATTGCTCTGCATTTTTATAAACAGAGAAGTATCGCTTTTACTCGCGCGCCCCGGTGGAAAAGTTCCGACTCTCTCCCCGTTGTCTTTTTTTCCTTTTTTTTTTACGGGATTGCGAGGATAATTTATAGCTCAGCTCAGTTTTACGGTGTTCGGCGCGTCGGCCGGAGCCGAGAGCGACGCCCATTCGCCGTTGTACAGCAAATTAATTGCACAAATGCATTGCACGGGGCGGCAACTCGATTGGTGTCGCGCACCTTTTTTATTCGCGTTCATTTCGCCGCTTCTTTCAGCTTTGCAGCGGGCACTGTTATTTATTTTTTAAGCGGGAATTAAAATTTAAAAATTCCGCTTTTATCCGGAAAAAAATATCGTTCCCTGCGAGATACGTCGAATTTAAATTTAAATTTCAAGGTCAGTGAAAAATGGTTCAGCATCTTACGTAACGCGAAATCGGTGGTATTTACGACTTTAGCATAAATATGTAAATTTTAGCAGATTCTATTTTGTTATTTAAATTGCACGGGATAAGCTCTCGAGTCTGCCTTTTAAAAATAAACCGGTAAATCCTCCCATGCATTACAATAATTTATACTTGCACGTTGATCAAATCCCTATTACCCGATAACGCCGATCGCAGCTTAATTTATAACAGCGATTTATTTTGAAAAAACATTTTTAACGTTTTTAAAGCGAATCAAAATATAAAACAACCCCAATCGTAAAAAAAGCTGTAAATATAGGGCAGTTAGATAAAACAAAATAGCAAGTAAATCCAAACCTCGATCAATCTCCCAAAAATAGAGAAACTCAACGTAGTTCCATCTGCAAACGAATCAAAAGTGCCGCCGCGAAAGAATTTAACCTCGGCAACGAATGTAAACAGGAAGAAAAAAAATCGCGTCCAATATTGCGCCTCCCTAATATGTCCAGTGAGTTAGCAGAAAGCCGGAGGAGCCGCGACTCCCGGTGTATTACAGGCGAAGGAAAAAAAAGCATCGGGAAAGAACGGGAGAACAAAAAGGAACGCGGAAGTCGGGGATCGAATGCGCGCCCTCGGGGGCTCGCGCGACGCGATATTCGGAGAGAGCAGGCGATTTGAAAAATGAATGCGCGCCTCTCCCTTTCTCTCCTCTCTTTCGCTGCGTGCCGGTGGATATCTTAATAGAGGATCGCGACGGAGGAAAAAAATGAGCACCAACACTGCATGCGCGAAGAGGTGCGAGCGCTCGTGCGTGCGCTGGATGAATATACATAAATTTTCGAAGGCGAAATTTCATGTAAATCAGATGCGCGGGATTACGTGGATTGCGCGCCGCCCAATGACACTTTCGCGTTGTTGGCGTGCGAAATACGCGAACAAAAGGAGCCCTGCTGAGAGAGTTTCCTCTAGTATATGTATATTTCACACTCGAGGCTTGACTTACTTGAAATAAGAAATATTAATGAAGTTGACGGCGTACGTTCTTTGTTGCTGTTATATAATCTTGTTTAATTTTAATGATTACATTCATATTTTCAAATTATAAGTTTAAATGTAGAAATCGTATATGAATGTTTTATTTTAAAATTTTATTTTAAATCCTTTACTTGACATCGAATTTGTAGTGATAACTCGGACAGTCGCTAAAAAAGTGGTAACTCAGCTTTGGTTCAAGAATCAACTGGTGGCAATATAGGTGTTATCACCAAGCCACGATCCAAATTACTACCTTTTTGATTTGAAATCGACGTCAAGGTTTTACCTTTTTTAAATCACAAGCAGAGTTATCACTTTTTAATTCATTCCAACGTCAAATTACGATGCCATTAAAAACTGCGTGTTGGACTTTCAGCAGGGTGTAAATAGAATCTATAAAGGGCTCGTGTCCCTGCGAACCCGGCGAATAAGTAAACGCAATCAAGTGAATGTCGTCGTGGCCGCTTCATCGACACCGCGAGACAAATCGGCGCCGCGGGAAAGCAATCGGCGGGGCCTCACCTCCTAATGCGAAGTAAGTCACTCGAAAATCAAGCGCGCCGGGCAAAGTAAGACGAAGCACTCGCTGCGGCTCCCGACTTTTCACGAGAGAGCTCTCCCCTCGCTCTCCGCACCTCTATTCTTCCCGCGGCTCGCTCAATACCATGAATTAACCAATGGGGCTCTATGTACGCCGCGCGAGAGATTTTCCCTTTCTCCCGTTTCCGTCTGACTCCGCCGCTCTGCCCCGGCGGTTTTTCTTATGCGTTCCCCTTCCGCCCGCTCCTTTTGTCCTCTGTTTCTTTGCTTTAATTCTAAACCACGGCGGCGCGCGAGAAAGCTCGCTCTCGCGTATCTTTGTGCCTCGAACCCTCTCGTTGCTACTGTGTAATTACAATTTTTAAACTCCAGTTTAGATGCGTAAGTGTGCAGGTGGCTCTACGCGTGATCATTTAAGAGTACGTAAACGCGAGCGAGCGTTATGTTTGTGTAAAATATATTAAAAGTAATAGATTTTTAATTAATTAACAACTTTTTGTAAAAATTCAAATCTTTACTAACTCATCTGTAGAATAACCCAATAAAAGTCTAAATCTGGAGAGCTTGCGACAAAAAGTGTGTTTTCTTACACTCGGCCTTCGTGGCCAAGCTTCCACATATGGTCAGGTGGTGCAGCTGTACCATTATTGATGCGAAAATTATTTCGTTTTTGACAGATTTCTGTTACACCAATCGATATTGCAGTAGCATTTATACTTCAAGCTACAGCACTTATCAAGATATTATAACAACCAATTATTGTCATCAACCTCGAACTTTTTTTCACGATTTTGTGCTCACAAAAGTGTAAACCAGTAAAAAGGCAACCCCCAACTGCAGTGAAACGCGAACGAGTGTGCGTACAACCGTCGTACAAGTGTAACCATTCAAAGGACTTGATTTAGGGTTGTGCTGCGGAACGTACCGGGGGAGTCGATGAACGGGGCGAACAAATGACCGGCGAAATCGCGACTTCGATCTTTTATTCAGGCGTGCTTTGTCCATCCGTCAAGATTGCGCTCGCCCGCGCGCCTCGCCCTGCTCTTTACACGGGAATTGATTTTCTTTTCCCCGCCCGTCCGTCCTTTTTCGCTCTCCATTGGGCTGACGCGCGGCGCCGGCGTCGCGGTCCCTGCAAAGAGGCACCGGCGTTCCTTCATTATTGAAGCCCCCGAGCGTCCACCCACCCCGCGCTCCGCGTCGCCGAGGAGCACGAAGAATGTCGGATGGAGATTTTTTAGACAGTTTGCATCTTGGCAATTAGTGCAGGTTTTATGCGCAAATTTGCGAGTTTTGATTACTTAATGAATTGCCATCAACAAGGTGCTTATAAGAATTTGGATACTATTAGTGCAAATTTTCAAACAAAATAAAAGAAACATTACTTTTTTAGAAAACAATCATTTAAACTTCGTTGTCTGCTTAAGTAAATTAGGATCTAAGTGAAATTGCCATTGAATTTTTTGAGAAGATTCTGTCAAGAGTTTTTAATAAAGAGAGGCAGAAAATTATTTAAATTGGAATTCTTTCAATCAAAGTAAACTAGGATCTGTTCAATCTACTATCCTTTTAAAATTACCCTCAAGCAAAATCCATTTCACTGCAACGCTGTTGAGTAACAAAGACGGCTCTAAAATCGCACATCCCCCCCACCGCCTCTTCTCAATTTCTCGGCGCATATTTTTTTAAAAGCTCCTCCTTTGTGAGATTAAACGTCGGGACGAATATCGCGCGCGTGCGACTATCATCGGGGCAAAGGGGGGAGGCTCAGCGGCAGTCAGCCTCGTGCACCGCACAAAGTAAGTGCTTGAGCGCGAAAAATAAAAGGCGGAAGGCGGAGAAAAGCGACGGGAAGAAAGGAGGAAAGTCGGGGGCGGGAGGAGAGGAGGAGGAGAAGGAGGCCGTCGACATGTAAACAAAAGCCCTCGGCGTTTGAGGCCGCGAAAATCGCTCAAAGCCGCGCAAGGCGGGTTAACATCCTGTATAATGCGCCACTCGCGGTGCGCGCTCGCGTTTTTTTTTCCCGGGCCCTTTGTGGCTTTCACGACCGCGAAAGTTATCCGGGAGGAGGCTGCGTGCGGGGCTCACGCGCGACGATGAGAGATCGACGCGTGCCTCCTGCCAAGTAAGGGATCCAGCTTTTATCTCGTGTTTTTTTACACGGATTCAAAGGAAAGGCTGTGGAGAGCTGCGTCGGATGATACATGCGGAGGAAGATACTCGCGCGACGTGCGGGGACAAAATAAAACTCTGGGCCACGGGGATGTGAAATGCGTTCGATCAAGCGCGCGGGTTACCTCGCGACTACTTCAAAAACATTCATTTTCTGTATTCGTTTCCCCCTTTATTCGTTGCTGTTATCTTTATTTCAAATTCATCTTTCAACGAAATTTACATTTTATGTCGACTAAATTGACTTATTGTCATCGAATACTAGAGAATTAACGACTTTTGTAGAGTTTTACGAAGTTTTGTAATATTTATGAATGAAACTAATTTGTTTTCAAAAAAATATTTGTTATTTTTTCGAAAGCAAAATGAAATTCTGTAAATGAAATCCTTACCGAGGAAGTAAGAATCGCAGCTCAATGAAACTAGTAGTATTACACGGATATGGTCAGCCGGAATCTCCAATTCATCGCTAATAACTAATTTCATAACTAATTTCTTTTCAAAAAAATATTTGTTATTTTTTCGAAAGCAAAATGAAATTCTGTAAATGAAA
>UXGC01000121.1:309809-321906 GCA_900480045.1 Eurytoma adleriae
TTCATAACTAATTTCTTTTCAAAAAAATATTTGTTATTTTTTCGAAAGCAAAATGAAATTCTGTAAATGAAACCCTTCCCGAGGAAGTAAGAATCGCAGCTCAATGAAACTAGTAGTATTACACGGATATGGTCAGCCGGAATCTCAAATTCATCGCACACCGTGATATGCAAAAATCCCGCGGTGAAAAAAAAGTTGTCAAACAAAGCCACGGCGGAAAGAGAGGGAGGGTCGACTGAAAACGGTCGCGCCAGTAGCCATTCTCACGTCATCCTTAACGAGCTTCCCCTCTCATTTGTACGAAAATAAGCGTCGGCGAGCGTATAAGTATGCATGAGCGGCGGCGTAGGGCCAACTCCGGAGAGCGACGACCAATACGCGCCGGACGTATACTCCCCTCCTGCGCAAAGTCTCGGCTCGTCGCCGTCTCAGACGCAGACTCGCGCGCCGCTCCCCCCCGTAACTAGTTGGCCGCGCGCCATGCATAGAGTCGCCCGCTAATAAGTGTGTACAGCTCCCCGCCACCGAGGGACCCTCCTACGTGTGTACGTACTACACCGCCGACGAGTCGCTCGCCCTTGGGCCAATATTACCCTCCGGCCGCCTGACAAATGCTTTAATACCTGCCATCGCCAATTCTCGGCCTCTCCCGCTGTCTGCCTTTTTTTTCTCGGAGGCTAGTTTGTTTTCTCTTTCTTCCACTCGGCTTCTTTTTTTATCAGTGACTTGGATGTGGGTGTTTTTTTTGCCGGGCAGGCCCGTCGCAAGTTCCTAATTGAAGAAAGTTTACTTCGCGGTCGTTTCCCGCTTACTCGTGGCACCTCTTAACGAGACTCGCCGTTGTTTGGGGAAAAGGGATGCGGGGGTGTGGGGTGATGAAGGGGAATCGTGTCACCCCTCGGGAGCACATAAAAATACGTGTCGAGGAAAATAATCTTACATCACCGTGATTTGTAGCCGCTGCGTATTTTCATTTTTCTAAACGTTTATTTTGGCTGTAATGAATTTATCGAGGAGAAGCAATTACCGTAGAAAAGAACTGAATCTTTATTTTGTATTAAGAAGAAAAGAACTGAATCTTTATTTTGTATTAAGTAAAAGAGTATCATTATGCTATTATTATTTAAATACGGTAAAAGATTTGTATTATATTGCAAATGTACTAATTGAATTCAGTCTTTCAAAAGGAAACCTTTCAAATACCACGTAATAATGCTTTCAATGAACAGGTCGGAATTAATTTTCTATACACAATACGTCAAAATACTGAATTGCTCATCGATCCCATCATTGTTCATTCCCACATATCCGAAGAAACCGTAAAATTCTCGAAAAATCCATACGATTCAATAATCACCATCAGTTCGAATTTTGAACATTGTTTTCCCTTTTTTTTCGAAAAAAGTAAAGCCCTAAAAGTTTCGGCCTCGTCGAAAGCCATCGTCGAAATTACAATTGCAGCGGGAGCAAACGCGCCGAATCACTGCGGGCAAACGAGGCTGAGGGGGTGGGGGCCTCGAATAACGAACGCGCGCGGGCGAAAAAGCGCGCAAAAACACTGGCCGTCACCGGCCAAAGCTCTTCCGTCTTCCGTGCGGTCCCGGCCACAATTTCCGGCTGGAGGCTCGAAATTGCGCGATCTCGCCCGTTAACCCCACAGTTTTTTTGTCCGCAGCCTTCTTCGTCGCTGCCGGACTCTTTTTTTTGTCGCCGCGCGTAAAAGCCACCGACACGTGTGTCCGCGCCAGTCGCCTTCGGGAAGCTGTGGGCAAGTGTCGAGTCGGGTGTTCCTTCGCTTTTTAGGTGATTTTTACGGGGCATTTATGTCTCGGACACTTTTCTTTTCGAAAATTGCAAGCTGCAGTTTCATTTTCGAAAAAAGTTATGTTATTGCCAAAGTTGGCTAATTACAGATGGGCTAGGGTTTATATCAAAATGAAAGCACAAAAAAAAACTTTAACTAAAAGAATATTTTGATTAATGAAAAGAATTTTCTTAATATTACAATATTTAATGAATAAAGCATCAAAGGTTTTATGTACTATGTTCCCTTGAAGTGTCGGTGGAAAAAAGTGCCGAAAGTTTGTCAAGATTTCAAAAGTAATTTCCGCCAGTAGTGTTGAAAGTTGCGTGTATTAATGATCAAAGTTTTCTTTTTCTATACAGCCCAACGACCCCTGAAACTTTCGCATACATCGGACGACATACGTGAGCGGCTTCGCTTTGGTTTTTCCTCGGCTACGGCGGAAAAAAGCCTCTTATCTTACTTGACCTCGTTTTTTCCGCCCATCGTCGACTTCCATTCGGCCGTTTTTTGCGCACTCCACCATCGTAAAAATGTGTATGAGAGCACCAGAGACAGATAAAGAGGGAAAAAAGGAGAAGAGGAGCAGGAGGAAAATTAAAGCGGGAGCTTGACTCAAGTATAACCAAATATTGCACTTGATGCAAGTGTTTCTCTCGATGCTGAATTACGCTTCAAAGTCTCAATTATTCTCATTAATTACTGCCTGCAAATTGCTTTGACTAACGCAAAAAATTTCGACATAACAAAAATTAATGTTAATTAAAAGCAATAAAAACTTATTTATGTCCAACTAAATGAAAGCTAATTTTGCATTCTTCGGCTTGTAGGTTGAATCTGTTATCATTTAATTCTGAAAATTCTTTTAATTATGAAAGTGTTTATATCAAAGAACTTTTTACGTATTCATGAATTAATATTTTTACTGTAAATATATAAAAGGCGAAAAAGTCTTTTATAAGCTATAAAATGTATTAAATGAAATTTTTGTTCTTACGTAAAATTTTCTTCAATTACACAGACTAAATTATGAAAAGATCGCTAAAAACGTAATTTCTCGCATTCCTCGCTCCCCTCCCCAAAATTTAACATTACAATAGCTAACGCCTTTCATAACGTTCTAACTCGAACTTCGCATTTTAGAACAATCGAGGGCACAAAGGGAATGCTCGATCAAAGCCAGCCAGGCGCATATTAATGTATTCTTTCCGGCTGCGAGCTCCATTGCGCTAAGCGCAGCGAATATCCATCAATATTCATGAATCTCGTCAATTTAAAGTAAGCGCGCCGGGGCGCGTAACGAAGCTCCGCGTCGCGGCGAACGACGACGTAAAGCACGTAAGACGGCGGGAGGGCGAAAGTGACAGGCGGGAAATATAGACGGGGCCGAGGTAAAAAGGGAAAAATAGGGGTCCCGCGGGCGCTGCAGCGCGCCCGGGCCACTTTAACTCGGAAACTAATTACACGGCCGAGGCGTGAGAGGGTTTTTGCGCTCGCGCGACTCCGGTGGGAGAGAGCCTCGGAGTACGTACTGTATATAGAGTCGTTCTCCGGCTCCTCTCGCTTTTTTTCTTCGCCGGCAAGGTGGGGCGACGCCACCGAGGGGGGCTGAGTTTTATTCCGCCGTGACCTGTCATTCGGACTGTTTTTACGGCGAAGACCTCTTACGCTGGTCAGCCGGCCATATCCTCGGCGCCATTTTTTCATCGCAAATGACGATGTTTACGTGGCTCTTAGATTAAGAGAGATATTTCTTGAGGCTAGTGCTGAAGAAAATGTTTCCTTCTTCGGGGAGTCAGATTTTTTCGTTTCGGTAATAAATGAACTGATGGTGTACAATGATTAAGTTAGTTTCTGAAAACAAGTAATCTACTTCAGTTTTAATCAGACATTTATCTCACAAAGAGAAGTTAAATATTTATGTAAAAAAGCGACGCTTTCAATGCTTTATTTCAGTGGCAAGTAGAAACAGACAGTTATAGTCAGACATCGCCATTATTTGATCAAACAAATGTATATTAGACGCCATGGCCTGGTTTAGTCATAGTAAGTAGAAACAGCCTGGTATAGTCAGACATTACGATTTCAAAACTATTCATATTAGAAATTATGTTCTGGTTGCAACAAAGTTTGTTTATACTTACTGTTGATAAATTAGGCATTACAAGAATAGATTTTTTAAATTTTCTATCTCAGAAAAATATAAATCAATAGCATCAATTGTATGTTCACTCATATTTTCCAAATAAAAGCACTGATGTCTTTTTTCCATTTATTTTAAATTCATGATCATTAGAAAATGGAATTTTATGAAAAGACTTCTCATTAACATAAATAATTTTACGACTAAGTGAGCATACTAAAATAGAAGGCGACCATTTTCGTGCCCGTCTTACCGCAGCTCCTAACAATTAATCTCTATCAGTCGCATCGATTGCGCGTATATACCCGAGCTCATCAAAGCTCGACAAAATGACAAACAAAATCGCGCTAAAAGTAGGATAAGACGAGGCGGGCAAAAAAGGGCAGCCCGAGCAAAAAGGAAGAGCGATCGGTTTCAGGTGACTGCGTCCCAGACTCGCGCGCGCACCTCGGAAAAATAAAAACAGGAGCGCGACCGACGCGCGCTATTTATTAAAGTCCGGGCGACGCTTATCTCCGGAACCGCGCTCTTTAAAAGTCACTCAGAGATAATGAGGGAAAATGGACGAGTTTTTTTTTTCTGCCACGCCACCTCCCCCTCGCGCAACGAGGGAGCCCGAAATAATTAATTCTCGTCGCTTAATTTCGCTAATAACAGATAAAGCCGCAAAAATTGCAGCCGACGCGAGTGCGAAATCCTCTCAATTTAGTATGAAAGTCATAATAAATATAAATGGGCGAGTGCGAGGTCTCGAGCGGGAAATAAATAATAAGGCAGTTGCCGCGCGCGGGCCACGTCGAATTTATATCAAGCTATTAATTCATTCGACCGACGGGAGTTAATACGGCGCGCCCAGTGCGTCGAAAAAGTGAGGCGCAATTAAAATTCGACGAGAGTCGGTCAAATTCACTCGTTTGTTAAATCCCGCTGTGTTTCATTAATTATTTTTAACTGTACGATTTTCATAGAGGTAGGAAAATATTTAGAAGTTTTTTGCCTATTGCAGAGATTGTATAATCATTTTTATTCATACGTTTTATTTACAGAGGATTTTGAAAATAAACAGAAATAGTAAAATTCGGCGATTTTATTAGAATTCGCGGATTTACGCTATTTTTGTTAAGTTTAGAAGTGAACTTCTGTAAATATTCCCAATTAAAACGTAACGTCGCTTGTAGAAAAAAATTCAAAGCTTTCTCTTTATGAATGCAAAATTTTCGCAAGGAAAAAATATTACTTTTTAGTCGGAGTTTTTTTTGCCGACATTAGTGTACCTAAAGATTTTAAGCGAAAGTCACTTTAAACGTTCCTCAATACAAATCTCCTCTTATCTATCGGGCGCCTCCTTTTTACTTCCTCCTCGATCGCTCAAAAACTCAAAAGAGAGTAAAAAAACTTAATTATATTCGCCGAAGTTGCCCGAGAAAACAAACGATTCCCCTCCGTCTTTATCTCTTGCCCTCGAAACTTCCCCGGCAAAATCGCGCTTCAAGATTATAAAGTCAAGTTAAAAACTTTGCCGCCCAGCCGCGGCACCCCCTCCCCCTCGGAAGCTCAATAAGTCATGAGCGAACGGCGGGAAATTCAAATCCGCGGAAGTAGCGCGTCGGGGGGGTCGACGTCTGCGACGCGCTGCGGAGGGCGAGCGGCTACTTCGGGGCCGCGGGCACGTACGCCGCCCGACTGCGGCGCGAGGAAGTCCAGCTACCACTTGCCAGCTTGTTCCCCGGGACGTGCGCCGATTTCCACCGGTCTAATTTCGGAATCCGAGCGCCATCCCCGGACTCCTCTAACCCTTCACTTTTCGTCTCGCGTTGATCTTCTTTTTCGTTTTTGTCCCGGACTACGGCTGTGCGCTTGGATCCTTTTTTTGAAAGAGAGTTCAGTCGTCTTACCTGGAGATATCGTTGCAGAAATTTTTCGAGGGATTTGGTCAGCTTCGCTCGAGTATTTCAGAACGAGGCAGGTAAAATTTGTACTGGATCTTGTCCTCTTAAATTTCTGGTGTACTTCCTCCCAGGGTGTTTAGTAAATTGAATAAAAATGTGCTTTGGAAGATAAAATCTTACCTTTTGAAATTCACTTAATATTTTTTTAAAGCAACTCCCATTAAATGCATGAGACAAGTGAAGTAACAGAGAATTTTTTTTTATTATTTTTTAATTAAAAATCTTTTTCTATATCTAATAATATTACAAAAGTCACACGTTTAAGTAGAACTTATCGATTTTATAAAAACATATTCAGGTAAAAAAAGACATTGCTTGAAGGAAAAAGTTTTTTAAAAGCTATTACTGCTGACTAGTGAATGTCGCATAAAATCTTGATTTTTCTACTTCTTTTAGCAAACTGTATCTTTACTTTTCTTAACTTTCCCTTGACTTCCTTTGATTATTTTTTTTCTTTTTATTTAATATTATATATTATTTTAAAGATAATGATCCTTGTAAAAAATAAAAATTCTTCAATTACTCTTCTACATTTAAAAATCTATCTTAGTATTTTTTTGAAATATCAGTCTTCTAACTTTTTGAAACACATCTCATCCATCCATTTCAAACCATCAGCTTAGTAAATGACTCAATCAAGTTGACCAGCACCTAATCAAAGCGACTTTCCCCGCAAGACTCATCTAATCCCGTCCCATCGACGAGATAGATGTCCTCCTATTCGAAATATCGACCCGATATCTCTCCCTCTCTCTCCTAATTTTTCTCCAAATTCACCTCGCCCCGCCTCCCGTGTCAGCCCTTTTTCTCGCTCGCCCGTCTCCCCGTCGGGCGTTGAATCTCTCTCCTCCGGGCCGCCGGCAGTTACGCCCGAGCGAGCTCCTTTGGCACGGGGCCGTCGCTCTCGCCTCCGTCTCCGGTCTCGGAGGAAAAGGGCCACTTTGACGCCGGGCATCTGCATAAAAATTTGTCGCGGGCACCGGCACGCCCCGGCGCTGAATTTTATCTGTCGCGAACTCGCCGCCAAGTCCCCCCCTCCCGCGCCGCGGCCTAAGTGGGCTATTATACTCCTTTTTAAAGAATTTACATTCCGCTGGAGTGCTGTCAAGACTCGCCCGGACGGATAACGGCCGCGGGGACTTAATAGCCATGGCGACACGTGCAATTCTCGCGCTACCAACTTTCGGAGTAGGATGACACTTCCTCTGTTTTTTTCTTATCTCGCGGTGTAAGTGTACTATTAACGTCATTACACGAGCTTGATAAAGTATTTCTTCGATGATTTTTTGACTGTTTTATCGTATTCATCTTTAATGGGAATAACATTACTTCATTTGCTATGTTTACTCGTGCGATTGGAACGCTATTACGTGATCGATCCTCTCAGTGCACAGTTCTGCGCTTCTATTTCTGGTGAATCGCCTGAATTATTAACGAGGACATTACCGTAAGCGATTCGAATTGATAAGTCCACTTGATGAATTTCGAGGAAAGCGATTGTCATACACAAATCCCTAATCGTTGATTTACTTCTTGGCAATCACGAGGTATAAGAAAGATAGAATACAATTTTTAATAAATCATTATAATTAATTCGCATTATTGGAAATTTTCAAATCTAGGAATAATAGGACATTTAAAGCCAATAGAAATAAATACATTACCAGTAGTATAAATCAATATATAGTCAGACTAACGAAAATATTCCATCTACCATTCATAATTATCATTCAAATATTACTAAAATTTTCATAATGGAATTTTCAAAATAAATAGGTCTTTTTTTAAATATGTTTTTCTTCGTTAAGAGCTACGAAATAGTATTTAAATAATACAACCAGTACTTTATTCTGTAACGACTTTTTTTAGAACTCTTTATAACCATGCAGGTGCTATTATTCATTCCCTGACGTCTGTCTTTATAATAATTAATTGGCTCGCCACCAAGAAGCGGAGTACAGTGTCGACGTTCCGTCTCCGAAGAGAGCGAACACGAATCGAAAGTTCGCTAAACCAACGTCGCGAATTAAAAATGCAGCTCTCCGCCGTCTGCGTACTTTAACTTTCGTTAAGCAGCCGCTGTCCATCGATCGCTCCTCGGACTCACCCGGCTCTTGCTTTTCCACCCCTTCCGATGAAACATCGCAGGTCAGCTGGGCCGGTCGACGAACTTCGATCCCACGGCGGCGCGCGGACGACAGAGATCGAAGGGGCAGCGCGTCGTGGTCGAACTTTTTTCCCTACCTGCGTGTACATCTATCGCCCCGACGAACGATGGAACGTGCGTCCGATGACGCGAGCGAGTCCTCGCGATTGATCTTCCCCGCGATATTCCTCGGGCTGAAAAAGTTTGGGCGGCGACACAGCGTCGGAAGTTCCCGAACGGCAAATTAATCATCGTAATTGGAATTTGATAAGTGCGATTCTTCGCTGCTTTTTTAACTCGCGTGCGAGACTCGTAAAATCGGCGTGATCTATTGCGGTAGTTTTTTAAACTGCCGTAAATTACTTTGCGAGACTGGATTTGCGAGGGGAGTGCAGCGAAAGTTCGACGGGTTCGAGTACAGTTAAACATACAGCTAATCCTCTCTAATATGCTAATAAAATTTTCATCTTCTATCAAAAGCGGGATTAGTAATCTGATTCACTATAGTGAGCTTTAATAAAGAAGTATACCTTAAATCGAGATTAGTAGTGGGCTTTCAATAATTTTGAAGTTGAAACGTACTGCGACGTTATGATTAGGTAACTTTTTTCAGATATCTCAAAAAGCAAAACTTTTCAACGGCAGTTCTTGACCACAAAAATTAATTCTTGTTTTCTTTATAAAAACTCTTCCAAGCGACCCATTGGTTCATAACAATAAGCTCGATTTCATCCCCTGCCCTAATGCGCGCCCGCCAGCGATCGTTAAATTTAAAAAAAAAAATCGAGCGGAAAAAAGCAGGCGCCGGGAAACGAGCCGCGCTGATTTATTCCAGCCGATGATTTCGAAATTTTTTCTTTCCCGGCGCAGCCCGCGGCCTGCACTCCGGCGCGCCGTTCCCGGCAACAGGTGGCGACTCGATGATTTATTTAATGCCGCGGAGCGATTATGCAACAACGATTGTACGCGGCCGAACGAGCGATAAATATCGTGCCGGGGCGCGTGCACGCGCGCGATCGATATAATTGCAAATTCGAGCGGACGCGCAGCGATATCCCAAGTACGACAAAGAGTGACCGGCGCTACTGGGCGAAGGAAAAATAATAACGGCGCCGATTGCGCCAGATACCGGCCCGGATAAAAGCGCACGTGAATTGAAAATTCCAGCTTGTTCGTCTCTTAACTGATGCCGCTGAATTTCAGCGATTTTTTTTTTACCACGCTGCGCAGCGGGCACTTTTTATCGTTTCTGAATAACCGAACGTAAAAATGAAATAAAGTAATTTTGCGAATTAAATCAAGTGTAATTGTGGTGTTATTTCTTTCTTTTTTTTTAAATATGAGTAATGAGTGCGGAAGCGATCGGGTACCGCTCGGTTTTTAATTTAGTTTAATGGCGCGTAAAATCCGGTTTTCCACTGCGGTAGTTCCGAGGATCGCGCAAAGCAACAAATGTATTCATCTTGTTTTCGGCGTCGCATTACAAACGCGCGCGTTCGAAACAATTAAATTAATGTGCGAATTAAAGCTGCGCCGAGTAATAACTCGCTCAACAAGTACCGCGCGTCGCGAGGGGCGAACTTTTCGAAAGCCGCCGCGTTCGAAATTTTCGCGAATGGCTTCGAGAACTTTTTTTTTTGTTATCCCCGCGACGGGGAAAAGGGCACAAAGAGAACGGCGCCGCGAGACAAAGAATAACGCCGTGGCGAGGAAGCCCGTCGCGCGCCGCTAAAATCAGCTTGCGCAAAGTCGCGGCGCCCTTTGGCGCGCGGAACGCGGAAAAACGGAGGAGCCCCCGCGCGTGCAGCCGTTTTCTCACGCCGCGGAGCGGATGGGGGTCGCGGGGAGGGGCCTCGAGGGACACGGCAAGGAAATTTAAAGTTTTGCGTTCCACCGGGGAACTTCGGAATGCTTTGCATTCGTCTACTGAAATAATTAACTAGCTTAGAGCTGCTCGTCTCTTTCCTCTCGTTCCGCTCCGCGTTCGTTTGCTTTCGGTGCTTTAATCAAAAACTTTCGTGTCCCCCCGCGCGCTCTCTTGCTCCTCCTCGAAGTTTATTTGCTGTTTTGCCTCATTATGCGCTCGTGATTATTGTTACTTCGTTTTTTTTGCTGTTTTTTGCAGTCTTTTTCGAGAATTTCAAGCGACACACTCGAAACTTCTAGTCTACGAGCTCGTCGAGGTGGAGTTGATTTTTGTCTGGATTTTTTAAGATGGCTACCTGATAAGCAGGAGTTTTTTCCTGAAGGAGGTTAATTCCGACGTCATAATCAATGTTGGTTCGTTAAAAAAGTTTAGATTAGGTTGGTAGGCAATTGAGGGGAGGGAAAGGGTTGAAGCGGAGGTGGATAAATCGCAGAAAATTACGATTTAACCGAGTACTCTCTAAATGGTAATTAGAAATTGTTTTAAACTGGCTGCAGAATATTTACATTCCAAAATCACGAAACGCTTCAAGAGTTCATTTAAAACTTTTATCTCATTATGCGAGTTCGCGGCGCGGCATGCCCGAAAAGATTTACGTCGGCTTATATTGGATTCCCTGCGAATTTTCGTTTTTTTTTCTGAAGCTGCTAATTTTCGAAAAAAATCTTGCTGCTTTTCCTCAAAAACTTTCATAATCGCCCAATTAAAAAGATTCAGGGGTAGCATGCGCGGAGAATGCGGGATTCTCTATCCTGGTGCCCTCAACGAACTTGACTCATAATGCAGAAGAATAATAATTCAAAAAATTAATTTTTCAGAAAAATGTGAGCCTGTCAAAGTTTGATTGGCTCAATTTGAAGCGAGTGGTCTTTCACTCCTTCTAGTTTTAATCTCTTTCATAAGCTCCTACTTTAAAAGTTTTCAAAAATATTTTTCTTTAAAAAACGCATCGTAAAAAAGACTAAATTGCATCTAATCTTGCTTTTAACTAACGAATATCACGTGAAAAATTCAAGTCGCTCGTTTTCGCAATTCCCATGATTTTCCAAGTGCGCAAAAAGATCTCCCTGACCATTTAGCCTCTTGAGCTGAAAGAGCGCGCGAAAAATTAATCGAAACGAGCTAGCCAAGCTCTCACTCCTCTTTTTGCCCGCGAAATCGTCAAGTCAAACGGAAGCGAAGGATCGTCAATTATTCAGGGGCAACCCGGGGGCGCGCTACTTTTTCTCCCGTTTTCCGCTTAGACGGCTGCTTTCGCGAACGGAAACCACGACGCGGTAGTTACGCGGGGGCCGCGCGGTGAAAAAGCCGAGGGAGCGGGAGAAATAAAACGAGCCCCGGTGCTGACTCGGGCGAATCGAGCTCTCCCCTCCGCCACCCCCCGTAACCCCCCCTACGGTCGGGCAGGACTGACGTCGACGCTACCGTCGGCGTTTATTTCAATTATTTAAATCCTCGCGGTGGGAGCGCGCGCGCGCGATCGCTTTAATCCGATCCGACGGCGCGGTGGCTCGAGCGACGGATTCGCGCGAAATCCCGGCTACCTTTTTGTCTTAATATTTTTTTCCGCGGGTACCTTTGTCCTTTTCCTCGCCAATTGCTACGCCCACCTCATTTCCAGTCTAATCTTGCGCGCTCAATTTGCTTCATTGTTCTTTACGGCGCGTATTTTATTCCGACGTTACGCGTGATTTTGCAAGTTTCTATTACCATTTGTTATTAGTATTATAAATTACGATTCATTAAAATTTTATATATTTTTTTAATAAATTACATTTTTTAATGAAATGTAATTGTTGTACAATAAATTATTATAGAAGATGTAATATTATTACATCTTGAACTCCTTCTTGCGAGGATGTGGCGAATTTATTAGTAGTGCGCAATGGCATTGCTATTTGTAATAATTATGTCAATCTGAGATATTTATTTACACATTTCTGATAGTTTTAATAGTATTTTAATAATAGGTTTAAATTAGTGACAAAAGATATGGTCTATATCTGCAAGAGAAATGAAGCATAAAATGATGGTCTGACTACATATTGATTTACACTACTTAAAATGTATTTATTGCGTTTAGTTTAAGTTTAGTTTAAAGCAAGGGCATTCTGCTGAAACAAAATAA